>JBAIZL010000005.1:131479184-131621684 GCA_036971475.1 Prosapia bicincta
TATTATTTGGAAAATCGCACGTAGAGGCGTATTATAATACCAACTTTCTAAATGTCAAGTGACGCTATAAAAAGGGAAATTCGTTACTTAGAGGGATTTTATTATTTGGAAATTCGCAACGTAGAGGCGTATTATAATACCACTTTCTAAAATGTCAAGTGACGCTATAAAAATTCGTTACTTAGAGGATTTTATTATTTGGAAATTCGCAACGTAGAGGCGTATTATAATACCACTTTCTAAAATGTCAAGTGACGCTATAAAAATTCGTTACTTAGAGGATTTTATTATTTGGAAATTCGCAACGTAGAGGCGTATTATAATACCACTTTCTAAAATGTCAAGTGACGCTATAAAAATTCGTTACTTAGAGGATTTTATTATTTGGAAATTCGCAACGTAGAGGCGTATTATAATACCACTTTCTAAAATGTCAAGTGACGCTATAAAAATTCGTTACTTAGAGGACTTTATTATTTGGAAATTCGCAACGTAGAGGCGTATTATAATACCACTTTCTAAAATGTCAAGTGACGCTATAAAAATTCGTTACTTAGAGGATTTTATTATTTGGAAATTCGCAACGTAGAGGCGTATTATAATACCACTTTCTAAAATGTCAAGTGACGCTATAAAAATTCGTTACTTAGAGGACTTTATTATTTGGAAATTCGCAACGTAGAGGCGTATTATAATACCACTTTCTAAAATGTCAAGTGACGCTATAAAAATTCGTTACTTAGAGGACTTTATTATTTGGAAATTCGCAACGTAGAGGCGTATTATAATACCACTTTCTAAAATGTCAAGTGACGCTATAAAAATTCGTTACTTAGAGGACTTTATTATTTGGAAATTCGCAACGTAGAGGCGTATTATAATACCACTTTCTAAAATGTCAAGTGACGCTATAAAAATTCGTTACTTAGAGGACTTTATTATTTGGAAATTCGCAACGTAGAGGCGTATTATAATACCACTTTCTAAAATGTCAAGTGACGCTATAAAAATTCGTTACTTAGAGGACTTTATTATTTGGAAATTCGCAACGTAGAGGCGTATTATAATACCACTTTCTAAAATGTCAAGTGACGCTATAAAAATTCGTTACTTAGAGGACTTTATTATTTGGAAATTCGCAACGTAGAGGCGTATTATAATACCACTTTCTAAAATGTCAAGTGACGCTATAAAAATTCGTTACTTAGAGGATTTTATTATTTGGAAATTCGCAACGTAGAGGCGTATTATAATACCACTTTCTAAAATGTCAAGTGACGCTATAAAAATTCGTTACTTAGAGGACTTTATTATTTGGAAATTCGCAACGTAGAGGCGTATTATAATACCACTTTCTAAAATGTCAAGTGACGCTATAAAAATTCGTTACTTAGAGGACTTTATTATTTGGAAATTCGCAACGTAGAGGCGTATTATAATACCACTTTCTAAAATGTCAAGTGACGCTATAAAAATTCGTTACTTAGAGGACTTTATTATTTGGAAATTCGCAACGTAGAGGCGTATTATAATACCACTTTCTAAAATGTCAAGTGACGCTATAAAAATTCGTTACTTAGAGGACTTTATTATTTGGAAATTCGCAACGTAGAGGCGTATTATAATACCACTTTCTAAAATGTCAAGTGACGCTATAAAAATTCGTTACTTAGAGGACTTTATTATTTGGAAATTCGCAACGTAGAGGCGTATTATAATACCACTTTCTAAAATGTCAAGTGACGCTATAAAAATTCGTTACTTAGAGGACTTTATTATTTGGAAATTCGCAACGTAGAGGCGTATTATAATACCACTTTCTAAAATGTCAAGTGACGCTATAAAAATTCGTTACTTAGAGGACTTTATTATTTGGAAATTCGCAACGTAGAGGCGTATTATAATACCACTTTCTAAAATGTCAAGTGACGCTATAAAAATTCGTTACTTAGAGGACTTTATTATTTGGAAATTCGCAACGTAGAGGCGTATTATAATACCACTTTCTAAAATGTCAAGTGACGCTATAAAAATTCGTTACTTAGAGGACTTTATTATTTGGAAATTCGCAACGTAGAGGCGTATTATAATACCACTTTCTAAAATGTCAAGTGACGCTATAAAAATTCGTTACTTAGAGGACTTTATTATTTGGAAATTCGCAACGTAGAGGCGTATTATAATACCACTTTCTAAAATGTCAAGTGACGCTATAAAAATTCGTTACTTAGAGGACTTTATTATTTGGAAATTCGCAACGTAGAGGCGTATTATAATACCACTTTCTAAAATGTCAAGTGACGCTATAAAAATTCGTTACTTAGAGGACTTTATTATTTGGAAATTCGCAACGTAGAGGCGTATTATAATACCACTTTCTAAAATGTCAAGTGACGCTATAAAAATTCGTTACTTAGAGGACTTTATTATTTGGAAATTCGCAACGTAGAGGCGTATTATAATACCACTTTCTAAAATGTCAAGTGACGCTATAAAAATTCGTTACTTAGAGGACTTTATTATTTGGAAATTCGCAACGTAGAGGCGTATTATAATACCACTTTCTAAAATGTCAAGTGACGCTATAAAAATTCGTTACTTAGAGGACTTTATTATTTGGAAATTCGCAACGTAGAGGCGTATTATAATACCACTTTCTAAAATGTCAAGTGACGCTATAAAAATTCGTTACTTAGAGGACTTTATTATTTGGAAATTCGCAACGTAGAGGCGTATTATAATACCACTTTCTAAAATGTCAAGTGACGCTATAAAAATTCGTTACTTAGAGGACTTTTATTATTTGGAAATTCGCAACGTAGAGGCGTATTATAATACCACTTTCTAAAATGTCAAGTGACGCTATAAAAATTCGTTACTTAGAGGACTTTATTATTTGGAAATTCGCAACGTAGAGGCGTATTATAATACCACTTTCTAAAATGTCAAGTGACGCTATAAAAATTCGTTACTTAGAGGACTTTATTATTTGGAAATTCGCAACGTAGAGGCGTATTATAATACCACTTTCTAAAATGTCAAGTGACGCTATAAAAATTCGTTACTTAGAGGACTTTATTATTTGGAAATTCGCAACGTAGAGGCGTATTATAATACCACTTTCTAAAATGTCAAGTGACGCTATAAAAATTCGTACTTAGAGGATTTTATTATTTGGAAATTCGCAACGTAGAGGCGTATTATAATACCACTTTCTAAAATGTCAAGTGACGCTATAAAAATTCGTTACTTAGAGGACTTTATTATTTGGAAATTCGCAACGTAGAGGCGTATTATAATACCACTTTCTAAAATGTCAAGTGACGCTATAAAAATTCGTTACTTAGAGGATTTTATTATTTGGAAATTCGCAACGTAGAGGCGTATTATAATACCACTTTCTAAAATGTCAAGTGACGCTATAAAAATTCGTACTTAGAGGATTTTATTATTTGGAAATTCGCAACGTAGAGGCGTATTATAATACCACTTTCTAAAATGTCAAGTGACGCTATAAAAATTCGTACTTAGAGGATTTTATTATTTGGAAATTCGCAACGTAGAGGCGTATTATAATACCACTTTCTAAAATGTCAAGTGACGCTATAAAAATTCGTACTTAGAGGATTTTATTATTTGGAAATTCGCAACGTAGAGGCGTATTATAATACCACTTTCTAAAATGTCAAGTGACGCTATAAAAATTCGTACTTAGAGGATTTTATTATTTGGAAATTCGCAACGTAGAGGCGTATTATAATACCACTTTCTAAAATGTCAAGTGACGCTATAAAAATTCGTACTTAGAGGATTTTATTATTTGGAAATTCGCAACGTAGAGGCGTATTATAATACCACTTTCTAAAATGTCAAGTGACGCTATAAAAATTCGTACTTAGAGGATTTTATTATTTGGAAATTCGCAACGTAGAGGCGTATTATAATACCACTTTCTAAAATGTCAAGTGACGCTATAAAAATTCGTACTTAGAGGATTTTATTATTTGGAAATTCGCAACGTAGAGGCGTATTATAATACCACTTTCTAAAATGTCAAGTGACGCTATAAAAATTCGTACTTAGAGGATTTTATTATTTGGAATTTCGCAACGTAGAGGCGTATTATAATACCACTTTCTAAAATGTCAAGTGACGCTATAAAAATTCGTACTTAGAGGATTTTATTATTTGGAAATTCGCAACGTAGAGGCGTATTATAATACCACTTTCTAAAATGTCAAGTGACGCTATAAAAATTCGTACTTAGAGGATTTTATTATTTGGAAATTCGCAACGTAGAGGCGTATTATAATACCACTTTCTAAAATGTCAAGTGACGCTATAAAAATTCGTACTTAGAGGATTTTATTATTTGGAAATTCGCAACGTAGAGGCGTATTATAATACCACTTTCTAAAATGTCAAGTGACGCTATAAAAATTCGTACTTAGAGGATTTTATTATTTGGAAATTCGCAACGTAGAGGCGTATTATAATACCACTTTCTAAAATGTCAAGTGACGCTATAAAAATTCGTACTTAGAGGATTTTATTATTTGGAAATTCGCAACGTAGAGGCGTATTATAATACCACTTTCTAAAATGTCAAGTGACGCTATAAAAATTCGTACTTAGAGGATTTTATTATTTGGAAATTCGCAACGTAGAGGCGTATTATAATACCACTTTCTAAAATGTCAAGTGACGCTATAAAAATTCGTACTTAGAGGATTTTATTATTTGGAAATTCGCAACGTAGAGGCGTATTATAATACCACTTTCTAAAATGTCAAGTGACGCTATAAAAATTCGTACTTAGAGGATTTTATTATTTGGAAATTCGCAACGTAGAGGCGTATTATAATACCACTTTCTAAAATGTCAAGTGACGCTATAAAAATTCGTACTTAGAGGATTTTATTATTTGGAAATTCGCAACGTAGAGGCGTATTATAATACCACTTTCTAAAATGTCAAGTGACGCTATAAAAATTCGTACTTAGAGGATTTTATTATTTGGAAATTCGCAACGTAGAGGCGTATTATAATACCACTTTCTAAAATGTCAAGTGACGCTATAAAAATTCGTACTTAGAGGACTTTATTATTTGGAAATTCGCAACGTAGAGGCGTATTATAATACCACTTTCTAAAATGTCAAGTGACGCTATAAAAATTCGTACTTAGAGGATTTTATTATTTGGAAATTCGCAACGTAGAGGCGTATTATAATACCACTTTCTAAAATGTCAAGTGACGCTATAAAAATTCGTACTTAGAGGATTTTATTATTTGGAAATTCGCAACGTAGAGGCGTATTATAATACCACTTTCTAAAATGTCAAGTGACGCTATAAAAATTCGTACTTAGAGGATTTTATTATTTGGAATTTCGCAACGTAGAGGCGTATTATAATACCACTTTCTAAAATGTCAAGTGACGCTATAAAAATTCGTACTTAGAGGATTTTATTATTTGGAAATTCGCAACGTAGAGGCGTATTATAATACCACTTTCTAAAATGTCAAGTGACGCTATAAAAATTCGTTACTTAGAGGATTTTATTATTTGGAAATTCGCAACGTAGAGGCGTATTATAATACTACTTTCTAAAATGTCAAGTGACGCTATAAAAATTCGTACTTAGAGGATTTTATTATTTGGAAATTCGCAACGTAGAGGCGTATTATAATACCACTTTCTAAAATGTCAAGTGACGCTATAAAAATTCGTACTTAGAGGATTTTATTATTTGGAAATTCGCAACGTAGAGGCGTATTATAATACTACTTTCTAAAATGTCAAGTGACGCTATAAAAATTCGTACTTAGAGGATTTTATTATTTGGAAATTCGCAACGTAGAGGCGTATTATAATACTACTTTCTAAAATGTCAAGTGACGCTATAAAAATTCGTACTTAGAGGATTTTATTATTTGGAAATTCGCAACGTAGAGGCGTATTATAATACTACTTTCTAAAATGTCAAGTGACGCTATAAAAATTCGTACTTAGAGGATTTTATTATTTGGAAATTCGCAACGTAGAGGCGTATTATAATACTACTTTCTAAAATGTCAAGTGACGCTATAAAAATTCGTACTTAGAGGATTTTATTATTTGGAAATTCGCAACGTAGAGGCGTATTATAATACTACTTTCTAAAATGTCAAGTGACGCTATAAAAATTCGTACTTAGAGGATTTTATTATTTGGAAATTCGCAACGTAGAGGCGTATTATAATACCACTTTCTAAAATGTCAAGTGACGCTATAAAAATTCGTACTTAGAGGATTTTATTATTTGGAAATTCGCAACGTAGAGGCGTATTATAATACTACTTTCTAAAATGTCAAGTGACGCTATAAAAATTCGTACTTAGAGGATTTTATTATTTGGAAATTCGCAACGTAGAGGCGTATTATAATACTACTTTCTAAAATGTCAAGTGACGCTATAAAAATTCGTACTTAGAGGATTTTATTATTTGGAAATTCGCAACGTAGAGGCGTATTATAATACCACTTTCTAAAATGTCAAGTGACGCTATAAAAATTCGTACTTAGAGGATTTTATTATTTGGAAATTCGCAACGTAGAGGCGTATTATAATACCACTTTCTAAAATGTCAAGTGACGCTATAAAAATTCGTACTTAGAGGATTTTATTATTTGGAAATTCGCAACGTAGAGGCGTATTATAATACTACTTTCTAAAATGTCAAGTGACGCTATAAAAATTCGTACTTAGAGGATTTTATTATTTGGAAATTCGCAACGTAGAGGCGTATTATAATACTACTTTCTAAAATGTCAAGTGACGCTATAAAAATTCGTACTTAGAGGATTTTATTATTTGGAAAGTCGCAACGTAGAGGCGTATCATAATACCACTTTCTAAAATGTCAAGTGACGCTATAAAAATTCGTTACTTAGAGGACTTTATTATTTGGAAATTCGCAACGTAGAGGCGTATTATAATACTACTTTCTAAAATGTCAAGTGACGCTATAAAAATTCGTACTTAGAGGATTTTATTATTTGGAAATTCGCAACGTAGAGGCGTATTATAATACTACTTTCTAAAATGTCAAGTGACGCTATAAAAATTCGTACTTAGAGGATTTTATTATTTGGAAATTCGCAACGTAGAGGCGTATTATAATACCACTTTCTAAAATGTCAAGTGACGCTATAAAAATTCGTACTTAGAGGATTTTATTATTTGGAAATTCGCAACGTAGAGGCGTATTATAATACCACTTTCTAAAATGTCAAGTGACGCTATAAAAATTCGTTACTTAGAGGACTTTATTATTTGGAAATTCGCAACGTAGAGGCGTATTATAATACTACTTTCTAAAATGTCAAGTGACGCTATAAAAATTCGTACTTAGAGGATTTTATTATTTGGAAATTCGTTATAAAGAAGTTCGACTATATATATAGGTCTATTACTTGTTCAATACGCAATTTTTAATTTTCTAATTCAAAATTTTAAATTTTGTAAATGTTTGAACTATAAATCGTAAGTAATTATTTTAAACCCGCAGAGAACCACAACTACAAGCTACTCAACCTGCTTCATTGTAGTTGTAATAAGCACGGATATATATTTGCTCTATACAAATCAGCTAACAGTCGCAACAAAAATACTTGAGGCTAAGGTCTGACATTAAAAGGCAATTTACTCCTAAACCCTTAAGTTGATATGCATTCCCAAATTGCCTTTTTCTAGACTTTTGCTTTTACAGATCACAGTTATGTATATTGTATATCAAGGTTAAAAAACAGGGAATAAAAGTTTTTTCAATGTGAAAAGTGTTTCGTCATTTTCGTTGTGACATATTAGTAAGAAAACTCGTCCTGTCAGTCACGTCTTCAACTTAAGCCCGCATTGAATATGTTAAAGTAAGAAAACTCGTCCTGTCAGTCACGTCTTCAACTTAAGCCCGCATTGAATATGTTAAAGTAAGAAAACTCGTCCTGTCAGTCACGTCTTCAACTTAAGCCCGCATTGAATATGTTAAAGTAAGAAAACTCGTCCTGTCAGTCACGTCTTCAACTTAAGCCCGCATTGAATATGTTAAAGTAAGAAAACTCGTCCTGTCAGTCACGTCTTCAACTTAAGCCCGCATTGAATATGTTAAAGTAAGAAAACTCGTCCTGTCAGTCACGTCTTCAACTTAAGCCCGCATTGAATATGTTAAAGTAAGAAAACTCGTCCTGTCAGTCACGTCTTCAACTTAAGCCCGCATTGAATATGTTAAAGTAAGAAAACTCGTCCTGTCAGTCACGTCTTCAACTTAAGCCCGCATTGAATATGTTAAAGTAAGAAAACTCGTCCTGTCAGTCACGTCTTCAACTTAAGCCCGCATTGAATATGTTAAAGTAAGAAAACTCGTCCTGTCAGTCACGTCTTCAACTTAAGCCCGCATTGAATATGTTAAAGTAAGAAAACTCGTCCTGTCAGTCACGTCTTCAACTTAAGCCCGCATTGAATATGTTAAAGTAAGAAAACTCGTCCTGTCAGTCACGTCTTCAACTTAAGCCCGCATTGAATATGTTAAAGTAAGAAAACTCGTCCTGTCAGTCACGTCTTCAACTTAAGCCCGCATTGAATATGTTAAAGTAAGAAAACTCGTCCTGTCAGTCACGTCTTCAACTTAAGCCCGCATTGAATATGTTAAAGTAAGAAAACTCGTCCTGTCAGTCACGTCTTCAACTTAAGCCCGCATTGAATATGTTAAAGTAAGAAAACTCGTCCTGTCAGTCACGTCTTCAACTTAAGCCCGCATTGAATATGTTAAAGTAAGAAAACTCGTCCTGTCAGTCACGTCTTCAACTTAAGCCCGCATTGAATATGTTAAAGTAAGAAAACTCGTCCTGTCAGTCACGTCTTCAACTTAAGCCCGCATTGAATATGTTAAAGTAAGAAAACTCGTCCTGTCAGTCACGTCTTCAACTTAAGCCCGCATTGAATATGTTAAAGTAAGAAAACTCGTCCTGTCAGTCACGTCTTCAACTTAAGCCCGCATTGAATATGTTAAAGTAAGAAAGCTCGTCCTGTCAGTCACGTCTTCAACTTAAGCCCGCATTGAATATGTTAAAGAACGAAGTTGATTTGCTACTAATAAATACTGTCCCTTCCACGAAGAATTTTTAAGTTTAAACAAAGTATAACATTCACACAGGATAGATTGATCCATTGAGAGATGCAAATGTACTAAACATTCACTGTTGGTAAGATACCTCCTCAGAAGATGGAATTGTGAAATCAATAACATTTACTTGTGTTTGTGTAGGACTTTATATTATTGAATGTAATTATATTCTTCTCTGGTTCTTAACAAAGTATGTTTTGCACTTTTACAAAATGAATGTAAAGTGGAAAAAGGAAGTGACGTCATAGATTCGTGGTATCACGTCAGATAACAGTGTTACTGCAAGTTCGTGTCTGCGCATAATGTTACAATATTTTAAATGGAAAAACCCCCAACCTATACGTTACAGAATTAAACATCATATGTGAACTAGTTATAGCAGAGCTACCTTTAAATACTTTGTTCTTTGCGTCTCAAGCCCTAGAGAAATATGATGGCGCTCATACAGCCTAAACTCTCTGTCCACATTATAGAGCACCTGCTTTTAAATCCCTTCCCACTAGCTCAACATTGCATCGTGGGACTGGCCTTTAAATCCCTTGCTGCCTAGCTCAGTATTGCATTGTGGGACCTGCCTTTAAATACCTTCCCACTAGCTCAACATTGCATCGTTGGACCTGCCTTTATATCCCTTCCCTCTAGCTCAACAATGCACCCTAGGAGCTGCCTTTATATCCCTTCTCACTAACTCAACATTGCATCGTGGGACTGGCCTTTAAATCCCTTGCTGCCTAGCTCAGTATTGCATTGTGGGACCTGCCTTAAAATACCTTCCCACTAGCTCAACATTGCATCGTTGGTCCTGCCTTTATATCTCTTCCCACAAGCTCAACATTGCATTCTGGGACCTGTCTTTAGATTCCTTCCCGCTAGCTCAACATTGTATCGTGGAATCTGCCTTTAGATCCCTTTCCACTAGCTCAAATTTGCATCGTGGGTCCTGCCTTTAAATCCCTTGCCGCTAGCCCAACAGTGCATCCTGGGGCCTACCTTTAAACCACTTGCCGTAAGTTCAACAATTCATCCTGGAACCTGCCTTTAAATCCCTTACCGCCTAGCTCAATAATACATTTTGGGACCTGCTTTAAATTCCTTGCTGCCTCGCTCAACAATGCACCCCTGGGACCAGCCTTTAAATCCCTTGCCATCTACCTCAACAATACATCTTGGGACCTGCTTAAAATCCCTTACCACCTAGCTTAATATTCCACTTAGCAGATGCCTTTAAATCCCTTTTTGCCTAGCTCAACAATACATTTTGTGACCTGTTTTAAATCCCTTGCTGCCTCGCTCGTCAATGCATCCTGGGACCAGTCTTTAAATGCCTTGCCGCCTAGCTCAACAATTCATCCTGGAAACTGCCTTGAAAACCCTTGCCGCATAGCTCAACAATAAATCTTGGGACCTGCTTTAAATCCCTTGCTGCCTCGCTCAATAATGCATCCTGGGACCTGTCTACACACTGTAATATATTCGCCAAGTCCTAATATTATTTATAAAAATCGCATTTGGATAGAATTTATTTATTTACAAAAAAAATTCATAGTTCCTAAATTTCGAAAGTTCTCAATTTACTTACGTGGTTTCACCGAAAGTCACGGACAGACAAGACTATGGCTAAAAGGAGAGAGTTTTACTGCTGTAAATTAAAAAATATATATCAAAGTATTTTGGCACTTCATCTTTTAATTATTATTAGGATATTTTAAAAATTACGCCTTTAGTGGCTCTGGGCTTACTACGAACCGCAGTTTGATTCTTACCAGGTCTGAAGTTGAAGATGTATCGGGAGGTTCGGCAATCAGAGAAACCGCAACTCCAAGCAGCTGGCCTTGCAATGTTGAATGCCAAGGTCGGGGGAGTCAGCTGTTGGATTCGCGTGGAAAACATGTGTTACGTAATGTTTTATTGTTTACCGAAAGCCGTGTAGGAGCCCTGAGGCCACGCTGAAGGACACACATTAGACTCAACCATTAACTTTGGTTTGTATCTATTCAGAGTTTTCCGAAGATTGACTGCTATTGGAGTCACAGAGCACTTAATACAAATGTGTTAATCGTACTCTGTGATTTGTCAGCGCAACCATTTTTTACTGATTAATTTCTTTTTAAAAGTGTTTATTCAAGTAATAAGCTTTATGTTTACTTCGATGTGTTTAACCCGAACAGAAACATTAAGCCGATGACGTCATTTCTTCCAGCTGTGCTTAATAAATCTTTTCAACCGATGCTTAATAAATCAGTAGCTCAGCCAAAGAATGTAGGCCTACGCTTTTATTGACCGTGAATTTGATTTACTGTTGATTTCCAAGTTTATTTCAGAGTTTTGTGTTTTGTTAACTCTCTATAAGTCGTAACTGACGAGGAAGGACTAATCTAGGAGGCAATGGCTATTTGTGTAAGGGGCAAAACACTCGTAAACCACTGTCGCCTGGAGAGATATTTGTTGCAAGATGCGGTTGTGGCACTAGGTTTGGTTTGGTTAGAAGTGTGTGTAAGAGTGTGTGTGTGTGTGTGTGTGTGTGTGTGTGTGTGTGTGTGTGTGTGTGTGTGTGTGTGTGTGTGTGTGAGTGTGTGTGTGTGTGTGTTTTTTCTTGTGTAAGAGTGTATGTGATGTGCGTGCATGCGCTCGCGCGTATGTGTGTGTGTGTGCGCGCGCGCGTGTGTGTGTGTCTGCGTGCGTGCGCGCGCGCGTTCGAGTGTGTATGAGAGAGAGAGACGGGGGAGTGAGAGAGGTGATGGAATGGAGGAAGAGTAGTGGAGAAAGATGGAGAGGGGAAAGGATAATGGGAGACGGAGGGAAAGAGAAGAGAGGAAGGGAGATACATTTGCCAAACCTTTTTTTTTTTTTTTTTTTTTTTTACCTTGGGAGCGGGTTTGAATTGCCCGAAGCACTGCTACCTTAAGGTATATTGTACTTACCTCCCTGATCTAGTCAAATAACCCCTTCCCTCTTACCAGGTTTAGGAGTTTCCTGACTAGAGTTTTACCTTCAGCATCCACCAAAGCCGTTCCATCACCAAAGAGGTTGAAGCGCCTCTCAGCAAGTACTCCACATCTGTAAATAATGTGTGTGGCAGTCTCCTGTTCCTGCCCGCACAATCTGCACACTGGTTCATCCTTGTAGATACCCATTTTATGCAAATGTTTCCTTAGTCCACAGTGTCCCGTGAGTAGTCCTGTGGCTATCCTTAATTCCTGCCTAGACAGATAGATGAGACTCTTCTGCAGCCCCAAGGAAGGTCTCCTAAGGGTTAGCTTACTGTGTCTCATCCCTTCGGCCCTGATCCAGTGCTCACAGTGTCTTTCAGCCATCCACCTTCGCACTGTCATCCTGACCATGGATTTGGAAATACCCACCGCAGGTTCCGGTCCAATCAGGGGAGTCGAGGACCCCTCCCTGGCCAGCGCATCTGCGGCTTCATTTCCAAGTATTCCCCTATGCCCTGGCACCCAACCAATCTTGACTTGATTGTGCCTTGCCAGAGCTTGTAGGTTAATTAGGCACTCCCTGACTATGGCCGAGGTGACCACGTGTCCGTTTAGTGCCTTAATTGCTGCCTGACTGTCGGAGAAAATAGCAATCCGGGCCCCATGTGTTTCCCTTCTTGCTATCTCTCCCAGACAGGCATTTATAGCATATACTTCGGCCTGAAAGACAGAGGTATGCCTCCCCAAGGAAAAAGCTTGTTCTACCCTTGGGTTTTTACAATACACCCCCGCTCCAGTGCCGAGGTCCATCTTGGAGCCATCTGTGTACCAGATCTGAGCTCCCGATGTTAATGTCCCCGACCATTCCATCATAGTTTGGTGGACCTGGTCAGGTGCAAACATTCGAGTAATGTGGTCGCTGCCCATTTCCAAGACGGGTTCTTTGACCACACCCTCGATACTCATATGTCCCGAGACATCTGGGAGGTTAGCCCAGTTGCTCGAGTTGCGCAATCTCCATGCCGCTAGCCTCGCCTCTCCCCTAAGGACAAGCTCAAGGGGAGGGAGGTTAAGCATTACTTCCATTGCTGCGCCTGGTGTAGTTGACATCGCTCCCAGTGTGCACAGACAGGCCAATCTCTGGATAGAGCTCAGTTTAGCTCTTGTCTGTGCCTGGTTGGCCTTTGTCCACCACACCAGAGCTCCATAGGTAATCATAGGTCTTATCACCCTCAGATACATCCAGTGCATCATTGATGGCTTCAGTCCCCATTTCTTACCCACCATTCTTCTCACAGTCATCAGTGCCCTTTTGGCCCTGTTAACTGTCCTCTCAAGATGTGGATTCCAGGTGAGTTTCCTGTCCAGAATAACTCCCAGGTACTTCACCTCCCCCACAAACTCAAGGTATTCACCAAACAAGCGGGGCATCCTGGTCGTCAGATCTTTTCGCTGTCTGGTGAAGTTAATGAGAGCAGTCTTTTTTGGATTTACCCTAAGGTTCTCCTTTTTACACCACTCTTCAATCAGTCGTAGAGGATTTCTGATTACCTCAAGGACTGTATCAGGGAATCTGCCCAGGATCAGGACAACTATGTCGTCCGCATATCCTAGACAGAAGTACCCCTGTTCATTCAGGAGTTCAATAAGGTTGTCAACCACTAGGCACCACAACAGAGGAGAGAGAACCCCCCCCTGTGCACAGCCCAGACTTGTCTCCGCCCTTCTGACCTCCCCTGCCACCTCTACAGAAATGCTTCTGTTTGTTAACATGGAACTTATCCAACCACAAGTGGTCACATCCACTCCATGACGTCTTGCACCACTTACCATCGTCTCCACTGAGGGGTTATTGAAAGCCCCTTCAATGTCGAGGAAGGCACCTATGGCACAACCTTTCTTAGCGATCATTTGCTCAATCCTACCAACCACTTGATGGAGAGCTCCCTCGCAAGATTTCCCCGGTTGGTAAGCATACTGGTTCCAATGCAGTGGTTTGATAGCCAAAGCACCCCCCCTAATATGCCTATCAACCAGTTTTTCAAGTCCCTTGAGAACAAAGGACATGAGTGTGATAGGTCTGTATCCTTTCCCTTCCGATTGGTTACCGGTGGGCTTAGGTATAAAGACCACCTTACTAGATTTCCAGGCTGCCGGCACATGCCCTAGAGCAATGCTTAGCCTGTATAATTTAGTAAGTACCAGCACCAGCATATCCATTCCCTGCTGCAGCAGCACAGGATAGATCCCATCTGGACCTGGAGATTTGTAGGGTTTAAAAGTGCCAACAGCCCATCTTACCCTTTGTGGAGTTACTATCCTCCTTGCCACTTCCCAGTCCTCCCTCTTACCACGTCTTGTGGAGAGTTTGGTAACCGGTTCAGTGTCTGCTCCCCCAAGTTTCCTCAGGGTACTGGAAGGGAAATGTGTCCTGATTAATTCTTCCACAGTTTCCCCTGCCGTTTTTGTTAAATTTCCCAGTGGGGTTCTTAGCATCCCCACCGGGTTAACTGGATCCTTAGAGAGCACTTTATACAGTCGTGCCCCTTCCCGAGTTTCGTCAATCTCATGACAGAACTCCTTCCAGGACTTCCTGCGCGCTTCTCTAATTGCCCTGTTGTATTCGGTTAGTGTTTTCCTATACAGGTCCCACTCCCCGTTCTTTTTTGCTCTATTAAAGAGTCTCCTGGTGGTCTTCCGAAGTTTAGCTAGCTTCTTGTTCCACCATGACGGATCCCCTACTTTCCTCCCCTCACTGAGAGGGCAGTTATCGGTAAAGGATTCTATTATAGCCTCGCCAACCAATGTGGCAGAGTCTTCTAGCTCTCTCCTCCCACCATACTCCAATCCAGCCTCCTCAATCCGAACACCCAGGTCCCTCCTGTAGGAGTCCCAGTCTGTTCTTCTTGGATCCCTGGTTGGGCGAAGCATGGCTGGATTTAGAGAGATATCATACCTAATATGTCTGTGATCAGAAGAAGATGGTTCATCCGACACATGCCAATTTAGTACATACCTAGCCATCTGGTTCGATGCCACCGTAATGTCCAGGACCTCCTTTCTGGCCCTAGTGACAAACGTCGGCTCTTCCCCCTGATTTAAGACTAGTAAGTTCTTAGAGCTAAGATAAGCTAAAAGTTCCTCACCTCTAGTGTTTGTACCTGTACTACCCCACGAAGTGTGATGGGAGTTAGCATCCATCCCCACCAGCAGCTCCTCATCCACAGCCCCGCAGTGCTCGACCAGGCTCCTCAGCTCTTGTGTTGGTAGAGCCCCCGCGCAGTCAAAGGGGAGATATGCCGTGGCCAGGTTCAGCCTCTTCATCCCCCCCTCCGCCCGCAGCTCCACTGACACTGCTAACAAATCCCTGCAACAGAAGTTCGTTAGTACAAAAGCACACAACCCCCTCCTAACCAGGATACACGTCCTGGGAACACCGGAGTCCTTATCATACAACAACTTACCTCCAGATGTCGCCAGCCCGCATATTTTTCCTCCAGAAATCCATGGTTCCTGGATGAGCACCAAGTCCACCTCTCCCCTGTCCAGCATCCTACACACGACAGCACTGGCCGCCCTGCTATGCTGTAGGTTCACTTGGAGGATCTTGATCATTTTTCCTGCTTACTCTGCAGTTGCCTGGGTTCGCAGAGCAGCCCCAGGACTAGAGAGCACCTTGAACGTGGCCTGTCTCAGCCCCACGTTCACCCTCAGGTTGTTGTTTCGCAGTGCCCTGAGGGAGCCCTCTCCTATGTACAAGATCAGGGTAAGACCTGCATCCTCCCTTTTCCTGGCAATCACCTTCCAAGTATCCTGAACAACCCCAGGGTTCTGGGTTTTGACCACCTTCAGAATCTCTTCCGGCTCCTTGTCATTGTAGGGTTTGGGCACCCACATTGACACCTTTGCGACGCAAAAGATCTCCTTGGGTGGCCCTGCCCTCAACTTTACCCCCTCGCTCAGGGTGAAGCTTGGCAGGACCCGAAGGACCCACTCCAGGCTCTCCCGTGAGGAGCATACGACATTTAGAGCTCCCCTCTCTAAGTATGCTGTCCTAAAACCTCTATCCCCACTCTCCGCCTCAGCGGACAGCAGTTCCGAGAAGAACAGCTCCTCCAGCTCCAACGCCATCTCTTCCGAGAGTTGTCTCTCAGGGTAACTAACTGGGACAATTGCTAGTTTTTGCCTGAGGGTATCGCCGTATGTGCCCGAAGACACTCCAGCGTCCCCCCCTTGTCCCAGTTTCACCTTCTTCATTCCTCCCTTCACTGGAGAGGGGTTGGATGTCTCACTCCTAGGCCTTTTTGACGTGCTGGGGTTTGGCGCTCTAGGTTGCTTTCTTCCCTGTTGCACCTCCCTCCTCACAACATCCAAGCCCTGGACTTTGGCAGACTCAGCTCGGTTTTGGCCTCCCCTCCGTTTTTTCAGAGTTGTTGGCCCTCCCGCTGCTCTCGCCTGTTCTTTTCGGAGCCTCCTTCTGGCCGCTCCACTCATTCGCTTTCTCCGTAAAGAGAGCGTACTCAACTCTGCAGCCACTTCACCGGTTTCTGCAGTCGGCAGCTTGACAGCCGCCCCCGCACCCCCAGTGATGGTTGCCGTTGGCATCTCTGCTACAGACCCACGGTTTGCCAACTCATTGGCTCCCGCCGTCTGTGCAGTCTCAAAATTATCTTTTGTACTTGTCTGGTCCATAAACGTCCCACGAGTATGGGGGAAATAAAAGGTCGACCAGAGCAGAGCCCCCATTGCCCTGGCAAGACAACATACAATGAGGTTTTGTCTGGTTCCTCAAGGGGATCGTTTGGGACTGCATTTTATACCCTGCAGCCATTCATCCTTCGGCACGATGCCTTCCACCTTGGATTGGGTATTCAGTCACTGACCTTGAAGTACACCCCAAGTTCAGGACATTATTAACTGCTCAGATGAACAGCCTGCTTTACTCTCTTTTTTACAACTGTGTCGTTTGGGCAGTTTCCCGCCCCTACTTCACTGTCGCATTGCCCTTGGTTCACCCGGGAGGTGAGAGTAGCATTGTGAGGACTTAATTCCCAACTACCCCAGTCACCCCGGTCAGAGCACTCGGTTATTTCTACCCAGCCCAACCGGTTGACTGACGAGGAGGGATAATTCCTCACCTTTGAACCATAGCCTTGGTCCAGGCCTGCATATTCAGAAACCTTCCGGAATCCTTATTCACAGGTAACCTACATTTCTGTAGGCCGTCCCACTATCCGCCACCTGTGGACCCGCCCGGTTGCTCAGGCCAGCTTGCCGGGTGCCAAACCTTTAGTCACAACCGTATTTACAAACCTAATCTAACACCCAACATGGTTTATTTGTGATGATCCACATTTACTGGTGTGAAGTCGGAATCGTGTACGTCCAGTAATAATAAATCTCCGCAACATGTTTCCAATCTATCGGCGTTTTATTGGGAAATATCGCCGCTACCTAATTTTGCAGTTTCACACTAAGATACGAATTCACCGAACCCGTTGTCGGAGATATTGTTGGTAATGAACAAACACAATAAGTCTTTACAAGTCAAGCCACACACTTCCTGGGAAAACTGGCTATTTGTAGCACTAAACGGAATATTTAAATGTTTGTGTTGAAGGAATACGGCTCTAGAAGTAGCTCTTTAAACGTGTTGGTAAAAATATAATTAGAAAAATCAATAAGATTGCTTTGACTCTATTTCTTTGTGCAAACGGATTATTTTGAAGGAAGAGTTGAATCCCCTTTGGTGATGGGGATCTTATCCCCGTTTAATCTGGGAAGTGCAGGTGCGCACCCACGGGGGGGGGGGGGCTAAGAGGGCTGTAGCCCCCCTCAAGAAAAAAAGAAAAAAAAGAAAAAAAAAGTTTATGAAGAAGATTTGGAAAACAACAACTTAAACGTGTTGATGGCAGAAATGGAAGTTTGGCAAGCTTTTCTCCAACAACACAATGCACACCATGTCAATGCAATTGATTTTCTAAATATTTGTGATAAAACAATCTTTCCAAACATCCATATCCTACTTAAGATTTTCATCACTATAACTGTATCCACCAGCACAGCAGAGCGCTCCTTTTCCACTCTTCGGAGAATCAAGACATACCTAAGAAACACGATGTCTGATAGTAGGCTAAATGGCTTAGCCAATCTTAATATCCACAGGGAAATTCCAGTTGACACAAACAGTGTATTATCCATACTGAAGAAGGACAAAAGAAGACTCAATTTTGTTTTGTAAGACAGCTGATATAACAAGATTTTGTCAAAATAAAACCTAAAATCTTATTTTATCTGCTGGGTTATATCATTCATTTCTATAGTCCCTACTTAAAACTTGCACTCAAAGAGCTAAAATAAACTTAAAGTAATGCCTTAAAATACCGGTTATTCTTACGAACTTTTAAAACGTTTTCCGTTGGTTGGCCCAGGGTCTCCCGGTCAGCCCCCCAATAATTATTTTCTGAGTGCGCCATTGGGGAAGTGGGATAGCCCTGATAAACCTGTACACAAATAAAACCTCTCAAGCACAAAAAACGTTTAATTTAAATCCCTGTGCACATTTCAATTGCAAAGCAGTCATCTTCAGAGGGAATTATTACGAGAATCACTACAGATATTTTTGTAATATAACAACTACAAGACAAAATAGAATTCTTGTAACAGTTTCCTCTGAAGATGGTTGCTTGGATCAAAATGTTTAGACTAGTTATCGCCCCCTGTTTTACATTTTGTAATTCATAATCATCAAATCGTCATAATTCCACCCAAGCTGGGGGTGAAGGGTCCAGCGCAGGGGAGTAGCCAGAGGGAGGACTACACCACCTGACCCTCCGGGTCGTGCCCCCTAACATTGTCCTGGCTACGCCACTGGTCCACGTGATATTTATACCAAACGTTTAGTCCCAGTGTATCAGAAACATTTAATACTAATCTCTAAGGCTGGCCGAACACTTGGTGGTGACGAGAGGTCCTTGCCCGATGGTTATAGTTTGATTTAAACAGAATAAAATTCTGCGTAAGTGAAATCGACCAGAGGGAGAGGAGATTACAGCCGTCTGAGCTAATATGAAATTCACATCTTGCTGCGTGGGTGAGCCTTGTGGCCAATTCACCATGAAACTTCCATTCGTCGCTGAGTGACAACGTAACTGCGGTGAAGTGAATTATTAGTGGTGTAGCTTGCTTCGTTCTGCAATTTCAGTCGCTGGCAGTGGCCGGTTGACTGTCAATGCGTTCAAACTGACAACACCGCATCCCTACCCTGCCACAGACCCATTCCTATTCTACTTTGAATCAAAGTATACTACTTTGCCAGCATACGCCAATTCAAGGCATCCCTAGTCCCATTATGTTTTTGGTTCTAAAAGATATTTGAATACAAATTCATAAGACACAATTTATTTCTGTCATTAAAATTGTTAGAACATCTCTACCTTTAATATTAAGTAACTTAACCTAACCTATAACTTTTCACCCAATGAGAACTCCCAGAATAGGAATACAATAGACAAAATATATGGAAAAATAAACTTCTCATGGATATGGCCCAGATAAAGCAGATTTTTCTGTGTGTATTATGTTCTGTCGGCGGTCACGCTATCGTGTGCAGACGTCAACTTTTTATTTATTTCTAATTCGCTAACTTTAAAGCGATTTGAACAAGAAATGAATAGATATTTGAAAAAAAACTGTAATAATATCAATTATCATCCACTACAGATTGAAAAAATGTATTTGAACTTGAGTGGAGGAATAAAAACGTATTTTATTAACGATTGAAAATTTGTACAAGATGTATATATATATATAGGGGGAGAGAGAGAGAGAGAGAGAGAGAGAGAGAGAGAGAGAGAGAGAGAGAGAGAGAGAGAGAGAGAGAGAGAGAGAGAGAGAGAGAGAGAGAGAGAGAGACAGACAGACAGACAGACAGACAGACAGACAGACAGACAGACAGACAGACAGACAGACAGACAGACAGACAGACAGACAGACAGACAGACAGACAGACAGACAGACAGACAGACAGACAGACAGACAGACAGACAGACAGACAGACAGACAGACAGACAGACAGACAGACAGACAGACAGACAGACAGACAGACAGACAGACAGACAGACAGACAGACAGACATACAGACAGACAGACAGACAGACAGACAGACAGACAAACAGACAGACAGACAGACATATATATATATATATATATATATATATATATATATATATATATATATACATACTTATATAGGGAGAGTGCGAACTAGTAGAAGGAATTTAATAACAATCTATTGCAAACTGTTGCTTGTTTCTAACACTTTAACCAAAAAATGCTTCTTTTACTATAAAAGTTATCCCCATAGTACAAAACACTTACCTCTGCTATCCCCGCGCATGCGCAGAACAATTTGTCTTATGCCTTTTGCCCGACGGACGAAAATTGACGAGGCAGTGTAAAGCGCCTTAAGGTACCGCCTTGCCTTATCCAGTGCCGGCCTAAGCCATAAGGTTCAGAGTCTATAAACAACGAAAGTGAGGAGATACGATTTTACATATTTTAAAAAATTATAATAGATTCCACCTTCAAAAAACTATAATACATCGTCATCTACTACAAGTTTAAAAAAAATGTATATGAACTTGAGTGGATGAATAAAAAGTATTTTATTAAAGATAGAAAATTTAAACAAGATATATAGGAGAGCGTGGACTAATGGAAGGAATTATTACATTGGTAGATATTCGATTGGAATTTTTAGAACAAAGAACATGAACAAGACTTTAAACTGATACATTTGCAAGATAAAGCCTTCTAATTAGGAGCGACACTTTTATAATACATATTACACCTACCTTCCTATAATACAGTAGTGACATATATTGCATATAATAGTTACCTTTACATGTGTTGGCAAGAAACAGGTTGTTGAACGTTTAGCGTTACCCAGGGTGCACCACGAGGAGGCGCCCAACTTCACACCCCCTGTAACCAACAGATTAGCAATGGTTCAATCTAAATCACATACTTCAACTTTAAAATATTGCTATTCTTTAAAAAATGGAGATTATTTAATGCTATACATATATTTACAGATTTTATGTTGTACATCTTGAGGTTTTTCTATAATTACACTTTTGGTATTAACTCGGCAAAAAACCACTACTTACTGATATTTTCAGTAGACGTGTTTCATACCAAGTCAGCTCATTACTCAATGCTGTGAGTCACAGACTCTTGACTTCTTGTCCGTGACTCACAGCATTGAACAATGCACTGACCTATATGAAACGCATCTGCTGAAAATATCAGTAAGTAGTGGTTCTTTGCTAAGTTAATACCAAAAATACATACATACGTACATACATACATATATATATAAAGGTTAATTTTATTTCCTTCGGTGTATCTTAATAAATCATATTAATCACTTAAAACAATAGTTTATCACTATCCGAACTTTAAATTTAGTAAATTTGTTAAAACTTACTGAGACAGAACGTTTTCGATCGCTATGTGCTGATCTTCATCAGTGGCTTCTGCTTGGAGATGTTGGGTCAAGCGGTGACGGTTTTAAAGGTAGGTTTTCAGTAGTATCAAAGAGTATGTGTGATTTGTATTGTGTTTGTTCGTTTAATATGTTTGTACTTTGTGTTTTTGTGTGTCTGTAAATTTCAAATTGTTCTAGTGTGTTGAGATGTGGTCCTTTTTTGTTGATGTGTAGGATTTCTAAATTATGATAAATGTCTGTGTATTTGTGTCCTGTTTCTTTTATGTGGCTAAAATGTTGAGTTGGTGTTCTGTTTGTGTTCCAATGTAGAATTTGTTACATTCGTCGCAGTTCAGTTTGTATACGCCTGGTGCTTGTAGTTTATTCTTGTTGTTGGTTTTGTGTTGTATTCTGTATTGCAACTTGTTATTAGTTTTGTATGATATTTTGTATCGTGTTTTTTAAATGTGTGGGCTATTTTATTTGATGTTCTGTTTATGTATGGTATTGTTATGTATTTATTTCCTTTTTCTGTAGTGTTAATTTGTAGTGTTTTTTTTTGTTGTTGTATATTTTGCCATAGTTTGTCTATTATTGTGGTGTTGTATCCATTTGTGTATGCTACAATATTTAATTGTGTTTAGTTCTTTGTTTATTTTTTCTGTGGTCATTGGGACTTCTTTAAGTCTATGGAGCATGAATCTGAAGGCAGCGTGTTTGTGTTGGATAGGGTGGTTTGAGGTGTTGTGGATAAGTGTGTCTGTCGTATTGGGTTTCCTGTAAATGTTGAAGCTGTGTTTTTGTGTGTGGCGTTTTGTTATGGTTAGGTCGAGAAAGTTTAGGGATCGGTTGGATTCAATTTCTGAAGTGAAGTGGAGTTTTGGGTGTATTTTATTAGTGTAGGTGAGGAGTTTTTTGCATTGATGGGAGTTGCCTGTGTATAGTGTTAATATATCATTGACGTATCTGTGCCGGTAAATATTTGTGTGTGTGTGTGTATTGTTTGTGAGTATCTTGGTGCTTTCTATGTGTTGTAGGAAAATTTTGCTTAGGACACTATTGATAGGACTTTTCATGTGTAGGCCATCTGGTTGTGAATAGAAGTTTGAGTTGTGGGTGAAATAGTTCAGTTTGGTGATGGTTTGGAGGGGGTTTTGGATTTTGGTAGCATTTGATTTTGGTATGACGTTCTGTATTAATTGGGTTTCTAGGATGTCTCCACGCAGAAGACACTGATGAAGATTGAAACAAAGCAATCAAAAACGTTTTCAGTAAGTTTTTACAAATTTACAAACTTTAAAGTTTGAATAGTCATAAATTAATGTAAAAGTGAATAATTAGGTTTCACCGAACGTAATGGATTACAAAATTCAAGAATTAGGACTAGATATTTATTTATTTATCACTTAGTTTAATTCTTAAAGGGCCACAGCTCAACGTTTCTTTTAACTTTAAGAAAACCAAAACCTGATATAAAAAACAAGCAATTTTTATAAATATATTTAAAAAGTACTTAACTAAGTCAATACGTAATGGCTTACTTGCTGACACATTTCAAAACATTCATTCACTTAGTTAAGTACTTTTTAAATACATTTTAATCAGTGAGTTCAAGATGATTATATCAGGTAACTTTAATTTTAATAAGTTAAAAACTCCACATTTTACTTTAATTATATTTACACAATAAAACACTACTATTTTGGAGAAACAATAAATAATGTTTACAAATTTGAATACTCACTGGAGGGTCAGACAGACGAGGGAAGCTGCAGCCTACAGGGTCTAGAAACAATGGAAGCAGTTAGACCAACTGACAGACAAAATGTGTAAACTTCCTTAAGCTAAGCAGAAAGATGTTAATACAGTAAAACCTTATTGACAGTTACATTTTGTAAACATCTCTAACTTATGGACAAATCTGCAATCCTTAGTCCCATCACATACGAATAATTTATTAAATCTTTGTCAATATGGGCACTAGATTTGTCACTTTCAGTCAAAAACAAGTAATACAAAGAAAACAAAAACTTAGGTCAACTTAGAAAAACTTTATTTGTTCCTTTAATTAAATAATTACATTTAACATAAATAAAGTAACAAACTATTTATTGAAACATTCCTCTACCACATAACCTATAACATAAAATCAGCTGTTTTATGAAATCATATGTTATCACTTATTCTAAGCCAAATGGGAAGAATTAACTGTATTACATGCCTTGCCCCTATTGTGAAAGGTTTTTCTCACATATAAAACTCAGTTTAATTCCTTCTTAAATTTAATTAATGAATTAGTATTTGAAAAGTTCTATTACTATCAAGTGTCACCCACTGCAAATTTAACAAAATATATTTAAACTTGAGTGGATGAATAAAAAGTACTGAAAATTTGAACAAGATATATAAATATATATTGGGGGAGTGTGAACTAATAGTAGGAATTGAATAAACATTTTATCAATTCAACTTACAAATTCTACATTGGACAAACACGTCGCAGCTTTAAACAAAGAGTCAAGGAACACAAACAGAACACCAACTCAGCATTTTACAATCACATAAGCTGGAGTTTACAAAGAAACTTGCAGCTTATGCCCCAGTTTTTACATAAGCCTGATAGATAGGTCTTTCTACACACGACACCAAAAACATATAAACGCACTAACAAACAATAATTACCAACATCTCATATCCACAGACCATGACTATGTAGACATAATATCTAACCCACAAATTCTTCATAAACAATACAAAAATAACCAACAATACGAAATTTACAAACATTTCAAACTACACCCTACACATACAGAATGCCCAATTACATTATAACTCACACACACTTTTCGACATTGCAACTCCTAATGCTCACCAAATACTCCCCCTTATAATATCCCACCCCCACCCTAACTTACGAAAACCTTGAGATCAGTTGACAATGGGACACATCTCCTGAAACAGCCGTCCTCAACAAATATAAGTAAGTGTTACTATCGGCAAATTGTAAAATATTTACAAGCAAATTACACTTTTGCTATTACCAGACATTTGTTAACTAAAAGTTGTTAACTAAAAGGGCACTGCACACTACTATCGAATCCACCTTCGCAAATCACCTCATGGACACTAAACACTCACGGAAAAGTATGGAAAATAACATGAGCATCCTCCACACATGCAACAAAGGCCATAAATTAAACACACTAGAACAGTTTGAAATATATAGACATAGCAACATACATAAAAATCACATCCTAAATGAACAAACGCTGCACAGATCACACATACTTTTCGATCTCATCAATTCTAACTTTCAAAAAAATGGTACCGAGGAAGCGCAACTGCAGCAATCCTAGTGGCAAAAATACGAGGCTGAAGAAGTCGTAAGACGAAAACGTTCCTCCAAGTGTAAGTTAACAATTAACAACTTTTAGTTAACAAATGTCTGGTCGCAAGTAATAGCAAAAGTACAATTTGTAATTTACAACCAGCTCGCCACGAATAAGCAACAAGATTTCGATATTGACAAGCATTTTAGTGAAATTACTATTATTAATAAAAATAAAATAAATAACAAAAAAGCATGTGCATCAAGATGAATTGTACCCAAGAAAAGGCTTGAATTCACTGATGTAACTTTTATTGTGTCTAATGAAGAATAAATAAAAAGAAATGCAAATCCAATGTTTAAAGAAAATATCTAGTTTCTTTATTTCATCACTAAATATATCAAACACAATTGCAGGGAGACTCAATTTGAGGTAATTTCAGTTTTTAATATAATGGAATTATTTTCCTCAAAAAAAAAATTGTTGATGGAAATTATTTTTACTTTACACTTTAATATGAGACATTTCCCAGATAAAAACTATTTAATTAGAACTTGCAGTTTTTGTGTTGTACATCTTGAGGTGTTTATGAAAATTACACTTGTTTGTATTATCTTGGCATAATACCACAAACGACACACAACACAAAAATCTCACTAACAAATTACTCGATTTTGAAACAGCTATACTATCACAGACACTAACGACCAAAGAATACCTCCGACAACACACAATACTAGATTTTAAAAAAATATAACAAACACACCACACAAAAAATTAAACAAAAATATTAAACTCAACAAATTACAAAAGACAACATAACCTAAAATTCATAAATGCCGAATAAATCAGTAAGTAGTGGTTTTTTGTCAAGATAATACATACAAGTGTAATATTTTATTAGAATAGTCTGAAAGATTAGGTGTCAGAACAAACACCTTTGACTACATGTAAGGAGGTGCGATCAATTTAAAAAAAATGTTCATTATAAAATGCTGTATTGACTTTTCTTACACAAAGAATATTTGATTCCATCTTGAAAATGATTTACTAAATTTTGCTTTTGAGGAGTTATAAAATGCTTTCCCGAGGGTAGAACTACATTTCTGAGGCAACACTGCCCATGTTTAGCCGTAACCTTCTCCTTGTCCCAGTACCAAGACTCACCCTTACTTCACTTTATGTGTTTTACAAAGGACCATGGGAACCTTTTTGTTACTATAACTCCTGTCCCTATTATATTAGAGATTAAATTTACTTCAGCTATAAGACCTTGTATAGCTGTTCACATGTAAGCTGGCGCGTGATCGATCAATAGAAAACAAAAAGCTAGCCCTATTAAAAAAACATTGGTTTTTGTCGTGCGTGTTGCATCAAAGGACATCGCTATGAAATTGCAGTCGTTGTAGTCATTTAGAAAACTGATATAGGTAAATTTGTTAAAACTTCATGTAAATGATCTAGTTAATACGACAAATCAAGTAAAATAATATCTATAGTGGCCTTTCCGCCTTGTCAAATCTACATTATTGTAATATAAATACTATACCTCATATTATGTCTGTGGAACTGTCTTTTCATTCCTCTACCCTTCCCTCGTCTATGTTCGCCTTTCAAGGTAGCATCACCTTACGTGTGACCAGCTATACAGGTGATGTTTTACACCAGGAGTTTTATAATCCTACCCTAATCCTATTAGTCACAATCCTTTCTTGTTCTTCATATGTAACCTTAATAAAAAAGGCTAATTACCTTGAAACCAAACGCCTAAAAAGAGCTAACACATAAGGGTGATTGTTTCAATAGTTAAATTCACTCTTTGACTGCTTGAGGGAAAAATGAGGCACACTCTGATACACCACAAATGTAAGTGGTACATTAAGGTATTTAGATTATGGTAATATTTCTTGGTTTTTTGTGTAACAAGATATCCTCATACATACCTCTCATTCCCTGGCCCTCCTCCTTTTGTAGATCCAGGTCCATTCTCCGGTCCATTTCCAATCATAAAGCTTCTTTTCAGATGAAGTGTCCAGATACTACTGAAACAAACATTATAAGTATTTCTTCATAAAACAAAACGATTCATTTAACGTTATTTTATTCTTGATTAAAGTCATTAATATTCAATCCTCTCAATGGGGTTTTCTAAGACTTCAACCAAAACTCAGAACAAACAGATTTTAACAATACAGTATAGTCTCGAAATTCCGAGTCCCGATATTTCGAACCTCCGTTAAATATGAGTCTATTTCTATTTGAGCCTATATTATCTATTTCAAAGAAAATGATAACTCGGGTTTCCAAGAAATGTTTATAGACATACAGTATGCAAAGGAAATGAGCTGGGCTTCTGAAAAATGTTTATAGTCATATTGTATGCAAAGGAAAAAGAGCTGGGCTCCCAAGAAATGTTTATAGCCATAGGGTAAGCAAAGGAAATGAGTCGGGCTTCCAAGAAATGTATATAGCCATAGGGTATGCAAAGGAAATGAGTCGAGCTCCCAAGAAATGTTTATAGCCATAGGGTATGCAAAGGAAATGAGTCGAGCTCCCAAGAAATGTTTATAGCCATAGAGTATGCAAAGGAAATGAGTCGAGCTCCCAAGAAATGTATATAGCCATAGGGTATGCAAAGGAAATGAGTCGAGCTCCCAAGAAATGTTTATAGCCATAGGGTATCCAAAGGAAATGACTTGAGCTCCCAAGAAATGTATATAGCCATAGGGTATGCAAAGGAAATGAGTCGAGCTCCCAAGAAATGTTTATAGCCATAGAGTATGCAAAGGAAATGAGTCGAGCTCCCAAGAAATGTATATAGCCATAGGGTATGCAAAGGAAATGAGTCGAGCTCCCAAGAAATGTTTATAGCCATAGGGTATGCAAAGGAAATGAGTCGAGCTCCCAAGAAATGTATATAGCCATAGGGTATGCAAAGGAAATGAGTCGAGCTCCCAAGAAATGTTTATAGCCATAGAGTATGCAAAGGAAATGAGTCGAGCTCCCAAGAAATGTATATAGCCATAGGGTATGCAAAGGAAATGAGTCGAGCTCCCAAGAAATGTTTATAGCCATAGGGTATCCAAAGGAAATGACTTGAGCTCCCAAGAAATGTATATAGCCATAGGGTATGCAAAGGAAATGAGTCGAGCTCCCAAGAAATGTTTATAGCCATAGAGTATGCAAAGGAAATGAGTCGAGCTCCCAAGAAATGTATATAGCCATAGGGTATGCAAAGGAAATGAGTCGAGCTCCCAAGAAATGTATATAGCCATAGGGTATGCAAAGGAAATGAGTCGAGCTCCCAAGAAATGTTTATAGCCATAGAGTATGCAAAGGAAATGAGTCGAGCTCCCAAGAAATGTATATAGCCATAGGGTATGCAAAGGAAATGAGTTGAGCTCCCAAGAAATGTTTATAGCCATAGGGTATGCAAAGGAAATGAGTCGAGCTCCCAAGAAATGTATATAGCCATAGGGTATGCAAAGGAAATGAGTCGAGCTCCCAAGAAATGTTTATAGCCATAGAGTATGCAAAGGAAATGAGTCGAGCTCCCAAGAAATGTATATAGCCATAGGGTATGCAAAGGAAATGAGTCGAGCTCCCAAGAAATGTTTATAGCCATAGAGTATGCAAAGGAAATGAGCTGGGCTTCAGAAAAATGTTTATATGAAGTTCTATAAACCTATTTAGTGGATTTTTAATTACAGTTTTAGGGTTCAGTAGAACTCCTGATTTTTCTAATGCGTAGGAACGTATTTCCGTGTAATCCAATTTTTCGGTAATCCGTAGATGTCTTGGTCCCATCTACCTCGAATTATCGAGGCTCTACTGTATTTGTTAATTACTGCTTTATGATATATTGCCACACATTAAAGAAAATAATAAAGCTTTTGCCTAAAAAGCCCAAAAAACTTCAACAAAAAATACAAACCTGTTAATATATGTATAATTTTACAATAAAGCCTAGCGTAACAAAACCTAACATACCACATTCTAATAAGAACAGATGCCCACTAAGTTATCCAATTTCATACTTTAATACCAAGTTTTGTCGAGAAGGATAACATGTATTAATTAGAACATTGTCAATATTTATAAAAGTTCTATAAATTTCCTTGAAGGCCATAAATTCATAAAAAAAGTTAATTCTTAAAATTAAAAAAAAAAAAAATTTATACAATTTCACTTAATTTTTGTAAAATTGAAAAAAATAATCAAAAATTGTAATAAAAATATATAATATTTCTGATAGTTTTTTTTCGTCTTAACCTATTTAAAAAGTAAGTACGGGAACAAGCTTCTTAATGTTGGGGACGATTTAAGGGTGTACTTGAGCTGAACATTGAGTAACTATGTACAAAGAAGCAAGCTCTGTAATGGGGTTAAAATATATTTCCAAATAAATTGTGTTTTTGATGTAAAAAGTGTTCTTAATTTAACCCCCTCCCTAACAACAAGGGGGTACGCAAAGTTTTAACTTTTCATTAAGGCGTACAGTTTTTGCAAAATATTGAGAAACCCTGGGCTAGGATATAAAGTACATTGTTTATGTACTATTGGTATTTCTAAAGGCTTGTGAGTATTAAATCTCCCATGGATCTTAACATTCATATCCAATACTTCTCATTATTTTTCTTCGTGCCATTTTAATGACTAGGTTACAGCATTAAACAGTGTAACAATTCACAAGGAGTTATCTTGAATTTATTCTTATATGTAGGCTTTTCTTTTCTACTCATTTCCCTTTCATCACAGTTCTCATTTTAAATTACAATATATTACTGACATTTGACATTTTCTATTTTTTCAACTGCCTCATCCTTATTCCTGTATTTAATGTCACTGGTTTTCTTCCAATAACCATTATTTTCATATTTCTGTCATTATGTTAATCATAGTTGTTTACAGATGCTATTATCTTCATTAACATAATATTAAAGAACTTCTTTTATTTTTCTGAGGTTTCATATTAAGAACAAACCTTAGCTAATTTTATTTTTCATCCTAAAACTATACAATCATTCCTTGCAGTTTTTATGTTGCACATCTTGAGGTTGTTTTGAAAAATATTTTTGTTGATACCACTTGGCAAAAAAACCACAACTTACCGATATTTTTCGAGAGACATGTTCCACACTAGATCTTTTCCTTGACTCACAGCATTGAACAATGCACTGATTAGTTTGTAACGTGCCTGCTGAGAAATATCAGTAAGAAGTGGTTTTTCCCAGTGATATCAATAAAAACTAACATTTCTTGTTTCCTTTCCCTTAAAGTATATATTAAACAATAAAACTAATTCATATTAATTGATTCCATCTTCACGTGAGCTACTAGTTTTATAACTGAAACACTTGTAAATATGTTACACTTGCCTATAGTAGCACTTATTTTATAATTAATGAGGACGGCCGTTTCAGGAGATGTGTCCTATTGTCAACTCAGGTGACACAACTCAGATGGGACACATCTCCCGAAACGCCCGTCCTCAACAATTATAAAAGTAAGTGCTATTATAGGCAAGTGTAACATATTTACAAGTGTTTTAGTTATAATACTAATTGCTTTTTTTTATTAAAATTTCTGTCTGTCATAGTTTTGTTTAATACTCCCAATATGACTCATTTAGAATAAAAATATTTTAATCCCCAATGCACTGAAACATTTCCTTGACCATTGTCAAGAATCTGTCAAAAAATAAGTAATATAATATTTTTTTTAAAGTCAGTTAATCAACAAAGAAAATTTGTATTTCAGTTTATTTTTTTAATTACAACTAATATGAATATGTAGGCTATATACATATTTCAGAATTACAATATTAAGTGGCAAAATAGAAAGCAAATTTCCCTGCAATTTTCCATTTCCCTTTCTTTCATTCTTTTCGTTCATTTTTCATCCAGGAGCATTATTTATGATATTGTGTGGTAACCATGGCAACAATTTAAGGTTATACAATGGAGGTTTTTCATAAAGATCTTTAAAGGGTTTATTTCTAGCTATGGAAAGTTGGCTCAGTGCTAAAAAGCTCTAGACTTCGAACATGAAGATATTCAGTTCCAGTCTGACCTAGACCGCCACAAATTTTATAATTTAGTTATTGAGTAAATATTTGAAAAAACTTAATTAGCATCAATTGACATCCACTATAGGTTTTAAAAAATGTGTTTGAACTTGATTGGATGAATAAAAACACATTTTATCAACGATTAAAAATTTGTACAAGACGTATTCAGGAGAGTGTGAACTAATAGAAAGAATTTAATAATCCTCTCAGAACAGACAATTGCCTCCTTCAATTTTATCTAATGTAACAATTATTGTTAACAGATTCTTCGAGAGATCATAATTATTCAAAATGGTACATTAGGATTTAACTAGATGGAAAAGTTTACACATTGATTAATGCTATATTTTTTACTATCTACCTGAAACCATTATGTTCTGGAGTTGCCAGATGACATGAGTGTATTGACTATATAGTGTCTATCAGCATAAGGCTGGACATCTTAATTTTGTTGTTTTTGTGGTCTAAACTAAAATGGTTGACCCTTCTGATACTTATGAATGATTAAATAAAGAATGTTTTAGTTTAGATGACCAATATGAATTATCTGGAGACAGAAGAATGCAGACTAAGAAAGTAGCCTGCAGCAGACCTCTACAGAAATTTCTTTCATATAATATTTTTAGATTTATTTTATACCTCGTAAATGTATATTTTTTTATTACATCTTTATGGGAGCTAGTAGTTTTCACTAAACACTTGTAAATATTTACAAACTTGCCTATAATAGCACTTACTTATATTTGTTGAGGACGGCCGTTTCAGGAGATGTGTCCCATTGTAAACTCAGACCGCAACAGATCTCAAGGTTTTCGTAGGTTAGGATGGGGTTATGATATTATAGGGGGAGGTGTACTTTGTGAGCATTAGGAGTTATGATGTCGAAAACAGTGTGTAAGTTATAATGTAATTGTGTGTTGAGTATGTGTGTATACCAACAAACATTTCAAACTACACCCTACACACATACTCAACACACAATTACATTATAACTCACACACTTTTCGACATCGCAACTCCTAATGCTCACAAAGTACACCCCCCCCATAATTTTCCATCCCCACCTTAACTTACGAAAACCTTGAGGACAGTTACAGTCTGAGTTGACAATGGGGGCCCGAAACAGCCGTCCTCAACAAATATAAGTAAGTGCTACTACAAGTAAGCTCTAAAATAGTTACAAGTGTTCTCGCATGTGTGTAAATAACAATTTTTTCATCCCAGTGATTGAATGAACATTTAACACTTCTTTTATACGTCATATGGTCCAGGAGCTAAAGGCATTTACAGTGAAAAGAATTTCCATGTTTTTTTGTAAAGATTAAGAAATATTTTTTGGATAAATATATGTGCAACATGTTATTTTCTTATATTATTCTTTAGTTTATAACAAAAAATTATATATTAACATTTGTGGTATTTTTTTAAAATTAAAAAAAATTTCTTCCACACAGCTAAAAAAATCTACGATTTGTATATAGTTTTGTTATTTTACATATAACGCATCTGTTTTAAATTTAGTCATATATTTCATGCACATGTAACAATTGTTATACCAATGAATAAATGTACATTTTATACATTTATCATTTGTACCTAAGCGATATTGTTCAAGAGATTTGTAATAAATTAAAGTGAAGAAACAAATTTTGTTAATAAAAAGTTCCCAGTAGAGACATGACAATTTTATAGACAATTTATAAATGTAGATCATCTACAACAAATGTTTTTGATATATTAAGTATATTTACAAACATTAACTACTAAGGTAAGTACCAGGCAGTATGATTCAGTAAAAAAAACAGCTTACAGCTTGTTTTAGGAAAACGTTATGTTCAAAATTTAATTCATTATATTCTTCTACAAATTATAACAAAAGGATAATAATTCTTCCTCAAAGTCTAAAAAGTCATGGCACTTCAGGAATGTAATCCTGGTGTAAAGGTTAATTTTATTTCCTTGAATTTTGTAGTCCATTACATTCGGTGTATCTTAATAAATCATATTAATCACTTAAAACTTACTGAGACAGAATGTTTGTGATCGCTATGTGCAGATCTTCATCAATGTCTTCTGCTTGGGGATGTCAGGTCAAGCGATGGCGGTTTTAAAGATAGGTTTTCGATAGTATCAAATAGTATGTGTGATTTATATTGTGTTTGTTCGTTTAATATGTTTGAACTTTGTGTTTTTTTGTGTCTGTAAATTTCATATTGTTCTAGTGTGTTGAGATGTGGTCCTTTTCTGTTGATGTGTAGGATTTCTATGTTATGGTAAATGTCTGTGTATTTGTGTCCTGTTTCATTTATGTGATTGTAAAATGTTGAGTTGGTGTTTGGTTTGTGTTCCTTGACTCTTTGTTTAAAGCTGCGACCTGTTTGTCCAATGTAGAATTTGTTACATTCGTCGCAGTTCAGTTTGTATACGCCTGGTGCTTGTAGTTTATCTTTGTTTTTGGTGTTGGGTTGAATTTTGTATTGTAACTTGTTATTAGTTTTGTATGCTATTTTCTATCGTATATTTTTAAGTTTGTGGGCTATTTTGTTTGTTGTTTTGTTTATGTATGGTAATGTGATGTATTTGTTTTCCCTGTCTGTAGTGTTCATTTGAGGTGTTTTGGATAAGTGTGTCTGTCGTTATTGGAAAACCCCCTATCCAACACGAACATGCTGCCTTCAGGTCCATGCTCCATAGACTTAAAGAAGTCCCAATGACCACAGAAAGCATAAACAAGGAACTAGACACAATTAAATATTTAGCATACACAAATGGACACAACACCACAATAATAGACAAACAGTAGTACAAAATACAAAAAAAACACTAAAATTAACACTACAGAGAGAGAAAACAAATACATCGCATTACTATACCTAAACAAAACAATAAACAAAATAGGCTACAAATTTCAAAAAATACGATAAAAAATAGTATACAAAACTAATAACAAGTTACAATACAAAATAAAACACAACACCAACAACAAAGATAAACTACAAGCACCAGGCGTATACAAACTGAACTGCGACGAATGTAACAAATTCTACATTGGACAAACAGGCCGCAGCTTTAAACAAAGAGTCAAGGAACACAAACCGAACAACACCTCAACATTTTACTATCACATAAAAGAAACAGGACACAAATACACAGACATTTACCATAACATAGAAATCCTAAACATCAACAGAAAAGGACCACATCTCAACACACTAGAACAATATGAAATTTACAGACACACAAAAACACAAAGTTCAAACATATTAAACGAACAAACACAATACAAATCACACATACTATTTGATACTATCGAAAACCTACCTTTAAAACCGCCACCGCTTGACCCGACATCCCCAAGCAGAAGACATTGATGAAGATCGGCACATAGCGATCGAAAACGTACTGTCTCAGTAAGTTTTAACAAATTTACTGAATTTAAAGTTCGGATAGTCATAAACTATTGTTAAAGTGATTAATAAGATTCACCAAACGTAATGGACTACAAAATTCAAGAATTAATTAATCACTTTAACAATAGTTTGGATAGTCATAAACTATTGTTAAAGTGATTAATTAACCATTTATGTTTCAAGAAACTGGGAGTTTTAGAAGCTGCCCTCTTTATAAAGAAAAATTGTTTGAAAAAAACTGCAAAATATATTGACAGATTTACCTAATATTCAGGTCAATGTCACTGTTTGTAGTAGTGAAGGTAAGAGATAACCCAAGTTGCTGAAGCGTTGATAGTTGTTGTGTTGCTGAGTTTAAAGATGATGATGTCCTCATTGTAATGCTGGTCTTTATGTATCTCTTTTCTAGTAAAACAAAACAATACAAATTTGTGATCAATTATATTCTAAGTAAATGTGTAAAGTACTTGAGTGAATTCTACGAGCTACATTCAGATTGTTATACTTGTGCTTCTGGCAGTTGTATCACTCCAAGTACAGTACTGCACAAGTATGCAATTACCTTGGGTTTATATGAGTGGGTTTATTTTTAACAATGATTTATGTATCCTTGGAAACAATAAAATTTTCAGAACAAAAATATAAAATCTAGTAAAAACTCAAAGAGAAAAAACACCATAAAAATAAATAATTATAAATAAAAACTAAACAATTATAAATATAAAATAAATAAAATATTATAAAAAAACTACAAAATATATAAAACCATAAAAATAATGAAACTGTTGGAGTTTCTAAGGATAAGTAAGTTCTACTTCTTTTATACCTTGATTAGTAGTGTTCTGTGTGTCTAATTGTGTTCCTGTCATTTCTGTGTGTCTAATTGTGTTCCTGTCATTTCTGTGTGTCTAATTGTGTTCCTGTCATTTCTGTGTGTCTAATTGTGTTTCTGTCATTTCTGTGTGTCTAATTGTGTTCCTGTCATTTCTGTGTGTCTAATTGTGTTTCTGTCATTTCTGTGTGTCTAATTGTGTTCCTGTCATTTCTGTGTGTCTAATTGTGTTCCTGTCATTTCTGCATAATTAACTGGAAAAACTTACACACACAATCATCTTACACGGAAATAGGACAACTTCACATTCCCCCTTAGTTACATTGTAGTGTTCTGTGTGTCTAATTGTGTTCCTGTCATTTCTGCATAATTAACTGGAAAAACTTACACACACAATCATCTTACACGGAAATAGGACAACTTCACATTCCCCCTTAGTTACATTGTAGTGTTCTGTGTGTCTAATTGTGTTCCTGTCATTTCTGCATAATTGACTGGAAAAACGTACACACACAATCATCTTACACGGAAATAGGACAACTTCACATTCCCCCTTAGCTACATTGTAGTGTTCTGTGTGTCTAATTGTGTTCCTGTCATTTCTGCATAATTAACTGGAAAAACTTACACACACAATCATCTTACACGGAAATAGGACAACTTCACATTCCCCCTTAGCTACATTGTAGTGTTCTGTGTGTCTAATTGTGTTCCTGTCATTTCTGCATAATTAACTGGAAAAACTTACACACACAATCATCTTACACGGAAATAGGACAACTTCACATTCCCCCTTAGCTACATTGTAGTGTTCTGTGTGTCTAATTGTGTTCCTGTCATTTCTGCATAATTGACTGGAAAAACGTACACACACAATCTTCTTACACGGAAATAGGACAACTTCACATTCCCCCTTAGTTACATTGTAGTGTTCTGTGTGTCTAATTGTGTTCCTGTCATTTCTGCATAATTAACTGGAAAAACTTACACACACAATCATCTTACACGGAAATAGGACAACTTCACATTCCCCCTTAGTTACATTGTAGTGTTCTGTGTGTCTAATTGTGTTCCTGTCATTTCTGCATAATTAACTGGAAAAACTTACACACACAATCATCTTACACGGAAATAGGACAACTTCACATTCCCCCTTAGTTACATTGTAGTGTTCTGTGTGTCTAATTGTGTTCCTGTCATTTCTGCATAATGAACTGGAAAAACGTACACACACAATCTTCTTACACGGAAATAGGACAACTTCACATTCCCCCTTAGTTACATTGTAGTGTTCTGTGTGTCTAATTGTGTTCCTGTCATTTCTGCATAATTGACTGGAAAAACGTACACACACAATCATCTTACACGGAAATAGGACAACTTCACATTCCCCCTTAGTTACATTGTAGTGTTCTGTGTGTCTAATTGTGTTCCTGTCATTTCTGCATAATGAACTGGAAAAACTTACACACACAATCATCTTACACGGAAATAGGACAACTTCACATTCCCCCTTAGTTACATTGTAGTGTTCTGTGTGTCTAATTGTGTTCCTGTCATTTCTGCATAATTGACTGGAAAAACTTACACACACAATCATCTTACATGGAAATAGGACAACTTCACATTCCCCCTTAGTTACATTGTAGTGTTCTGTGTGTCTAATTGTGTTCCTGTCATTTCTGCATAATGAACTGGAAAAACTTACACACACAATCATCTTACACGGAAATAGGACAACTTCACATTCCCCCTTAGCTACATTGTAGTGTTCTGTGTGTCTAATTGTGTTCCTGTCATTTCTGCATAATTAACTGGAGAAACTTACACACACAATCATCTTACACGGAAATAGGACAACTTCACATTCCCCCTTAGCTACATTGTAGTGTTCTGTGTGTCTAATTGTGTTCCTGTCATTTCTGCATAATTAACTGGAAAAACGTACACACACAATCATCTTACACGGAAATAGGACAACTTCACATTCCCCCTTAGCTACATTGTAGTGTTCTGTGTGTCTAATTGTGTTCCTGTCATTTCTGCATAATTAACTGGAGAAACTTACACACACAATCATCTTACACGGAAATAGGACAACTTCACATTCCCCCTTAGCTACATTGTAGTGTTCTGTGTGTCTAATTGTGTTCCTGTCATTTCTGCATAATTAACTGGAAAAACGTACACACACAATCATCTTACACGGAAATAGGACAACTTCACATTCCCCCTTAGCTACATTGTAGTGTTCTGTGTGTCTAATTGTGTTCCTGTCATTTCTGCATAATTAACTGGAGAAACTTACACACACAATCATCTTACACGGAAATAGGACAACTTCACATTCCCCCTTAGCTACATTGTAGTGTTCTGTGTGTCTAATTGTGTTCCTGTCATTTCTGCATAATTAACTGGAAAAACTTACACACACAATCATCTTACACGGAAATAGGACAACTTCACATTCCCCCTTAGCTACATTGTAGTGTTCTGTGTGTCTAATTGTGTTCCTGTCATTTCTGCATAATTAACTGGAGAAACTTACACACACAATCATCTTACACGGAAATAGGACAACTTCACATTCCCCCTTAGCTACATTGTAGTGTTTTGTGTGTCTAATTGTGTTCCTGTCATTTCTGCATAATTAACTGGAGAAACTTACACACACAATCATCTTACACGGAAATAGGACAACTTCACATTCCCCCTTAGCTACATTGTAGTGTTCTGTGTGTCTAATTGTGTTCCTGTCATTTCTGCATAATTAACTGGAAAAACGTACACACACAATCATCTTACACGGAAATAGGACAACTTCACATTCCCCCTTATCTACATTGTAGTGTTCTGTGTGTCTAATTGTGTTCCTGTCATTTCTGCATAATTAACTGAAGAAACTTACACACACAATCATCTTACACGGAAATAGGACAACTTCACATTCCCCCTTAGCTACATTGTAGTGTTCTGTGTGTCTAATTGTGTTCCTGTCATTTCTGCATAATTAACTGAAGAAACTTACACACACAATCATCTTACACGGAAATAGGACAACTTCACATTCCCCCTTAGCTACATTGTAGTGTTCTGTGTGTCTAATTGTGTTCCTGTCATTTCTGCATAATTAACTGGAAAAACGTACACACACAATCATCTTACACGGAAATAGGACAACTTCACATTCCCCCTTATCTACATTGTAGTGTTCTGTGTGTCTAATTGTGTTCCTGTCATTTCTGCATAATTAACTGAAGAAACTTACACACACAATCATCTTACACGGAAATAGGACAACTTCACATTCCCCCTTAGCTACATTGTAGTGTTCTGTGTGTCTAATTGTGTTCCTGTCATTTCTGCATAATTAACTGAAGAAACTTACACACACAATCATCTTACACGGAAATAGGACAACTTCACATTCCCCCTTAGCTACATTGTAGTGTTCTGCGTGTCTAATTGTGTTCCTGTCATTTCTGCATAATTAACTGAAGAAACTTACACACACAATCATCTTACACGGAAATAGGACAACTTCACATTCCCCCTTAGCTACATTGTAGTGTTCTGCGTGTCTAATTGTGTTCCTGTCATTTCTGCATAATTAACTGGAAAAACGTACACACACAATCATCTTACATGGAAATAGGACAACTTCACATTCCCCCTTAGTTACATTGTAGTGTTCTGTGTGTCTAATTGTGTTCCTGTCATTTCTGCATAATTAACTGGAAAAACGTACACACACAATCATCTTACACGGAAATAGGACAACTTCACATTCCCCCTTAGCTACATTGTAGTGTTCTGTGTGTCTAATTGTGTTCCTGTCATTTCTGCATAATTAACTGGAAAAACTTACACACACAATCATCTTACACGGAAATAGGACAACTTCACATTCCCCCTTAGCTACATTGTAGTGTTCTGTGTGTCTAATTGTGTTCCTGTCATTTCTGCATAATTAACTGGAAAAACGTACACACACAATCATCTTACACGGAAATAGGACAACTTCACATTCCCCCTTAGCTACATTGTAGTGTTCTGTGTGTCTAATTGTGTTCCTGTCATTTCTGCATAATTAACTGGAAAAACTTACACACACAATCATCTTACACGGAAATAGGACAACTTCACATTCCCCCTTAGTTACATTGTAGTATTCTGTTTGCCCTTTGACAGTCTATATTTTATATGAGAATTTCCAGGTGGAATACTGATATTTTAGACTTTGTAATGGTTCCATTATATGTATGTGCACCACAAATATGAAGGCGTTTACCATGGCAGTGCCCGAATTAAATATTTGATGGTCTCCCTGACATTCTAGTTGATATAAAGTACTTGGAATAGGAGAAGAATGTGTAATTTAGTCAATTTCATCAAGGCACAATGGAAGGGGCATAAAAATAAAATAGACTCCATAGTAGTTCCTGTATGAACTGTTCAGCTCCTCACCTGACACTCTACTTGATAGAACGTACTTTAAAGTAGAGAAGGATATGTGACATGATCTAGATCAAAAAGGGTTTAGTGCCAGGGTATTACCAGAGATAATATTCTCTACAGTAATGCCCGTATGAACTGTACAGCGCCCTACCTGACACTCTACTTGATAGAACGTACTTTAAAGTAGAGAAGGATATGTGACATGATCTAGATCAAAAAGGGTTTAGTGCCAGGGTATTACCAGAGATAATATTCTCTACAGTAATGCCCGTATGAACTGTTCAGCTCCTCACCTGACACTCTACTTGATAGAACGTACTTTAAAGTAGAGAAGGATATGTGACATGATCTAGATCAAAAAGGGTTTAGTGCCAGGGTATTACCAGAGATAATATTCTCTACAGTAATGCCCGTATGAACTGTACAGCGCCCTACCTGACACTCTACTTGATAGAACGTACTTTAAAGTAGAGAAGGATATGTGACATGATCTAGATCAAAAAGGGTTTAGTGCCAGGGTATTACCAGAGATAATATTCTCTACAGTAATGGCCGTATGAACTGTACAGCGCCCTCCCTGACACTCTACTTGATAGAACGTACTTTAAAGTAGAGAAGGATATGTGACATGATCTAGATCAAAAAGGGTTTAGTGCCAGGGTATTACCAGAGATAATATTCTCTACAGTAATGCCCGTATGAACTGTACAGCGCCCTACCTGACACTCTACTTGATAGAACGTACTTTAAAGTAGAGAAGGATATGTGACATGATCTAGATCAAAAAGGGTTTAGTGCCAGGGTATTACCAGAGATAATATTCTCTACAGTAATGGCCGTATGAACTGTACAGCGCCCTCCCTGACACTCTACTTGATAGAACGTACTTTAAAGTAGAGAAGGATATGTGACATGATCTAGATCAAAAAGGGTTTAGTGCCAGGGTATTACCAGAGATAATATTCTCTACAGTAATGCCCGTATGAACTGTACAGCGCCCTACCTGACACTCTACTTGATAGAACGTACTTTAAAGTAGAGAAGGATATGTGACATGATCTAGATCAAAAAGGGTTTAGTGCCAGGGTATTACCAGAGATAATATTCTCTACAGTAATGGCCGTATGAACTGTACAGCGCCCTCCCTGACACTCTACTTGATAGAACGTACTTTAAAGTAGAGAAGGATATTTGACATGATCTAGATCAAAAAGGGTTTAGTGCCAGGGTATTACCAGAGATAATATTCTCTACAGTAATGGCCGTATGAACTGTACAGCGCCCTCCCTGACACTCTACTTGATAGAACGTACTTTAAAGTAGAGAAGGATATGTGACATGATCTAGATCAAAAAGGGTTTAGTGCCAGGGTATTACCAGAGATAATATTCTCTACAGTAATGGCCGTATGAACTGTACAGCGCCCTCCCTGACACTCTACTTGATAGAACGTACTTTAAAGTAGAGAAGGATATTTGACATGATCTAGATCAAAAAGGGTTTAGTGCCAGGGTATTACCAGAGATAATATTCTCTACAGTAATGGCCGTATGAACTGTACAGTGCCCTCCCTGACACTACTCTACAGAACGTAACTAGAAGCAGAGAATGTTATGTCCAAGGTCGAGATCATCAAGGCTCGGTGAGTGGTTCACTGTAACAGTGATTCTATAATAGAGGCCTTATGAACTTTTTGTACGCCAGTTTGACACTCTACTCAAAAAACTTACCTGGAAAAGACAAAGGCTCTTTGACATGATCCAAATAACCAAAGACTGGTCTTTTAGTTTACCAGGATAGTAGGGTCTATAGTATTATTCATATAAATTCTTTTTCTGATACAAGGATAAGTTGACCTCCTAAGTGTGAATAAACATTCATGTTACATTACTGTTGCATGCTAATTATAATTGTTACCATGTAGCTGTACCAGCTGCTGTAGTCATAGGATATCAGGCTTTATTTAGGGTTTGCAATTACAAAGTTTGAGGTAATCAAAACTAAAATTGAAACTAAATGAGAGTAATTTGAATTTTAGAATAAAATTTTTTTAATCCTTTGAATAATCAGGCTACCAGGTCCCTATTATCATTATTTGGGAACTTTCGTATTGAAATAACTATTAAGGCAAGACACCAATTCCACCCACCCCATTCGGACATACGAAGCCCCCAAAAACCAAATGTATTGCTTCTGTTTTAAATATCCTTTGATGATTCTAAGTCTTCATCCGTTACCTGCCAGTATAATAGCTCTAGGAAACTCTCTATATGCAAGATATGAGTTTTAATGTAGTTTACCTTACGCAATAAAACTGCAGATCTTTTTGAAAGTTATAAAACCAGGATTTAAAAAAAAATTTAGTAACGAAATCTATTTTGAAAACAATAAAAAAGTGTATCTCGATCATTTATTAAAGATATACAGTATTTCTGTTTTATGTTACAGTTATATGCTGCGGGTGGAGAAGGAGAGGCCATAACCAGAGTGGCAAGCCTTTATAAAAATAAGCAAACTTATCCATCAATACTGGAATACCAACCTTTGAGAAGATTTGCTGTAGCTGTTACTTGAATTATTTCTCATTTATTTTCTTGTTTTACAACTAGTACAATTTGTGAATGAGCAATGCTTGTGTGTGTGTGTGTGTGTGTGTGTGTGTGTCTGTCTCTCTCTCTCCCTGTGTGTGTGTGTCTGTCTCTCTCTCTCCCTGTGTGTGTGTGTGTGTCTTCCTACTAAAAAATGTAAGATGTGTACAATGTGTATCTTTAATTATTAATAATTATGTTTAGTTGGTTTGCCACAAAATCTTTTGAAAAGTCAATCAACTATTCAATGAAATTGCTTGATGTAATCCTCTTGAATTCACTGATAATTTTAAAAATACTTAACTAAGTGTATACGTGATTGCTTAATTTCTGACGGGTTTCAAAACATTCGTTCCGTTTACGAAGCTAACCCTCCACGTACTCTACTTGACCTACCTATTCACTTGGTTAAGTATTTTTAAAATTAGTTTAGCATTAATCAATATTATCAATTGTGTTTGTCAAAAACTGTTCACGCTACTTAAATTTATTTCAAAACCTCTATTTCAAAATTTGCCTTGTTCTGGTAAACTTAACTACAGTAAAATTTGAACCAAAACCAGTTTTGTGAAATTCTTCTTTTAGAAATTTATGATTTACCTAGAGTTTAGAGCATTTGGTTACCTGAAAAAAATTTATATTCTCTTCTTACGAAAAATATGACTTGAACAATATGTTTCCATTTGGGCTATTGTAATTCGTATATTGAACCTACAGAAAAAGTACTGACAAAACACTGTGCACTGTACGTAAACCTGTAACTCTTATGTTTATCATTGTAATAAAATAAAATACTACAATCACAGTAGAGTCTTGATAATTAGAGGTAGATGGGACCAAGGCCCCCTTGGATTACACGTAGACCCTTCATCTTTGTTCTTGTCATCACTGCCTTCAGTAGTTTTTTTGTACCCATTTAATAAAAGTAACCTCTGTTATCTCAAATTGTTCACATCTGAATTTTCACAACCCCTTGATAAGAAATGTCAAATCTGTTTCTTCTTGTGGATAAATAACATAGTCAACAGTTTCATTATGACTCAGGATTTGTATAGTTCTCTATCCAATCAGCACTTTAGAGTTCTTATATGAAACCAGGAATGCTGACGGGAAAATGTTTTTAAACGCAATAGCACACTAGAAGTTGGGTTTGAATTTAACGAAAGCTCGAAATATCAGGACTCGGAAATTCCAGATTCTACTGTACATAGATAGTATTAATAACCATAAAAATTGCGAAATTTTATTATTTTTTCATATTGTCTTCTGTTTTTCTAGTGATACCTATTATTTTATTAAGAAATAACAAAACAGAGTCTCCTCATTAGCATAACATTTAACCAGGTTCATTCCTCTACCTTGTACTTGTAGGAGAATAATCTTTTATCTTTAATCTGAACAACCTTTAGTTAACAAAAAGTCTGGTCGCAAGTAATAGCAAAAGTGTAATAAGTTTAAATGAAGAGCAAAAGTGATCTGGAGAAAATTTGATTTATGAGTAAGTTTCAAAATTTATCCAGGATAGACTCTAAATACAGAGGTAATTTAAAACTCAATATGTTATAGGATAAGACATAACTATATATGTTAATAACATACCCATTAAACGTAACCTTCTCTTCTTATTCTTTCATCGCTTTGTATCCAGTTCTCACTCAAGCTATCACACAATCAGAATGTCTACTAAGCTCTTATAATTCCGACTCAATGTCTCTTCATGTAATGCTCTGTTTCCTCAAACACTTGTAGCACTGTCTAAGCAAGAATTTTGAAACTGTTTTGGAAAAATTAAAATGAACATTAACTACACTGGTGTCAATAAAAATGCCTCAAACAAACACACACACATACACGCAACCATTACATCAGAGACATTATTAGAGGTAAATTGTGTTTGATATATGTACCTTTATGTCAGTGAACTGACCCTAAACCAATCTCTTATGTAATAGCATCAATGACAGAAACATGCAAAAATGTTAACAACAGTAGTAACATAATTTACTCACATTTATTTTCGGCAGGACATTTCTTCATTATCTGCTCAAATGACAGATCTTCTTTTCTTCTTTCGATGCCATAAAAACCAATCAATTTCCTGTTTCAAATAAGAAAAACAACTAAAACTAAAACGAAATAAAACTAAAAGAGCCCATTCGATGATGTAGAAAATGTTGAATTACTCGAAACTCTACTATTTCTGAAGATGTTGAAGAAAACACTCATGTTTCCTGCTGGCTTGAATTACACGACCTAAAAACCTGAAACAAATACATCCTAACACAAAACAACCTAATATTAAACATCCTAACAACCTAATAATCCTAACAAAAATGTCATAAAATGACAAAGGGGCCGCGATCTCTAAGTTAACCCCCCAAGTCTATAGAGCTTACCTCATATGTGACCTCTACTAATGGAGGTATTTCTCTTGATAGTGTAAAGTGTAACACTTGGCTATTTGTCAAGTGTGTGAGTGGTGCTAGACGTCACAGAAGTAACTTCTGCTTATTCTAGTATGTGTGCGATGATAGCTCAGAGAAGATTATACTCACCCTTCTCTGAGCTCTAAGAGTAGGTGTACTGAAAGAGAAAGTACAAGTTAGGTGAATAAACCTTACAAACTATCTTGCTCCATTTCAAATACAACGAAGCCAATAGATTTTAAAAGTGTTGTAACTTGATCCTCAAAAAGGTTGTTTTTGCAAACTCATGCAAAATTATACTAAATCATGTTTGTCAAAAGGTGACAAAAAATTAGGAAAATTTATTGTTAAAAGTAGCTGAATTTAAAGACTCTAATACTATGCTATATATTTTCTTAAAATCTAAACTATAAACAATGAATTTCTTTAGTCTAGTACAATTAGATATGACATTGTAAACAAAGTTATTTTATAGTAAAAGTTTTAAGTTGTTAGTCAATATTTTATATTAAACAGTTGTATGTTCAACCTAAAATGGATAATATGATACTTTCAAATGTTTCAAAAGTGATAGGTTTTGTTCTATACAGTTATAAAATTAACTTTAATTGTAACTGTCATTTAAGCAAACCCTATATTATATTTTTATTTGCACTATCTCTTTACAGATTGATTAAAATATGATGCAGAACCCACTATTTGTTTCCCTGACACTACCTAATGCAATAATCTTACTATTATCAAAGTAGCCTAACATTATCGTAGTGAATCCTGATGCAGAACCCACTATTTTGTTTCCCTGACACTACCTAATGCAATAATCTTACTATTATCAAAGTAGTCTAACATTATCGTAGTGAATCCTGATGCAGAACCCACTATTTATTTCCCTGACACTACCTAATGCAATAACATTACTATTATCAAAGTGGCCTAACATTACACTAGTGAATCCTGATGCAGAACCCACTATTTTGTTTCCCTGACACTACCTAATGCAATAATCTTACTATTATTAAAGTAGCCTAACATGATCACAGTGAATCCTGATGCAGAACCCACTATATTGTTTCCCTGACACTACCTAATGCAATAATCTTACTATTATCAAAGTAGCCTAACATGATCACAGTGAATCCTGATGCAGAACCCACTATATTGTTTCCCTGACACTACCTAATACATTAATCTTAGTATTATCAAAGTAGCCTAACATTATCATAGTGAATTCTGATGCAGAACCCACTATATTGTTTCCCTGACACTACCTAATGCAATAATCTTACTATTATCAAAGTAGCCTAACAATATCGTAGTGAATCCTGATGCAGAACCCACTATATTGTTTCCCTGACACTACCTAATGCAATAATCTTACTATTATCAAAGTAGCCTAACAATATCGTAGTGAATTCTGATGCAGAACCCACTATATTGTTTCCCTGTAACTACCTAATGCAATAATCTTACTATTATCAAAGTAGCCTAACATTATTGTAGTGAATCCTGATGCAGAACCCACTATATTGTTTCCCTGCCACTACCTAATGCAATAATCTTACTATTATCAAAGTAGCCTAACATTATTGTAGTGAATCCTGATGCAGAACCCACTATATTGTTTCCCTGACACTACCTAATACATTAATCTTACTATTATCAAAGTAGCCTAACATTATTGTAGTGAATCCTGATGCAGAACCCACTATATTGTTTCCCTGACACTACCTAATACATTAATCTTACTATTATCAAAGTAGCCTAACATTATTGTAGTGAATCCTGATGCAGAACCCACTATATTGTTTCCCTGACACTACCTAATGCAATAATCTTACTATTATCAAAGTAGCCTAACAATATCATAGTGAATTCTGATGCAGAACCCACTATATTATTTCCCTGACACTACCTAATGCAATAATCTTACTATTATCAAAGTAGCCTAACATTATCATAGTGAATTCTGATGCAGAACCCACTATATTGTTTCCCTGACACTACCTAATACAATAATCTTACTATTATCAAAGAGGCCTAACATTATCGTAGTGAATCCTGATGCAGAACCCACTATATTGTTTCCCTGGCATTACCTAATATAATAATCTTACTATTATCAAAGTAGTCTAACATTATTGTAGTGAATCCTGATGCAGAACCCACTATTTTGTTTCCCTGACACTACCTAATGCAATAATCTTACTATTATCAAAGTATCCTAACAATAAACTAGTGAATCCTGATGCAGAACCCACTATATTGTTTCCCTGGCATTACCTAATATAATAATCTTACTATTATGAAAGCAGCCTAACATTATCGTAGTGAATCCTGATGCAGAACCCACTATTTTGTTTCCCTGGCATTACCTAATATAATAATCTTACTATTATCAAAGTAGTCTAACATTAATGTAGTGAATCCTGATGCAGAACCCACTATATTGTTTCCCTGACACTACCTAATATAATAATCTTACTATTATCAAAGTAGTCTAACATTATTGTAGTGAATCCTGATGCAGAACCCACTATTTTGTTTCCCTGACACTACCTAATGCAATAATCTTACTATTATCAAAGTATCCTAACAATAAACTAGTGAATCCTGATGCAGAACCCACTATTTTGTTTCCCTGACACTAACTAATACAATAATCTTACTATTATGAAAGTAGCCTAACATTATCGTAGTGAATCCTGATGCAGAACCCACTATTTTGTTTCCCTGACACTACCTAATACAATAATCTTACTTTTGTAAAAGTAGCCTAACATTCAGTTGAGCTACATCATGAATATTGATTCATAACACGCTATTTTCTCCCCTTAACAATAAAATAAGAGATAATTCTTTTTATAGATGTAGGAGTACTGATGCAAATTTATACCCTTTCTGGCAAAGTGGACTTCATTTTTTTCTCTAATACTGCCTAATGCAATAATATATATTTTATAATAACAATATATGAGTCAAATCCTCTATATCTATATATTCTGAGGTTTCTTATAATTTTATAAATTTTTCTAGAGATAATAGATCGCGTTTATTTGAATAAAAGCATGGTTAATTTTTTACTATTTCTATTTCTATAATATTTATTACTGGGATTGATTTTTAATAACACAAAATAAGAATTTTATGAGTTTTATTTATTACATTTGTTTTCATTTTTTAATAACTATTTTTCAAACACTAATGTAATTGGTTGTGTTTGTGTGTGTTTGATGTTTTTTTTATTAGAACATTTTAAAATTTATTTAAACCAATATAGAATTATTTTGCAAAAATCTATTTGGATTGTTGTACATGAAATATAAGCAAGACTTACAACTAGAGATTATTCTAAGGACATGCCAGCCAACCATGTAGGGACTTCCTTACACATCTTTACATTCATTTAAATCTAATTGTAACAATCGATTCCTTGTCATTCATAGTTTTGTATTGCCAAAATATACTGATAAATGTTGTTGTTTTTAATATTTAACAACACATACCATTCTAAAATTGAGTTTATATACTTGTTTTATTCATAAAATTATTAATGTTCATTTTGTATGCGTTGAATTGTATATATTTTTTTTCTAACTTTTGTTTGTTTTATATTCTACTTGTATATTATAACCTCAATAGAGGTTTTTAATTTTTTGAGTCTCATTTATCAACACAAGTGTTTTTTCAAAGTATAAATTGTTTTAAAAGTTTTGTTTGTTTTTTAATTATTTATTAATTTTTATTTTTTAAATTAAGTTAAGAATGATCTAATCTGAGTCAAATACTGAAAGCAATTTAAATATAAAAAATAAACACTAGTACTTGTTCTTGTAGAAAGTATATAGAATACAATTGGTTAAAACAATCCCTGATGAGCTAAACCTAGCAGATAACTTACAAATGGATAAAAACTGAGACAATGAACTTGAAAAATATAAAAGCATTCCAATACTGCCATGCTATACTGTACAAGATCAATATTCAGGCTTGCTTAACTAACCACACAAGTTTCAAGAAATGATAACCTACAGATAAAACCTCTACAAATCCTACAAACATAAACGCTTTCCTATACAACAGCAATATGATCCACGTTCAAGTCATGGCCCAGTCTGTCCAGTTAGCAGTTTTGTTCAGTTTGTAACCAAAGCATTCCCAAAACATAACCCAGAATTCCAACAATGTTTTAACCAATTACCTTATATACCTATATATTTCCACTAAACATTGCACAGTGTGTAACAGAATTAACTTTCAGTGTTGGAAACTCAAATTTAAGTCATTTTGTAGTGATAAATAAACAGTTAACACAAAAACATGTATTGGTTAAAATTATAAATTTATATTGGTTTTAATTAAGTGTTAAATTATTTTAATGTTTGCTTTAAAAATTTTAAAAATTTAATACATTTATTATTTTAACATTTGATTTAGAGATAGTATCTGTGAAAGTTTTGTTTATTAAATTTTGTACACAATAAAAAAAAATAATTCATTTTGTTTGAAGCTAGTAAATGTATCAAATTTTACATAAATAATTTAAAACTGTATTGTTTTTTTTATTATTATATTGATTATGAGAAATCATACAGAATTCCACTTTAGTGTAAAATAATGACAAGAAACAAATTTAAATCAATTTGAAGCAAATTAGAGGAAATGTAATGAAATAGGAAAAGGAGGGATGGTGGGATAGAGAGACCGATACCACTTACAGTGATGATACCGATACCGTTTCTGTGTGCCAGCGGCGAACGGATGGCTTCTATTCCATTACATTTCAGGGAACTTCATCACATCTTTGCATTAATAGGAATCAGAGGCAGGAGTGGTATATTAAAACTAACTTAACACTAACAAGGGGTGGGCTTCTCCGGATCTGAAATTTAAAAAAAAATACCTGAAAGTAAAAAAAAAAATAAAATAAAAACAGCTGAATACAGAGGAACCTGGAAGGAAAAATACATGTAGGCCACATAAGGCCCATGATAAAACCACCCTGCTATCTGAAGTTTTAAAATTATTTAAGATAAAAACCTTTTGGCTTTAACCAACTTTAAAAAAAAGGAAAGAAAATCATACAAAGATGGTGATGGATATACAGGGTAGCTGACATGTCTACTATTTTCTAACATGCAAGGAAAACTCAGCACGACCGCATAAATATTTTCTAAACGCAATGTCACGATCTACGTATATTAAAATGTTTCTACTGAAGCACGTAATTATTTGTGTCGTGAATATTTTTATAGCGGACATGGGCTTAAACTAACACTGACCTGCTGTCTACAAGCTCTGGGCTTCAGACTACAAAAACCTGAAACAAAAGAAAAATGTTTCCAAGTAAGATTTAAAAACTTAAAAACAATAATTATAAGAATCATTATGAACTTTATTTAAATTAAATATTACACAAAAAACTGTTTCACTTCACGATTTTAAAAATTTGATGTGCCTAATGCTATTTATCTATTTATTCGTATTAAATTGATGTAATCTCAATAATACTGTAATAATAATATAGTGTTAATAAAATAACTAGTATACAATATTATAATGGTATTATTGGAATACATTTTTAATTGAAAATCCATTCTTCTCCAAAATTAATTTTTAAACTGCAGAAAAACTATACAGCTTTGGTCTGTAAGAAATAAATTTAATGTGAAATGTTAAGTAATATCAGTATTTAAAAAAAGATAAAGTAATAAACTGTTAAATACCCTTTTCAATTAACCCTTACTTTACTTTGAGAAGTCAGGAGGAATAATGCAGTTAATGATACCCTTTACTCTAACATAATATTATTATTATTAAATTAGTGACGTGATTTTAATTTTGTTTATTTTTAAAAGGCGATTAAAAAAGACGAAACTAATTGGAGTAATATATTAAAATTTTTGAGCACAACGGCATACTAACCAGCTGGACTAAGAGGTTGTTGATTCTTGTTCTACCTCAGTCAATAATTTAAATTAGTATTTATGAAAATAAAGTTTTCAATAAATTGGTTTATGAATATTTTTAGAATGTATTTGGCTAAAGCTATGGAAGTAGAGAATGTTCCCTGGAAATCTTCCTTCCCTTTATCTCTAGAGTTTCGTTGGGTTGGAAATCTTCTTAACCTTAGATTACTTATACCTCATCAAAATGACGACACTCCGTTTCACAAATTGCTATACTTCACAAATGAGCGGTTTGAACGCATCCATCTTCTCAGTACTTTCTTACCTACAACAGCCGATGTCAGATGCGCTAAGGTTAGCTTGCATCTTAGTGAAACAGAGCTCGTGCTATCATTTTGACGATACATAAGTGATTGTGTGACTTTTTTATGTTTGTGTTCTTGTTACATTTTTTAGTTATTTACCCACATAGGGTTAGGTTTTGTTACTATTTGTGGTGGTTTGCGTTACTGAGTACGATAAGGCTAGATTTATAATTGAGACGAGAAAATGGCTGATGAGGAAGATTGTAGAGACACTCTAATAAGAAAATATCTTGAAGATTCTAGTGATGAGAAGTTTTCTGAACAAGCTTCTATTTCAAATAGGTGTCCAAATGATAGTGAAAATGAAGATGTAGTAGAAGGTAATCATGTCAAATACGAACTCAAGGACTATACAGACACAGATGTGACTTACCTTCCCGGAGTTGCAGCCACAGCTCCGAATGAATAATGAGACAGTGGTACTGAGTATCGACCACTCAGGAATAAAAAACGCCGCAGAAGACACACCATGTGATACTTCGAGTTCGCTGAACTTCCATGTATCATTGACATTCCATGTGACACTGTCTCTCAAACTAATGCTGTTTCTCCTTACGGCAAACCTCCACCTAACATCTACTATTCACCTAATCTCGATCCTCTACCTAATGACAATCCTCTATCTAGTGGCCACACCTAGTCGTGGACCTAATTTTAACCTATTTATCTCACAATCTGGATTCATTGAAGCTAAATATAATTATCTATGAAACACTCGTCCCGACCCAGTCAATACTCACGCTCCAACATTATGAGTGGTTTCAAAATGGGATGTTAGGGGGGTTGTACTACAACTATTTATGCCCCACAACGTTATACCCATATTATATGTCCATCAGATCTTCGACGTAGCAATGGAGGTAACTGAACGGCAAATGCGATCCTGTCTTGAAACACCTAGCATGTGGAGAGACGCAGAATCACAGATTTTTGAGTTACTTGGAATCCCAGCAGCTCCAAAGCAAGCAGAAACCAGAAAAATTTATTATTTTCATCCAGCAGCCATCAGAAGGATGACTACTAGCTGCTGTGCACACTGCAACCACCCAGTATGTGCACAACACCGAGCAATAGGCTGTATAGAGTATGGCAGCAAGTAAAACAGCTTGTCTGAGCTGTAAATAATGCCGATTTTCATTTATACACCAAGAACATAGGCGAATTGAAAAACTCTTTCATTTTACTGAAAACCCGTTCTATAACTCAGTCTTTTGTTACATTCTGTGTATTTTTGTAAGTAAAGTAAGTTTAACATTATTTTTAAAAGACTTTCTTAAACATTGACATTTCACTATTTTATTAAAGCGCAGTCATGGTTATTATTATGTCTCTGTCTAATTGTGGTATTCTTAACTACTACAATAAAATTTCTTTCTAAGCGCTAAAGAAGTTTAAGATATTACTATAATTAAAAAACTAACAAAAAACACTATTTTTGTCAAATAATAAAAAAAATGGAGTAGTAAAATTGACGATACATAAGTAATCGTGTGATAAAATTTAGACATGAGTAATCTAAGAAGCATTTGAGGAAAAAGCTGCATGATCTCCAGAGGCAATTAAGGAAGGCACAAATGAAAAAAGATGGTAGTCTTTGTCATAATCTTGTAAGAGCTTATTGTTATTTGCTCAAATTAATCCACAAAATTAGCAAAAGCATGAAAAAAAGTCCGTGAAAGATTAATTAGAAACAAAAATAAAGTGAATTTCACAAGAATAAGTTTGACTGTGTTGGAGGACTTAACCTCTGAAACACAGCCAAAAGAATATTTTAGGAGTATGTACTCTGACAAGGAGAGGAAGGAATGTAATGCTTATAATGCTAAATTTGGAAGCTCCAGTGTTGTCATAAACAGAGCTTCGAAGGATATAGGCAGAAAGTTTAGAAGGACAAGGAACAAAGCAGCTTATTTAGCAAATGGTATTCCATATACTGTGTACAGGGTTATCATAAAAGAATGGTGCTGTTTCAGTAATTCATAGGAAGATTGTAGGGGAATTTCTAGGTGTTATATTGGTATCTGAAAGCCTCCAACCCAAAAGATGGTGTTCCCCCACACTTCAGTGCATTGGTCAAGGACGCTTTGAACAAAAAATTTGGAGATCGATAGATAGGTCTGCAAGGACTATGCTGTGGCCTCCAAAGAGTCCAGACCTGACATCTTGTGATATTTTATTTTTGGGGGTACATCAGAAGCGTTGTTTATTCACAAAAAATTTGTGACCTGAACCATTTAAAAAACAGGATTAATGAAGGAATAACAACCATAACCGAATAAATGTTAACGAATGTTTGGAGAGAAGTTGAGTATTGTTCGGACATTTGTCGAGCAACTAAATGTGCTAAAATTGAAATTGAAAGAATAAATTGAAATTTATTAATTATGTAAAAAAAATGTTTGAGACGACAAATTAGATGAATAAACAACATTAACTGTAATTCGGTTTTTCTTTAAATCATATTCAAATCTGTATGATTATTTTATGATAACCCTGATAATACATGTCCAGAACTTCAGTGTTAGTTTCAGACTATTTAGAGAACCAATTTTGTCTGCTAGTCTTCAGGTTCTCAATTATGAGACTAATTCCAAAAAAGAAAAGTCCAATATTAAGCATTGTCATAGTCTTTAAAAAATATATGGCCGATGTGCTATATTAGTAACTCTCAGAAAAAATGACAGCCAGCAGAATGGGAACAAAAAAACATCACCAGGAAGCAAAAATGTAGCTTAGAACAAAGCAGGAGAAATGTTTTTTTTATTTTGGTGGTGTGATTCATCAAACATTTTGTCAAACTACCAATAAAGAATGAGTCTACCATTAGATGGAAGTGAGACAAGAATTAATTAGTATTTAAATTATACTTTTGGAATCACTTGGCAAAAAAAACACTACTTACTGATATTTTTCAGCAGAGATGTTTCTGAAAAAAATTGATTTCAGCAGATGTAGTGGTTTTTTTGCCAAATTTAATGGTTTGGATACCAAAACTGTAATTTATAAGAAAAACCTCAAGATGTTCAACACACAAACTGCAAATTAGTTGTTTGTTGCATTCCCTATAGGTCCCTGACAGTGAAACGCCCGCTTGCTACGCACAATGTTATCACTCTGGAACACCTGTTTTAGTCTCTCAGCCTAGTATCCGCCAATTTTTACCTGTTTACATTACAAAAAAATGAAAGAATAATAGTTTGCTAATGCAGAGGGATCGAAATTGTAAAAACAAATTTAAGGAACTTTGTTAATATGTCTTTGTTTGAAAAGTCATCTTTATTAAAACTTGCAGTTTTTGTGTTGTACATCTTGAGGTGTTTTTATAAATTACTACTTTTGGTACACAAAAAAAACACTACTTATATTGTTCAGTCTTATGACTCTTGTCCATGACTCACAGCATTGACCTAGTGTGAAATGAGTCCGTTGAAAAATATCAGTAAGTAGTGATTTTATTCCCAAGTGATACCAAAAGCAGTCATCTTTATTGATAGGTTTTTGAGAAACTATAAAAAAGTCAGATTTTTGACAGTTATACAAATGATGGAACAAGTGTGTAAATGCAGGATAGTACTTTGAAGGAATATAATGTAAGCATATTCTATATTATTTCATTGAATTGTATGTTGAACAATTCCAGGAAGTTTTTGACTCTACCTGGTACAACTGTAATTTCTACTACTAGAATTTTACTGTAGAATTATTATATACTATAAAATTTCTTGTTGTTTTGACCAAAAGGAACAGCATTACCAAATAAATTCCTCTAGTGATACTAAAAACAAAACTAAACAATTTCCAGTTATAACTATTAAAGTTTCTCAAACTTGGTAAAAGTATATTGGAGCTAAGCTATGTTCTTAGTTTCACTTGTTTTTTCCACTTACTCCATTAATGAAGAAATGGAATGTACCTTCCAGTCCTTGAAGTGAATTCTTTAGCTCCTTTGGTCCACATGTTTTTAAGATGATCATTATTGATATTTGTCTATCAGTGAGAACATGAGCTATAAAGAGGAATCAAATATGGGAGACACACTTCGGCTTTTACTCTTCAACATCTTACAAGTTTAATGCTAATTTCTTTTATGTTGAAACAAAGAAGGACCATTAGAGATGTAGGGTTTACTAAATAAACAATGCATTAAAAATAATCTGTCAAAAACTAAAATAAGGTTAATAATCTAAATGTGTTATAAATTAATATAGGATTCAATTTAACAATTCTTATTTGACTTCATCTCCAACTTGAACTACTAATTTATACTTGAATATCTACTACAACTACATATGTAATGAGATTATATGAGCCAAAGGTTTTTTCTAGATGGTGACATATATAATCATTAGCTAACTTTTTATTGTTACTTGAATTTTATAAAGGCCTGTGAAAGCAAAATGTCCCTTCTAATTGATAAACCCACTTAAAAATAAATAATCAGCAGTCCTAAGAACAACACAATTTATAACTATCATAGCTTTGGCCCACACAGTTTTGCTTGTTTCAGCATAAAAACCCTATTATGTTTTAAACAAATGATATAAAATTTAAAAAAAAAGTAAAATAAATTCCTATTGAGGCAGAGAGAAAAACAATTATTGTTTGCTATTTCCAGTTTGTTTATTTTATTCCTTTCATATCATACAGCACTATTAACCCTGGAACCGTACACCGGGGCACTGCATGCCCCAGGGAATTTTCATTTTGTCACACATTTGTGTTGGTAACATGTAGCGCCGCCATCTTCTGTGACTTCTCCTTGACAATCTTTCAGTTGCTTTGATGCTCATGCAAATAACTTATCAGACTATTGCTACAGTTCGGTCTTGGGGCATCCAGTGCCCCAGTGTATGGTTAGTGCAAGTTTTTTGTGAAGTGTACTTAATTAGTTTTTTATGTAAATGTGATTAGTTTTATTTGTAAATATTTTTAGTTATATTTAAAAAAAAGCAATGGATAACCTTGAAAAGGAAGACGATATTCTGAGTGAATTATTATGTTCATCTGAACCTGATAATTTCGAAATGGGCAAAGATAGATCTGATAGTGATAACGAAAATGACGTTGTAGAGGACGATGATGTTCTTTCAGACTCATTTTCACCAGATGGATCAGAAGAGGAATATTTTCCAATTGAAGAGGATGAAGATTATCAACAGCAATTGAAAAAAAAGAAACTTATTACGAGTGAGGACAAAAGAAATGTTGAACCTGGTCCCTCAACTTCAGAACAGGGAATTTCTCAAGATGAAGAGAATGATGACGATTATGAAGCAGCTGCCTTACCAAACAATGTTATAAAACTAAACAAAAATCAACTTCTTGGGAAAAATACACACCAATGGTCTACAAACCCTAGGTTAAAAGACAGATATTTGAACTTGATTGAATGAATAAAAACATATTTTTATTAACGATTGAAAATTTGTACAAGATATATATAAGGAGAGCTAATAGAAGGAATTTAAAACAATAAAAATTTACAATCAATACTAGATTTACATTACATTAAAATAGAAATTCCCTTTGCATGAATTTTGTCTGGAATGAAAATGTTCCAGAGCTCACAACAAATCCAACACTACTATTTGAAATGATTTATCAAAACTGAAAATATCGACAAATTAATTTTACAAGTATAATATTGTTATTTTTACAGATTTGCAGGTGTAATTTAAAAAAAAACGTTTTTCTGATGAAAGTTCTAAAACTGAAATTTCATAAATGAAGAGAATATATCTATAACCTCAAACACAAGTTTATTGGTCTGTTACAGATTTTAAATATTCAGTTTTGTTGCACTTGATAAGAAAAGAAAATGGCTGATGATAAAAGAAAAAAAACAGGACGGAATTCCACAAGGGTGGAAAGGCAAACCATTTGATATAAATGCATTTTCTTACAAATGAAATTCAAGTTTAATTTTCATAAACTGATAAAATTTTATTTTACAACAAATGTGACTAAAGTTTTCTGTAATGTTGAAAAATTATAACAGCAAAATATCCATACAGCAATCCTGACAACCTGAAAAACAAATTTACTTTAGGTGAAAAGATTGTTTAAATTAGATATAAGTGAAGTTTAGGTAACGGATTATTGGAAGATGTGAACTCAAGGAGACAAGGAACCAAAAATCATAGCTGGAAGTTAGTTCAGTACAGCATTGGCATAAAGGAAATGAACAATGACTTGAGACGAGGGTCAGAGAATAGACATAAATAAGACAAGTTCATCTGATCACAAGTCATTTTATACAGCAATAAAAATATTCAGGATCAGCAAAAGGTTAGTAAGGAACAGTCTAGAGATCTGACAATAAAAATTCAAAATTGCAACAACCATACTTTAAAATACAATACACATTACAGCTCTTTATTAATAGAATCTGTTTCAGAGCTAATTTCATTATATTTAAGAGATACAATTGTTATAACAAGATTCTGTATATCCTGCATTTTTTCTGCTAATTTTGTGATCCAGGAAATTTTATTAAATTTATTATCTAAAGATTTGAAAAATAAAATTAACGGATTTTGGAAAATATTGTGACAATTGAAGATTTTGAAATTAGATACAGGCATAATGGCAGGCCGACATAACATTTAAAATCAGAAAATTGTAAAAAATCAATTCCACAACATAACAATGTATGAAACACAATCAGCTAATATTAACCTTTGAAATAACAGTACAGTTTCTGGATGCAACTAAACCACTAACAGCAATTTCTTTAAACTCTATTGAAGAACATGTATATTTTGACAAATAAATCTGAATTGCTTCTACATGAAATGCAACATTTAATGAACAATAGAAATTAATTACAATTTCTTCATTGCCAATATTTATAAAATGTTACAATGTATTCAACAAAACTCGTCCATAAATGAATTGATCAATAAATACTTTTCAAACTCGCCTACTAACAACATATGACAAAAAGTAGAGGTAAAATATATTCACTCTGTTATAATATTCTATACTTTTCTTGGCCGCATTTGTAAATTAAACTGGCCTCGTTTCTTGCCAAAGATATAAAATTTCAAAAACTAGAAATGGGAAAATTTTTACCTGATTAATATAACAAAGACGTAAACTGCAATTGATAGTGATGATGTAGGTGTTGATGGTGATGATGATGACGATGATGTAGGTGTTGATGGTGCTGATGTAGGTGTTGTTGGTGCTGCTAGTTGCTGATGCTGGTGGTTTTAGAGATGCCAGTGGTCTTGATAAGGAAATAACCTAAAAACAGGAATTAAAATATTTACTAAACAAATATATTAAGTGTGTGTGTGTATGAGAGAAAGACTTTTTTAGAATGGGTAAGAATAACATTGGCAATCCATCCAGTCTGTTTTCATAGCTTTCTCCTCACACACAATACTACGCAAATTAGCCTAATAGAATTTTTAGCTCTTTAAATGTTTTAGTACTTCTGTAGGTTTAGGATTTTTTTTCTAATTACATAAAATATAACTCTTACTTTCAAGAGATTCACACCACAAACTACACACTTTCCTATAAATATGTCATGTATTGCAGTTAATATTACGTCAAGGTTACCAATATAAATACACAAAAAAAATAACCAATTTGAGTGATAGTTAACAAATATTGCAACAATTTCTTCATTATAAACTTATCAACAACTGAAGTAAAGTAGATTCCATATATTTAGATCATTTCAAAAGCGGTACGATTTGGTCCAACTTTAACTGTTGAACCTATTAAATATAGTTTCAAAAATAAAAGGCTATATACTTTACCAGAAACCAGATAACCTCAATTTTAATCTTGTTACATACTTTCAGGAGTAAGTTCTGAACAAGAATATGTTAATGGAAAGCCGAGAGTTTAATAAACAGTGGTGAAGAAACAATCTAGGGTATGGTAGGTATTATACACTAATTAGTGGAAATAACATAACGTGGTTTATTATTATTAAATAATACGCACAACCTCTAATCACAAATATTTTTATTTAGTTTCGTTTGATGTTTGTGATCTTTTTTCCGTATTCCTATAAAAGTAACTTTAGAATTGTTAAGAGAATTTTTGGTCGAAAATGTTGAAAAAGAAAAGGACCAGTATGTCGAATTAACTAACTGTTGTGGGAGTCATAATTATTTTGAATTCAATAATAATTTTTATGAACAAAAAGACAGTACAGCAATTGGAAACAGTCTTTCACCTTTTATAGCGAAAATGTTTATGAGTAAGTTTGAACGAGAAATTCAATTATTTTCCTCGGGTATGGACCAACACTATGCCTACTTATCGCAGATTGAATGATTTTGTAACCGAACAAGCTAGAGCAATGGAATTGCTTAACCAGCCTGCTACTTCAACCGCAGCTAGCACAAGCCAACAACCTCAACTATCGGTCTCCTCTGTCAACGAACCTGACTTCAGTAATACACCTCCTGAGAGTCCAACACCGCACCTCGAATACCCCACTAAACTCATGATGCTGATTTCGACTACCGCAGCCGCTACAAGTAGCCACTCCGACTATGCAGATGAAGCCGCACAGCTGAATGAAGGTCATCACCGTACTACAATGCACCACACCGCCAGGACTCAACCGCGGGCTTTGCGACCACCAGTGTTAAGCCAACGCACCCAGTGTAACCGAAGAGCACCCGCACCGCAACCATCACCGCTTGTTAGACAAAATTTGCCCAGACCAGACCTACCAAACCGCCTCGTAACGATCCGTCCGCAGCACAGTGTTTCTATTGTTCAGCCATTCATAATATATTTTGTTGTCCAGACTTTCTCAAACTAAAGGCTCAGGAACGTCACGAGTCTATACGACATATGCATCGCTGTTTTAATTGCTTTGGCACCCACTACCAAAACAAATGCAAGTCACTCAAGACTTGTTAACATTGCAATGGTAATCATCACCCCTTGTTACATGACTCTAACTCAGCTTCGCCCCAGCGACCGTACACGCATCGACACCCAAACTCAGCCAACAATGGCTACAATTCAACCACCAATGGAAAACGGCTAGCCAGCGCCGATAACACCAACGTCGGTTCTGTCTTATTAGGCACCGTTCAGGTCATTGTAAATGATCATTTTGGAAATCCGCATATCCTTCGGGCAATCATTGACCCAGGCAGTCAAGTGTTTGTCATAACAAAACCCGCAACCGCAATGTTGAGCTTACCTACTAGGAAATCAAATGTTTCTCTTGTTGGGGTCGCTTCTCAAACCACACATATATCAGAATATGTGTCCCTACTGAGACAGAACGTTTGTGATCCCTATGTGCAGATCTTCATCAGTGTCTTCTGCTTGGGGATGTCAGGTCAAGCGGTGGCGGTTTTAAATGTAGGTTTTCGATAGTATCAAATAGTATGTGTGGTTTATATTGTGTTTGTTCGTTTAATATGTTTGAACTTTGTGTTTTTGTGTGTCTGTAAATTTCATATTGTTCTAGTGTGTTGAGATGTGGTCCTTTTCTGTTGATGTGTAGGATTTCTATGTTATGGTAAATGTCTGTGTATTTGTGTCCTGTTTCTTTTATGTGATTGCAAAATGTTGAGTTGGTGTTCGGTTTGTGTTCCTTGACTCTTTGTTTAAAACTGCGGCCTGTTTGTCCAATGTAGAATTTGTTACATTCGTCGCAGTTCAGTTTGTATATGCCTGGTGCTTGTAGTTTATCTTTGTTGTTGGTGTTGTGTTGAATTTTCTATTGTAACTTGTTATTAGTTTTGTATGCTATTTTCTATCGTATATTTTTAAGTTTGTGGGCTATTTTGTTTGTTGTTTTGTTTATGTATGGTAATGTGATGTATTTGTTTTCCCTGTCTGTAGTGTTCATTTGAGGTGTTTTGGATAAGTGTGTCTGTCGATATTGGTTTTCTGTAACAGAAAATCCCCCTATCCAACACGAACATGCTGCCTTCAGGTCCATGTTCCATAGACTTAAAGAAGTCCCAATGACCACAGAAAGCATAAACAAGGAACTAGACACAATTAAATATTTAGCATACACAAATGGACACAACACCACAATAATAGACAAACAGTAGTACAAAATACAAAAAAACACTAAAATTAACACTACAGAGAGAGAAAACAAATACATCGCATTACCACACATAAACAAAACAACAAACAAAATAGGTCACAAATTTCAAAAAATACGATAAAAAATAGCATACAAAACTAATAACAAGTTACAGTACAAAGTAAAACACAACACCAACAACAAAGATAAACTACAAACACCAGGCGTATACAAACTAAACTGCAACGAATGTAACAAATTCTACATTGGACAAACAGGCCGCAGTTTTAAACAAAGAGTCAAGGAACACAAACCGAACACCAACTCAACATTTTGCAATCACATAAAAGAAACAGGACACAAATACACAGACATTTACCATAACATAGAAATCCTACACAGCAACAAAACAGGACCACATCTCAACACGCTAGAACAATATGAATTTTACAGACACACAAAACACAAAGTACAAACATACTAAACGAACAAACACAATACAAATCACACATACTATTTGATACTATCGAAAACCTACTTTTAAAACCACCACCGCTTGACCCGACATCCTCAAGCAGAAGACATTGATGAAGATCGGCACATAGCGATCGAAAACGTTCTGTCTCAGTAAGTTTTGACAAATTTACTGAATTTAAAGTTCAGATAGTAATAAACTATTGTTAAAGTGATTAATAAGATTCACCAAACGTAATGGACTACAAAATTCAAGAGTTAATTAATCACTTTAACAATAGTTTGGATAGTCATAAACTATTGTTAAAGTGATTAATTAACCATTTATGTTTCAAGAAACTGGGAGTTTTAGAAGCTGCCCTCTTTATAAAGAAAAATTGTCTGAAAAAAACTGCAAAATATATTGACAGACTTACCTAATATTCAGGTCAATGTCACTGTTTGTAGCAGTAAAGGTAAGAGATAACCCAAGTTGCTGAAGCGTTGATTGTTTTTGTGTTGCTGAGTTTAAAGATGATGATGTCCTCATTGTAATGTTGGTCTTTATGTATCTCTTTTCTAGTAAAACAAAACAATACAAATTTGAGATAAATTATATTTTAAGTAAATGTGTAAAGTACTTGAGTGAATTCTATGAGCTACATTCAGATTGTTATACTTGTGCTTCTAGCAGTTGTATCACTCCAAGTACAGTACTGCACAAGCATGCAATTACCTTGGGTTTATATGAGTGGGTTTATTTTTAACAATGATTTATGTATCCTTGGAAACAATAAAATTTTCAGAACAAAAATATAAAATCTAGTAAAAACTCAAAGAGAAAAAACACCATAAAAATAAATAATTATAAATAAAAACTAAACAATTATAAATATAAAATAAATAAAAAATTATATAAAAACTACAAAATATATAAAATCATAAAAATAATGAAACTGTTGGAGTTTCTAAGGATAAGTAAGTTCTACCTCTTTATACCTTGATTAGTAGTGTTCTGTGTGTCTAATTGTGTTCCTGTCATTTCCGTGTGTCTAATTGTGTTCCTGTCATTTCTGTGTGTCTAATTGTGTTCCTGTCATTACTGTGTGTCTAATTGTGTTCCTGTCATTTCTGTGTGTCTAATTGTGTTCCTGTCACTTCTGCATAATTAACTGGAAAAACTTACACACACAATCATCTTACACGGAAATAGGACAACTTCACATTCCCCCTTAGCTACATTGTAGTGTTCTGTGTGTCTAATTGTGTTCCTGTCATTTCTGCATAATGAACTGGAAAAACTTACACACACAATCATCTTACACGGAAATAGGACAACTTCACATTCCCCCTTAGCTACATTGTAGTGTTCTGTGTGTCTAATTGTGTTCCTGTCATTTCTGCATAATTAACTGAAAAAACTTACACATACAATCATCTTACACGGAAATAGGACAACTTCACATTCCCCCTTAGCTACATTGTAGTGTTCTGTGTGTCTAATTGTGTTCCTGTCATTTCTGCATAATTAACTGGAAAAACTTACACACACAATCATCTTACACGGAAATAGGACAACTTCACATTCCCCCTTAGCTACATTGTAGTGTTCTGTGTGTCTAATTGTGTTCCTGTCATTTCTGCATAATTAACTGGAAAAACGTACACACACAATCATCTTACACGGAAATAGGACAACTTCATATTCCCCCTTAGTTACATTGTAGTATTCTGTTTGCCCTTTGACAGTCTATATTTTATATGAGAATTTCCAGGTGGAATACTGATATTTTAGACTTTGTAATGGTTCCATTATATGTATGTGCACCACAAATATGAAGGCGTTTACCATGGTAGTGCCCGAATTAAATATTTGATGGTCTCCCTGACATTCTAGTTGATATAAAGTACTTGGAATAGGAAAGGAATGTGTAATTTAGTCAATTTCATCAAGACACAATGGAAGGGGCATAAAAATAAAATAGACTCCATAGTAGTTCCTGTAAGAACTGTTCAGCTCCTCACCTGACACTCTACTTGATAGAACGTACTTTAAAGTAGAGAGGGATATGTGACATGATCTAGATCAAAAAGGGTTTAGTGCCAGGGTATTACCAGAGATAATATTCTCTACAGTAATGGCCGTATGAACTGTACAGCGCCCTACCTGACACTCTACTTGATAGAACGTACTTTAAAGTAGAGAAGGATATGTGACATGATCTAGATCAAAAAGGGTTTAGTGCCAGGGTATTACCAGAGATAATATTCTCTACAGTAATGGCCGTATGAACTGTACAGCGCCCTACCTGACACTCTACTTGATAGAACGTACTTTAAAGTAGAGAAGGATATGTGACATGATCTAGATCAAAAAGGGTTTAGTGCCAGGGTATTACCAGAGATAATATTCTCTACAGTAATGGCCGTATGAACTGTACAGCGCCCTACCTGACACTCTACTTGATAGAACGTACTTTAAAGTAGAGAAGGATATGTGACATGATCTAGATCAAAAAGGGTTTAGTGCCAGGGTATTACCAGAGATAATATTCTCTACAGTAATGGCCGTATGAACTGTGCAGTGCCCTCCCTGACACTACTCTACAGAATGTAACTAGAAGCAGAGAATGTTATGTCCAAGGTCGAGATCATCAAGGCTCGGTGAGTGGTTCACTGTAACAGTGATTCTATAATAGAGACCATATGAACTGTTTGTACGCCTGTCTGACACTCTACTCAAAAAACTTACCTGGAAAAGACAAGGGCTCTTTGACATGATCCAAATAATCAAAGACTGGTCTTTTAGTTTACCAGGATATTAGGGTCTATAGTATTATTCATATAAATTCTTTTTCTGATACAAGTATAAGTTGACCTAAGTGTGAATAAACCTTCATGTTACATTACTGTTGCATGCTAATTATAATTGTTACCAGGTAGTTGTACCAGCTGCTGTAGTCATAGAATATCAGGCCTTATTTAGGGTTTGCAATTACAAAGTTTGAGGTAATCAAAACTAAAATTGAAACGAAATGAGAATAATTTGAATTTTAGAATAAAATTTTTTCAATCCTTTGAATAACCAGGCTACCAGGTCCCTATTATCATTATTTGGGAACCTTCGTATTGAAACAACTATTAAGGATATACAAAACCGCAAAAAGCAATTGTATTGCTTCTGTTTTAAATATCCTTTGATGATTCTAAGTCTTCATCCATTACCTGCCAGTATAATAGCTCTAGGAAACTCTCTATATGCAAGATATGAGTTTTAATGTAGTTTACCTTTTGCAATAAAACTGCAGATCTTTTTAAAGGTTATAAAACCAGGATTTAAAAAAAAATGGACTACCGAAATTTATTTTGAAAACAATAAAAAAGTGTATCTCAATCATTTATTAAAGATATACAGTATTTCTGTTTTATGTTACAGTTATATGCTGCGGGTGGAGAAGGAGAGGCCATAACCAGAGTGGCAAGCCTTTATAAAAATAAGCAAACTTATCCGTCAATACTGGAATACTAACCTTTGAGAAGATTTGCTGTAGCTGTTAATTGAATTATTTCTCATTTATTTTCTTGTTTTACAACTAGTACAATTTGTGAATGAGCAAGGCTTGTGTGTGTGTGTCTGTCTCTCTCTCTCCCTGTGTGGGTGTGTGTGTGTCTTCCTACTAAAAATTGTAAGATGTGTACAATGTGTATCTTCAATTATTAATAATTATGTTTAGTTGGTTTGCCACAAAATCTTTTAAAAAGTCAATCAACTATTCAATGAAGTTGCTTGATGTAATCCTCTTGAATTCACTGATTAAAAATAATTTTAAAAATACTTAACTAAGTGAATACGTAATTGCTTAATTTCTGACGGGTTTCAAAACATTCGTTCCGTTTACAAAGCTAACTCTCCACGTACTCTACTTGACCTACCTATTCACTTGGTTAAGTATTTTTAAAATTAGTTTAGCATTAATCAATATTATCAATTGTGTTTGTCAAAAACTGTTCACGCTACTTAAATTTATTTCAAAACCTCTATTTCAAAATTTACCTTGTTCTGGTAAACTTAACTACAGTAAAATTTGAACCAAAACCAGTTTTGTAAAATTCTTCTTTTAGAAATTTATGATTTACCTAGAGTTTAGAGCATTTGGTTACCTGAAAAAAATTTATATTCTCTTCTTATGAAAAATATGACTTGAACAATATGTTTCCATTTGGGCTATTGTAATTCGTATATTGAACCTACAGAAAAAGTACTGACAAAACACTGTGCACTGTACGTAAACCTGTAACTCTTATGTTTATCATTGTAATAAAATAAAATACTACAATCACAGTAGAGTCTTGATAATTAGAGGTAGATGGGACCAAGGCCCCCTTGGATTACACGTAGACCCTTCATCTTTGTTCTTGTCATCACTGCCTTCAGTAGTTTTTTTGTACCCATTTAATAAAAGTAACCTCTGTTATCTCAAATTGTTCACATCTGAATTTTCACAACCCCTTGATAAGAAATGTCAAATCTGTTTCTTCTTGTGGATAAATAACATAGTCAACAGTTTCATTATGACTCAGGATTTGTATAGTTCTCTATCCAATCAGCACTTTAGAGTTCTTATATGAAACCAGGAATGCTGACGGGAAAATGTTTTTAAACGCAATAGCACACTAGAAGTTGGGTTTGAATTTAACGAAAGCTCGAAATATCAGGACTCGGAAATTCCAGATTCTACTGTACATAGATAGTATTAATAACCATAAAAATTGCGAAATTTTATTATTTTTTCATATTGTCTTCTGTTTTTCTAGTGATACCTATTATTTTATTAAGAAATAACAAAACAGAGTCTCCTCATTAGCATAACATTTAACCAGGTTCATTCCTCTACCTTGTACTTGTAGGAGAATAATCTTTTACCTTTAATCTGAACAACCTTTAGTTAACAAAAAGTCTGGTCGCAAGTAATAGCAAAAGTGTAATAAGTTTAAATGAAGAGCAAAAGTGATCTGGAGAAAATTTGATTTATGAGTAAGTTTCAAAATTTATCCAGGATAGACTCTAAATACAGAGGTAATTTAAAACTCAATATGTTATAGGATAAGACATAACTATATATGTTAATAACATACCCATTAAACGTAACCTTCTCTTCTTATTCTTTCATCGCTTTGTATCCAGTTCTCACTCAAGCTATCACACAATCAGAATGTCTACTAAGCTCTTATAACTCCGACTCAATGTCTCTTCATGTAATGCTCTGTTTCCTCAAACACTTGTAGCACTGTCTAAGCAAGAATTTTGAAACTGTTTTGGAAAAATTAAAATGAACATTAACTACACTGGTGTCAATAAAAATGCCTCAAACAAACACACACACATACACGCAACCATTACATCAGAGACATTATTAGAAATAAATTGTGTTTGATATATGTACCTTTATGTCAGTGAACTGACCCTAAACCAATCTCTTATGTAATGGCATCAATGACAGAAACATGCAAAAATGTTAACAACAGTAGTAACATAATTTACTCACATTTATTTTCGGCAGGACATTTCTTCATTATCTGCTCAAATGACAGATCTTCTTTTCTTCTTTCGATGCCATAAAACCAATCAATTTCCTGTTTCAAATAAGAAAAACAACTAAAACTAAAACGAAATAAAACTAAAAGAGCCCATTCGATGATGTAGAAAATGTTGAATTACTCGAAACTCTACTATTTCTGAAGATGTTGAAGAAAACACTCATGTTTCCTGCTGGCTTGAATTACACGACCTAAAAACCTGAAACAAATACATCCTAACACAAAACAACCTAATATTAAACATCCTAACAACCTAATAATCCTAACAAAAATGTCATAAAATGACAAAGGGGCCGCGATCTCTAAGTTAACCCCCCAAGTCTATAGAGCTTACCTCATATGTGACCTCTACTAATGGAGGTATTTCTCTTGATAGTGTAAAGTGTAACACTTGGCTATTTGTCAAGTGTGTGAGTGGTGCTAGACGTCACAGAAGTAACTTCTGCTTATTCTAGTATGTGTGCGATGATAGCTCAGAGAAGATTATACTCACCCTTCTCTGAGCTCTAAGAGTAGGTGTACTGAAAGAGAAAGTACAAGTTAGGTGAATAAACCTTACAAACTATCTTGCTCCATTTCAAATACAACGAAGCCAATAGATTTTAAAAGTGTTGTAACTTGATCCTCAAAAAGGTTGTTTCTGCAAACTCATGCAAAATTATACTAAATCATGTTTGTCAAAAGGTGACAAAAAATTAGGAAAATTTATTGTTAAAAGTAGCTGAATTTAAAGACTCTAATACTATGCTATATATTTTCTTAAAATCTAAACTATAAACAATGAATTTCTTTAGTCTAGTACAATTAGATATGACATTGTAAACAAAGTTATTTTATAGTAAAAGTTTTAAGTTGTTAGTCAATATTTTATATTAAACAGTTGTATGTTCAACCTAAAATGGATAATATGATACTTTCAAATTTTTCAAAAGTGATAGGTTTTGTTCTATACAGTTATAAAATTAACTTTAATTGTAACTGTCATTTAAGCAAACCCTATATTATATTTTTATTTGCACTATCTCTTTACAGATTGATTAAAATATGATGCAGAACCCACTATTTGTTTCCCTGACACTACCTAATGCAATAATCTTACTATTATCAAAGTAGCCTAACATTATCGTAGTGAATCCTGATGCAGAACCCACTATTTATTTCCCTGACACTACCTAATGCAATAACATTACTATTATCAAAGTGGCCTAACATTACACTAGTGAATCCTGATGCAGAACCCACTATTTTGTTTCCCTGACACTACCTAATGCAATAATCTTACTATTATTAAAGTAGCCTAACATGATCACAGTGAATCCTGATGCAGAACCCACTATATTGTTTCCCTGACACTACCTAATGCAATAATCTTACTATTATCAAAGTAGCCTAACATGATCACAGTGAATCCTGATGCAGAACCCACTATATTGTTTCCCTGACACTACCTAATACATTAATCTTACTATTATCAAAGTAGCCTAACATTATCGTAGTGAATCCTGATGCAGAACCCACTATTTTGTTTCCCTGACACTACCTAATACAATAATCTTACTATTATCAAAGTAGCCTAACATTATCGTAGTGAATCATGATGCAGAACCCACTATTTTGTTTCCCTGACACTACCTAATACAATAATCTTACTATTATCAAAGTAGCCTAACATTATCGCAGAGAATCCTGATACAGAACCCACTATATTGTTTCCCTGACACTACCTAATGCAATAATCTTACTATTATCAAAGTAGCCTAACATTATCGTAGTGAATCCTGATACAGAACCCACTATATTGTTTCCCTGACACTACCTAATGCAATAATCTTACTATTATCAAAGTAGCCTAACATTATCGTAGTGAATCCTGATACAGAACCCACTATATTGTTTCCCTGACACTACCTAATGCAATAATCTTACTATTATCAAAGTAGCCTAACATTATCGCAGTGAATCCTGATACAGAACCCACTATATTGTTTCCCTGACACTACCTAATGCAATAATCTTACTATTATCAAAGTAGCCTAACATGATCACAGTGAATCCTGATGCAGAACCCACTATATTGTTTCCCTGACACTACCTAATACATTAATCTTACTATTATCAAAGTAGCCTAACATTATCATAGTGAATTCTGATGCAGAACCCACTATATTGTTTCCCTGACACTACCTAATGCAATAATCTTACTATTATCAAAGTAGCCTAACAATATCATAGTGAATCCTGATGCAGAACCCACTATATTGTTTCCCTGACACTACCTAATGCAATAATCTTACTATTATCAAAGTAGCCTAACAATATCGTAGTGAATTCTGATGCAGAACCCACTATATTGTTTCCCTGACACTACCTAATGCAATAATCTTACTATTATCAAAGTAGCCTAACATTATTGTAGTGAATCCTGATGCAGAACCCACTATATTGTTTCCCTGACACTACCTAATGCAATAATCTTACTATTATCAAAGTAGCCTAACAATATCATAGTGAATTCTGATGCAGAACCCACTATATTATTTCCCTGACACTACCTAATGCAATAATCTTACTATTATCAAAGTAGCCTAACATTATCATAGTGAATTCTGATGCAGAACCCACTATATTGTTTCCCTGACACTACCTAATACAATAATCTTACTATTATCAAAGAGGCCTAACATTATCGTAGTGAATCCTGATGCAGAACCCACTATATTGTTTCCCTGGCATTACCTAATATAATAATCTTACTATTATCAAAGTAGTCTAACATTATTGTAGTGAATCCTGATGCAGAACCCACTATTTTGTTTCCCTGACACTACCTAATGCAATAATCTTACTATTATCAAAGTATCCTAACAATAAACTAGTGAATCCTGATGCAGAACCCACTATATTGTTTCCCTGGCATTACCTAATATAATAATCTTACTATTATGAAAGCAGCCTAACATTATCGTAGTGAATCCTGATGCAGAACCCACTATTTTGTTTCCCTGGCATTACCTAATATAATAATCTTACTATTATCAAAGTAGTCTAACATTAATGTAGTGAATCCTGATGCAAAACCCACTATATTGTTTCCCTGACACTACCTAATATAATAATCTTACTATTATCAAAGTAGTCTAACATTATTGTAGTGAATCCTGATGCAAAACCCACTATTTTGTTTCCCTGACACTACCTAATGCAATAATCTTACTATTATCAAAGTATCCTAACAATAAACTAGTGAATCCTGATGCAGAACCCACTATTTTGTTTCCCTGGCATTACCTAATATAATAATCTTACTATTATCAAAGTAGCGTTACATTAATGTAGTGAATCCTGATGCAGAACCCACTATATTGTTTCCCTGACACTACCTAATATAATAATCTTACTATTATCAAAGTAGTCTAACATTATTGTAGTGAATCCTGATGCAAAACCCACTATTTTGTTTCCCTGACACTACCTAATGCAATAATCTTACTATTATCAAAGTATCCTAACAATAAACTAGTGAATCCTGATGCAGAACCCACTATTTTGTTTCCCTGACACTAACTAATACAATAATCTTACTATTATGAAAGTAGCCTAACATTATCGTAGTGAATCCTGATGCAGAACCCACTATTTTGTTTCCCTGACACTACCTAATACAATTATCTTACTATTATCAAAGTAGCCTAACATTATCGTAGTGAATCCTGATGCAGAACCCACTATTTTGTTTCCCTGACATTACCTAATATAATAATCTTACTATTATCAAAGTAGCCTAACATTATCGTAGTGAATCCTGATGCAGAACCCACTATTTTGTTTCCCTGACACTACCTAATACAATAATCTTACTATTATCAAAGTAGCCTAACATTATCGTAGTGAATCCTGATGCAGAACCCACTATATTGTTTCCCTGGCATTACCTAATATAATAATCTTACTATTATCAAAGTAGTCTAACATTATCGTAGTGAATCCTGATGCAGAACCCACTATTTTGTTTCCCTGACACTACCTAATGCAATAATCTTACTATTATCAAAGTATCCTAACAATAAACTAGTGAATCCTGATGCAGAACCCACTATTTTGTTTCCCTGACACTACCTAATGCAATAATCTTACTATTATCAAAGTAGTCTAACATTATCGTAGTGAATCCTGATGCAAAACCCACTATTTTGTTTCCCTGACACTACCTAATGCAATAATCTTACTATTATCAAAGTATCCTAACAATAAACTAGTGAATCCTGATGCAGAACCCACTATTTTGTTTCCCTGACACTAACTAATACAATAATCTTACTATTATGAAAGTAGCCTAACATTATCGTAGTGAATCCTGATGCAGAACCCACTATTTTGTTTCCCTGACACTACCTAATACAATTATCTTACTATTATCAAAGTAGCCTAACATTATCGTAGTGAATCCTGATGCAGAACCCACTATTTTGTTTCCCTGACATTACCTAATATAATAATCTTACTATTATCAAAGTAGCCTAACATTATCGTAGTGAATCCTGATGCAGAACCCACTATTTTGTTTCCCTGACACTACCTAATACAATAATCTTACTATTATCAAAGTAGCCTAACATTATCGTAGTGAATCCTGATGCAGAACCCACTATATTGTTTCCCTGGCATTACCTAATATAATAATCTTACTATTATCAAAGTAGTCTAACATTATCGTAGTGAATCCTGATGCAGAACCCACTATTTTGTTTCCCTGACACTACCTAATGCAATAATCTTACTATTATCAAAGTATCCTAACAATAAACTAGTGAATCCTGATGCAGAACCCACTATATTGTTTCCCTGACACTACCTAATACAATAATCTTACTATTATGAAAGTAGCCTAACATTATCGTAGTGAATCCTGATGCAGAACCCACTATTTTGTTTCCCTGACACTACCTAATACAATAATCTTACTTTTGTAAAAGTAGCCTAACATTCAGTTGAGCTACATCATGAATATTGATTCATAACACGCTATTTTCTCCCCTTAACAATAAAATAAGAGATAATTCTTTTTATAGATGTAGGAGTACTGATGCAAATTTATACCCTTTCTGGCAAAGTGGACTTCATTTTTTTCTCTAATACTGCCTAATGCAATAATATATATTTTATAATAACAATATATGAGTCAAATCCTCTATATCTATATATTCTGAGGTTTCTTATAATTTTATAAATTTTTCTAGAGATAATAGATCGCGTTTATTTGAATAAAAGCATGGTTAATTTTTTACTATTTCTATTTCTATAATATTTATTACTGGGATTGATTTTTAATAACACAAAATAAGAATTTTATGAGTTTTATTTATTACATTTGTTTTCATTTTTTAATAACTATTTTTCAAACACTAATGTAATTGGTTGTGTTTGTGTATGTTTGATGTTTTTTTTATTAGAACATTTTAAAATTTATTTAAACCAATATAGAATTATTTTGCAAAAATCTATTTGGATTGTTGTACATGAAATATAAGCAAGACTTACAACTAGAGATTATTCTAAGGACATGCCAGCCAACCATGTAGGGACTTCCTTACACATCTTTACATTCATTTAAATCTAATTGTAACAATCGATTCCTTGTCATTCATAGTTTTGTATTGCCAAAATATACTGATAAATGTTGTTGTTTTTAATATTTAACAACACATACCATTCTAAAATTGAGTTTATATACTTGTTTTATTCATAAAATTATTAATGTTCATTTTGTATGCGTTGAATTGTATATATTTTTTTTCTAACTTTTGTTTGTTTTATATTCTACTTGTATATTATAACCTCAATAGAGGTTTTTAATTTTTTGAGTCTCATTTATCAACACAAGTGTTTTTTCAAAGTATAAATTGTTTTAAAAGTTTTGTTTGTTTTTTAATTATTTATTAATTTTTATTTTTTAAATTAAGTTAAGAATGATCTAATTTGAGTCAAATACTGAAAGCAATTTAAATATAAAAAATAAACACTAGTACTTGTTCTTGTAGAAAGTATATAGAATACAATTGGTTAAAACAATCCCTGATGAGCTAAACCTAGCAGATAACTTACAAATGGATAAAAACTGAGACAATGAACTTGAAAAATATAAAAGCATTCCAATACTGCCATGCTATACTGTACAAGATCAATATTCAGGCTTGCTTAACTAACCACACAAGTTTCAAGAAATGATAACCTACAGATAAAACCTCTACAAATCCTACAAACATAAACGCTTTCCTATACAACAGCAATATGATCCACGTTCAAGTCATGGCCCAGTCTGTCCAGTTAGCAGTTTTGTTCAGTTTGTAACCAAAGCATTCCCAAAACATAACCCAGAATTCCAACAATGTTTTAACCAATTACCTTATATACCTATATATTTCTACTAAACATTGCACAGTGTGTAACAGAATTAACTTTCAGTGTTGGAAACTCAAATTTAAGTCATTTTGTAGTGATAAATAAACAGTTAACACAAAAACATGTATTGGTTAAAATTATAAATTTATATTGGTTTTAATTAAGTGTTAAATTATTTTAATGTTGCTTTAAAAAATTTTAAAAATTTATTACATTTATTATTTTAACATTTGATTTAGAGATAGTATCTGTGAAAGTTTTGTTTATTAAATTTTGTACACAATAAAAAAAAATAATTCATTTTGTTTGAAGCTAGTAAATGTATCAAATTTTACATAAATAATTTAAAATTGTATTGTTTTTTTTATTATTATATTGATTATGAAAAATCATACAGAATTCCACTTTAGTGTAAAATAATGACAAGAAACAAATTTAAATCAATTTGAAGCAAATTAGAGGAAATGTAATGAAACAGGAAAAGGAGGGATGGTGGGATAGAGAGACCGACACCACTTACAGTGGTGATACCTATACCGTTACAGTGTGTCAGCGGCGAACGGATGAGCTTCTATTCCATTACATTTCAGGGAGCTCCATCACATCTTTGCGTTAACAGGAATCAGAGGCAGGAGTGGTATATAAAACTAACTTAACACTAACAAGGGGTGGGCTTCTCCGGATCTGAAATTAAAAAAAAAAATACCTGAAAGTAAAAAAAAAATAAAATAAAAACAGCTGAATACAGAGGAACCTGGAAGGAAAAATACATGTAGGCCAAATAAGGCCCATGATAAAACCACCCTGCTATCTGAAGTTTTAAAATTATTTAAGAAAAAAACCTTTTGGCTTTAACCAACTTTAAAAAAGGAAAGAAAATCATACAAAGATGGTGATGGATATACAGGGTAGCTGACATGTCTACTATTTTCTAACATGCAAGGAAAACTCAGCACGACCGCATAAATATTTTCTAAACGCAATGTCACGATCTACGTATATTAAAATGTTTCTACTGAAGCACGTAATTATTTGTGTTGTGAATATTTTTATAGCGGACATGGGCTTAAACTAACACTGACCTGCTGTCTACAAGCTCTGGGCTTCAGACTACAAAAACCTGAAACAAAAGAAAAATGTTTCCAAGTAAGATTTAAAAACTTAAAAACAATAATTATAAGAATCATTATGAACTTTATTTAAATTAAATATTACACAAAAATCTGTTTCACTTCACGATTATAAAAATTCGATGTGCCTAATGCTATTTATCTATTTATTCGTATTAAATTGATGTAATCTCAATAATACTGTAATAATAATATAGTGTTAATAAAATAACTAGTATACAATATTATAATGGTATTATTGGAATACATTTTTAATTGAAAAGCCTTTCTTCTCCAAAATTAATTTTTAAACTGCAGAAAAACTATACCGCTTTGGTCTGTAAGAAATAAATTTAATGTGAAATGTTAAGTAATATCAGTATTTAAAAAAAGATAAAGTAATAAACTGTTAAATACCCTTTTCAATTAACCCTTACTTTACTTTGAGAAGTCAGGAGGAATAATGCAGTTAATGATACCCTTTACTCTAACATAATATTATTATTATTAAATTAGTGACGTGATTTTAATTTTGTTTATTTTTAAAAGGCGATTAAAAAAGAGACGAAACTAATTGGAGTAATATATTAAAATTTTTGAGCACAACGGCATACTAACTAGCTGGACTAAGAGGTTGTTGATTCTTGTTCTACCTCAGTCAATAATTTAAATTAGTATTTATGAAAATAAAGTTTTCAATAAATTGGTTTATGAATATTTTTAGAATGTATTTGGATAAAGCTATGGAAGTAGAGAATGTTCCCTGGAAATCTTCCTTCCCTTTATCTCTAGTGTTTCGTTGGGTTAGAAATCTTCTTAACCTTAGATTACTTATACCTCATCAAAATGACGACACTCCATTTCACAAATTGCTATACCTCAAAAATGAGCGGTTTGTACGCATCCATCTTCTCAGTACTTTCTTACCTACAACAGCCGATGTCAGATGCGCTAAAGTTAGCTTGCATCTTAGTGAAACAGAGCTTGTGCCATCATTTTGACGATACATAAGTGATTGTGTGACTTTTTTATATTTGTGTTCTTGTTACATTTTTTAGTTATTTACTCACATAGGGTTAGGTTTTGTTACTATTTGTGGTGGTTTGCGTTACTGAGTACGATAAGGCTAGATTTATAATTGAGACGAGAAAATGGCTGATGAGGAAGATTGTAAAGACACTCTAATAAGAAAATATCTTGAAGATTCTAGTGATGAGAAGTTTTCTGAACAAGCTTCTATTTCAAATAGGTGTCCAAATGATAGTGAAAATGAAGATGTAGTAGAAGGTAATCATGTCAAATACGAACTCAAGGACTATACAGACACAGATGTGACTTACCTTCCCGGAGTTGCAGCCACAGCTCCGAATGAATAATCAGACAGTGGTACTGAGTATCGACCACTCAGGAATAAAAAACGCCGCAGAAGACACACCATGTGATACTTCGAGTAACGCTGAACTTCCATGTATCATTGATATTCCATGTGACACTTTCTCTCAAACTAATGCCGTTTCTCCTTACGGCAAACCTCCACCTAACGTCTACTATTCACCTAATCTCGATTCTCTACCTAATGACAACCTTCTATCTAGTGTGAATGCCACACCTAGTCGTGGACCTAATTTTAACCTATTTATATCACAATTTGGATTTATTGAAGCTAAATATAATTATTTATGAAACACTCGTCCCGACCCAGTCAATACTCACGCTCCAACATTATGAGTGGTTTCAAAACGGGATGTTGGGGGGGGGGGTTGTACTAGAACTATTTATGCCTCACAATGTTATACCCATATTATGTGTCCATCAGATCTTTGACGTAGCAATGGAGGTAACTGAACCGCAAATGCGATCCTGTCTTGAAACACCTAGCATGTGGAGAGACGCAGAATCACAGATTTTTGAGTTACTTTGAATCCCAGCAGCTACAAAGCAAGCAGAAACCAGAAAGATTTATTATTTTCATCCAGCAGCCATCAGAAGGATGATTACTAGCTACTGTGCGCACTGCAACCACCCTGTATGTGCACAACACTGAGCAATAGGCTGTATAGAGTATGGCAGCAAGTAAAACCGCTTGTCTGAGCTGTAAATAATGCCGATTTTCATTTATACACCAAGAACATAGGCGAATTAAAATACTCTTTCATTTTACTGAAAACCTGTTCTATAACTCAGTATTTTGTTACATTCTGTGTTTTTTTGTAAGTAAAGTATGTTTAACATTATTTAAAAAAGACTTTCTTAAACATTGACATTTCACTATTTTATTAAAGCGCAGTCATAGTAATTATTTCTCTGTCTAATTGTGGTATTCTTAACTACTACAATAGACATGAGTAATCTAAGGTTAAGAAGCATTTGAGGAAAAGGCGGCATGATCTCCAGAGGCAATTAAGGAAGGCAAAAATGAAAAAAGATGGTAGTCTTTGTCATAATCTTGTAAGAGCTTATTGTTATTTGCTCAAATTAATCCACAAAATTAGCAAAAGCATGAAAAAAGTCCATGAAAGATTAATTAGAAACAAAAATAAAGTGAATTTCACAAGAATAAGTTTGACTGTGTTGGAGGACTTAACCTCTGAAACACAGCCAAAAGAATATTTTAGGAGCATTTACTCTGACAAGGACAGGAATGTAATGTTTCCAATGCTAAATTTGGAAGCTCCAGTGTTGTCATAAACAGAGCTTCGGAGGATATAGGCAGAAAGTTTAGAAGGACAACGAACAAAGCAGCTTATTTAGCAAATGGTATTCCATATACTGTGTACAGGGTTATCATAAAAGAATGGTGCTGTTTCAGTAATTCATAGGAAGATTGTAGGGGAATTTCTAGGTGTTATATTGGTATCTGAAAGCCTCCAACCCAAAAGATGGTGTTCCCCCACACTTCAGTGCATTGGTCAAGGACGCTTTGAACAAAAATTTGGAGATCGATAGATAGGTCGGCAAGGACTATGCTGTGGCCTCCAAAGAGTCCAGACCTGATATCTTGTGATATTTTATTTTTGGGGGTACATCAGAAGTGTTGTTTATTCACAAAAAATGTGACCTGAACCACTCAAAAAACAGGATTAATGAAGGAATGACAACCATAACCGAAGAAATGTTAACGAATGTTTGGAGAGAAGTTGAGTATCGTTCGGAAATTGTCGAGCAACTAAAGGTGTACATATTGAAATTTATTAATTATGTAAAAGAAAATGTTTGAGACGACAAATTAGATGAACAAACAACATTAACTGTAATTCGGTTTTTCTTTAAATCATATTCGAATCCGTACGATTATTTTATGATAACCCTGATAATACATGTCCAGAACTTCAGTGTTAGTTTCAGACTATTTAGAGAACCAATTTTGTCTGCTAGTCTTCAGGTTCTCAATTATGAGACTAATTCCAAAAAAGGAAAGTCCAATATTAAGCATTGTCATAGTCTTTAAAAAATATATGGCCGATGTGCTATATTAGTAACTCTCAGAAAAAATGACAGCCAGCAGAATGGAAACAAAAAAACATCACCAGAAGCAAAAATTTAGCTTAGAACAAAGCAGGAGAAATGTTTTTTTAGTTTTGGTGGTGTGATTCATCAAACATTTTGTCAAACTACCAATAAAGAATGAGTCTACTATTAGATGGAAGTGAGACAAGAATTAATTAGTTTTTAAATTATACTTTTGGAATCACTTGGCAAAAAAACACTACTTACTGATATTTTTCAGCAGAGATGTTTCTGAAAAAAATTGATTTCAGCAGATGTAGTGGATTTTTTGCCAAATTTAATGGTTTGGATACCAAAACTGTAATTTATAAGAAAAACCTCAAGATGTTCAACACACAAACTGCAAATTAGTTTTTTGTTGCATGGTAATCCCTATAGGTCCCTGACAGTGAAACGCCCACTTGCTACGCACAATGTTATCACTCTGGAACACCTGTTTTAGTCTCTCAGCCTAGTATCCGCCAATTTTTACCTGTTTACATTACAAAAAAATGAAATTGAAAGAATAATAGTTTGCTAATGCAGAGGGATCGAAATTGTAAAAACAAATTTAAGGAACTTTGTTAATATGTCTTTGTTTGAAAAGTCATCTTTATTAAAACTTGCAGTTTTTGTGTTGTACATCTTGAGGTGTTTTTATAAATTACTACTTTTGGTACACAAAAAAAACACTACTTATATTTTTCAGTCTTATGACTCTTGTCCATGACTCACAGCATTGACCTAGTGTGAAATGAGTCCGTTGAAAAATATCAGTAAGTAGTGATTTTATTCCCAAGTGATACCAAAAGCAGTCATCTTTATTGATAGGTTTTTGAGAAACTATAAAAAAGTAAGTTTTTTGACAGTTATACAAATGATGGAACAAGTGTGTAAATGCAGGATAGTACTTTGAAGGAATATAATGTAAGCATATTCTATATTATTTCATTGAATTGTATGTTGAACAATTCCAGGAAGTTTTTGACTCTACCTGGTGCAATTGTAATTTCTACTACTAGAATTTTACTGTAGAATTATTATATACTATAAAATTTCTTGTTGTTTGACCAAAAGGAACAGAATTACCAATTAAATTCCTCTAGTGATACTAAAAACAAAACTAAACAATTTCCAGTTATAACTATTAAAGTTTCTCAAACTTGGTAAAAGTATATTGGAGCTAAGCTATGTTCTTAGTTTCACTTGTTTTTTCCACTTCTAACTCCATTAATCAAGAAATGGAATGTACCTTCCAGTCCTTGTAGTGAATTCTTTAGCTCCTTTGGTCCACATGTTTTTAAGATGATCATTATTGATATTTGTCTATCAGTGAGAACATGAGCTATAAAGAGGAATCAAATATGGGAGACACACTTCGGCTTTTACTCTTCAACATCTTACAAGTTTAATGCTAATTTCTTTTATGTTGAAACAAAGAAGGGCCATTAGAGATGTAGGGTTTACTAAATAAACAATGCATTAAAAATAATCTGTCAAAAACTAAATTAAGGTTAATAATCTAAATGTGTTATAAATTAAAATAGGTTTCAATTTAACAATTCTTATTTGACTTCATCTCCAACTTGAACTACTAATTTATACTTGAATATGTACTACAACTACATATGTAATGAGATTATATGAGCTAAAGGTTTTTTCTAGATGGTGACATACATAATCATTAGCTAACTTTTTATTGTTACTTGAATTTTATAAAGGCCTGTGAAAGCAAAATGTCCCTTCTAATTGATAAACCCACTAAAACATAAATAATCAGCAGTCCTAAGAACAACACAATTTATAACTATCATAGCTTTGGCCTACACAGTTTTGCTTGTTTCAGCATAAAGACCCTATTATGTTTGAAACAAATTATGTAAAATTTTAAAAAAAAGTAAAATAAATTCCTATTGAGGCAGAGAAAAAAAAATATTATTGTTTGCTATTTCCAGTTTGTTTATTTTATTCCTTTCATATCATACAGCACTATTAACCCTGGAACCGTACACCAGGGCACTGCATGCCCCAGGGAATTTTCATTTTGTCACACATTTGTGTTGGTAACATGTAGCGCCGCCATCTTCTGTGACTTCTCCTTGACAATCTTTCAGTTGCTTTGTTGCTCATGCAAATAACTTATCAGACTATTGCTACAGTTAGGTCTTGGGGCATCCAGTGCCCCAGTGTATGGTTAGTGCAAGTTTTTTGTGAAGTGTACTCAATTAGTTTTTTATGTATATGTGATTAGTTTTATTTGTAAATATTTTTAGTTATATTAAGAAAAATAGCAATGGTTAACCTTGAAACAGAAGACGATATTCTGAGTGAATTATTATGTTCATCTGAACCTGATAATTTCGAAATGGGCAAAGATAGATCTGATAGTGATAACGAAAATGACGTTGTAGAGGACGATGATGTTCTTTCAGACTCATTTTCACCAGATGGATCAGAAGAGGAATATTTTCCAATTGAAGAGGATGAAGATTATCAACAGCAATAGAAAAAAAGAAACTTATTACGAGTGAGGACAAAAGAAATGTTGAACCTGGTCCCTCAACTTCAGAACAGGGAATTTCTCAAGATGAAGAGAATGATGATGATTATGAAGCAGCTGCCTTACCAAACAATGTTATAAAACTAAACAAAAAACAACTTCTTGGGAAAAATACACACCAATGATCTACAAACCCTCCAACCAGAACTGGTAGAACACCCAGACGAAATGTAATTTTATTCAGATCTCGACCAGAGGGAGCTGCTAAGAGTGTCATTAATCTGTCTAAGATATTTGAATTATTTATAGATTCTTACTTCTTTGAAGCTGCATTTGATAAAATCCCCCACAAATCCATTGTACTTCAATGCATGAAGCTCGGCATTAAGGGAATTATTTATAGATGACACTATTATAAACATAATAGTTATTCACACCAACAAAGAGATTGCACTTCAAAAATTATAGTACAATGATCAAAGTTGTACTGGGGAAACTTCCGCAATTGAGATTAGAGCTTTACTTGGCCTTATAAATTACTTTGGAGCTCAGAAACAAAATCACAATTCAGGTGAAACTCTTTGGCATGCAACAAGGGGGCTTCGAATAACTAGAACTGTAATGCCCTTGCGAAGGTTTGAATTCCTTATAAATAATTTAAGATTCGATGACAAAAGCAGTCGAGCTGCTAGGAAGCAGCTGGATCCTTTCGCTGCAATTAGAGATGTGTGGGATATATTTATACAGCACTGCAAACAATTGTACACCCCTGGACCATACTGTACAATTGATGAACAACTTCTGGCCTTCAGAGGTAAGTGTCCATTCTGTATGTATATACCCAACAAACCGGCAAAATATGGAGTAAAAATAGTTATGTTGTGCAACCCTAATGGTTATTTAATCAATGATATCCCATATACTGGTAAAACAATGGACAATGATGGGAAACCCCAAGCAACATTTTTTGTTGAGAAATTGTCAGAAACTATTTATGGTACCAACCGTAATATTACGGTTGACAACTGGTTTTCTTCAGTACAACTCTTCAATGAAATGCTTGAAAAACACAATCTTACAATGGTTGGTACATTGCGTAAGAATAAGCCGCAAATTCCACCTGAATAGGTAAAAAGCAGGCCAGGTGAATCATCATTATTCTTGTTTGACAAAAAGCTGACAATGGTCTCATATGATCCAAAGAGGAACAAAATTGTACTCCTCCTATCAAACATGCATGAAGGTTTCAGCTTCCAAAAAAATGGCAAATTGCCAGAAATAATCCATTTTTATAACTCTACAAAAGGAGGTGTCGATTTCGTACTCATCAAATGTCGGCACAGTACTCATGTAGCAGAAAGACAAGAAGATGGCCACTATGTATTTTTTACGGAATATTGAATAGCGCCAATCTGAACTCATAACATCATCTACAGAGACAATGTAAATCTTTCAAAGCAAATTCCATTGTCAAGAAATATTTTTCTTTTTATGCTAGCAGAAGACCTCATGAGACCTTGGATGTTACAGCGTCTCGACAACAAATCAATTCGAAGAGGAATAAGAACTGCTATTGCTGAACAATTGGGTGACTCTGTGCCAATGCCATCAGAACCTGTGAATCGGAAATCCGGAAGGTGCAGCATCTGCCTCCGAAACAAAGACGTAGATTCTTATTTTTTGTTGATTGTAGGCAGTTCACATGTAAAGCCCATTCATTAGTAGTTTGTGTCAATTGCAAGAATGAAAATTAGAGGAAAAAAAAAACAAATCCAAACTGTTACAAACTGTGTAAAAAAATGTAAGCTTTTGTTTTAATTTTTTTAGCAGTGTATAATTAATAATATTAGTAAAAAAATGAATTGTTAGTAACATAGAAAACGTAGGATTAAGAAAATACTTTGTTAAATATCAATATACACATTTTTGAATGAAATATCGTGTTTTAAATTTTGGGACATCCAGAACCCCGGTGTACGGTTAGTGAAATAAAACTTTAGGTGTATGGTTCCAGGGTTAATGATATTTTGTAGTAACCATGGCAACATTTTAAGGTTACAATGGAGGTTTCGACAACAACTAGATGGAGGAAAAATAATTCATATACGTCTTTGAGAGATTATTTTCTGGCTATTGGAAAATTGGTGCAGTGCCAAAACACGCTAGACTTTGAACATGAAGATTCAAATCCTGATAGTCCCCCAAATTTTAATAATTTAATTATTGAATAAACATACAACTATTCTTTAAGCTTAGCTTGTGAGGTTTTGTTAAAACAAATAAAAGACTCAAAAATTAATCATTTATTTATATTATTTATGAGTAAATAAATGATTAATTTGTGAGTCTTGTGCATGTCTTTTATTTGTTTTATTGAATGAATATTTCAAAAAAAAACTTTATTAACATCAACTGTCATCCAATGTAGGTTAAAAATAAGATATTTGAACTTGATTGAATGAAAAAAAAACCTATTTTTATTAACGATTGAAAATTTGTACAAGATATATATAAGGAGAGCTAATAGAAGGAATTTAAAACAATAAAAATTAACATTACTTTAAAATAGAAATTCCCTTTGCATGAATTTTGTCTGGAATGAAAATGTTCCAGAGCTCACAACAAATCCAACACTACTATTTGAAATGATTTATCAAAACTAAAAATATCGACAAATTAATTTTACAAGTATAATATTGTTATTTTTACAGATTTGCAAGTGTAATTAAAAAAAAAGTTTTGCTGACAAAAGTTCTAAAACTGAAATTCCATAAATGAAGAGAATATATCTATAACCGCAAACACAAGTTTATTGGTCTGTTACAGATTTTAAATATTCAGTCTTGTTGCACTTGATAAGAAAAGAAAATGGCTGATGATAAAAGAAAACAAAACAGGAAGGAATTCCACAAGGATGGAAAGGCAAACCATTTGATATAAATGCATTTTCTTACAAATGAAATTCAAGTTTAATTTTCATAAACTGATAAAATTTTATTTTACAACAAATGTGACTAAGGTTTTCTGTAATGTTGAAAAATTATAGCAGCAAAATATCCATACAGCAATCCTGACAACCTGAAAAACAAATTTACTTTAGGTGAAAAGATTGTTTAAATTAGATATAAGTGAAGTTTAGGTAACGGATTATTGGAAGATGTGAACTCAAGGAGACAAGGAACCAAAAATCATAGCTGGAAGTTAGTTCAGTACAGCATTGGCATAAAGGAAATGAACAATGACTTGCGACGAGGGTCAGAGAATAGACATAAATAAGACAAGTTCATCTGATCACAAGTCATTTCATACAGCAATAAAAATATTCAGGATCAGCAAAAGATTAGTAAGGAACAGTCTAGAGATCTGACAATAAAAATTCAAAATTGCAACAACCATACTTTAAAATACAATACACATTACAGCTCTTTATCAATAGAATCTGTTTTAGAGCTAATTTCATTATATTTAAGAGATACAATTGTTATAACAAGATTCTGTATATCCTGAATTTTTTCTGCTAATTTTGTGATCCAGGAAATTTTATTAAATTTATTATCTAAAGATTTGAAAAATAAAATTAACGGATTTTGGAAAATATTGTGACAATTGAAGATTTTGAAATTAGATACAGGCATAATGGCAGGCCGACATAACATTTAAAATCAGAAAATTGTAAAAAATCAATTCCACAACATAACAATGTATGAAACACAATCAGCTAATATTAACCTTTGAAATAACAGTACAGTTTCTGGATGCAACTAAACCACTAACAGCAATTTCTTTAAACTCTATTGAAGAACATGTATATTTTGACAAATAAATCTGAATTGCTTCTACATGAAATGCAACATTTAATGAACAATAGAAATTAATTATAATTTCTTCATTGCCAATATTTATAAAATGTTACAATGTATTCAACAAAACTCGTCCATAAATGAATTGATCAATAAATACTTTTCAAACTCGCCTACTAACAACATATGACAAAAAGTAGAGGTAAAATATATTCACTCTGTTATAATATTCTATACTTTTCTTGGCCGCATTTGTAAATTAAACTGGCCTCGTTTCTTGCCAAAGATATAAAATTTCAAAAACTAGAAATGGGAAAATTTTTACCTGATTAATATAACAAAGACGTAAACTGCAATTGATAGTGATGATGTAGGTGTTGATGGTGATGATGATGACGATGATGTAGGTGTTGATGGTGCTGATGTAGGTGTTGTTGGTGCTGCTAGTTGCTGATGCTGGTGGTTTTAGAGATGCCAGTGGTCTTGATAAGGAAATAACCTAAAAACAGGAATTAAAATATTTACTAAACAAATATATTAAGTGTGTGTGTATGAGAGAAAGACTTTTTTAGAATGGGTAAGAATAACATTGGCAATCCATCCAGTCTGTTTTCATAGCTCTCTCCTCACACACAATACTACGCAAATTAGCCTGATAGAATTTTTAGCTCTTTAAATGTTTTAGTACTTCTGTAGGTTTAGGATTTTTTTTCTAATTACATAAAATATAACTCTTACTTTCAAGAGATTCACACCACAAACTACACACTTTCCTATAAATATGTCATGTATTGCAGTTAATATTACGTCAAGGTTACCAATATAAATACACAAAAAAAATAACCAATTTGAGTGATAGTTAATAAATATTGCAACAATTTCTTCATTATAAACTTATCAACAACTGAAGTAAAGTAGATTCCATATATTTAGATCATTTCAAAAGCGGTACGATTTGGTCCAACTTTAACTGTTGAACCTATTAAATATAGTTTCAAAAATAAAAGGCTATATACTTTACCAGAAACCAGATAACCTCAATTTTAATCTTGTTACATACTTTCAGGAGTAAGTTCTGAACAATAATATGTTAATGGAAAGCCGAGAGTTTAATAAACAGTGGTGAAGAAACAATCTAGGGTATGGTAGGTATTATACACTAATTAGTGGAAATAACATAACGTGGTTTATTATTATTAAATAATACGCACAACCTCTAATCACAAATATTTTTATTTAGTTTCGTTTTGATGTTTGTGATCTTTTTTCCGTATTCCTATAAAAGTAACTTTAGAATTGTTAAGAGAATTTTTGGTCGAAAATGTTGAAAAAGAAAAGGACCAGTATGTTGAATTAACTAACTGTTGTGGGAGTCATAATTATTTTGAATTCAATAATAATTTTTATGAACAAAAAGACAGTACAGCAATTGGAAACAGTCTTTCACCTTTTATAGCAAAAATGTTTATGAGTAAGTTTGAACGAGAAATTCAATTATTTTCCTCGGGTATGGACCAACACTATGCCTACTTATCGCAGATTGAATGATTTTGTAACCGAACAAGCTAGAGCAATGGAATTGCTCAACCAGCCTGCTACTTCAACCGCAGCTAGCACAAGCCAACAACCTCAACTATCGGTCTCCTCTGTCAACGAACCTGACTTCAGTAATACACCTCCTGAGAGTCCAACACCGCACCTCGAATACCCCACTAAACTCATGATGCTGATTTCGACTACCGCAGCCGCTACAAGTAGCCACTCCGACTATGCAGATGAAGCCGCACAGCTGAATGAAGGTCATCACCGTACTACAATGCACCACACCGCCAGGACTCAACCGCGGGCTTTGCGACCACCAGTGTTAAGCCAACGCACCCAGTGTAACCGAAGAGCACCCGCACCGCAACCATCACCGCTTGTTAGACAAAATTTGCCCAGACCAGACCTACCAAACCGCCTCGTAACGATCCGTCCGCAGCACAGTGTTTCTATTGTTCAGCCATTCATAATATATTTTGTTGTCCAGACTTTCTCAAACTAAAGGCTCAGGAACGTCACGAGTCTATACGACATATGCATCGCTGTTTTAATTGCTTTGGCACCCACTACCAAAACAAATGCAAGTCACTCAAGACTTGTTAACATTGCAATGGTAATCATCACCCCTTGTTACATGACTCTAACTCAGCATCGCCCCAGCGACCGTACACGCATCGACACCCAAACTCAGCCAACAACGGCTACAATTCAACCACCAATGGAAAACGGCTAGCCAGTGCCGATAACACCAACGTCGGTTCTGTCTTATTAGGCACCGTTCAGGTCATTGTAAATGATCATTTTGGAAATCCGCATATCCTTCGGGCAATCATTGACCCAGGCAGTCAAGTGTTTGTCATAACAAAACCCGCAACCGCAATGTTGAGCTTACCTACTAGGAAATCAAATGTTTCTCTTGTTGGGGTCGCTTCTCAAACCACACATATATCAGAATATGTGTCCCTACTGAGACAGAACGTTTGTGATCCCTATGTGCAGATCTTCATCAGTGTCTTCTGCTTGGGGATGTCAGGTCAAGCGGTGGCGGTTTGAAAGGTAGGTTTTCGATAGTATCAAATAGTATGTGTGATTTATATTGTGTTTGTTCGTTTAATATGTTTGAACTTTGTGTTTTTGTGTGTCTGTAAATTTCATATTGTTCTAGTGTGTTGAGATGTGGTCCTTTTCTGTTGATGTGTAGGATTTTTATGTTATGGTAAATGTCTGTGAATTTGTGTCCTGTTTCTTTTATGTGATTGTTAAATGTTGAGTTGGTGTTCGGTTTGTGTTCCTTGACTCTTTGGTTAAAGCTGCGGCCTGTTTGTCCAATGTAGAATTTGTTACATTCGTCGCAGTTCAGTTTGTATATGCCTGGTGCTTGTAGTTTATCTTTGTTGTTGGTGTTGTGTTGAATTTTCTATTGTAACTTGTTATTAGTTTTGTATGCTATTTTCTATCGTATATTTTTAAGTTTGTGGGCTATTTTGTTTGTTGTTTTGTTTATGTATGGTAATGTGATGTATTTGTTTTCCCTGTCTGTAGTGTTCATTTGAGGTGTTTTGGATAAGTGTGTCTGTCGATATTGGTTTTCTGTAACAGAAAATCCCCCTATCCAACACGAACATGCTGCCTTCAGGTCCATGTTCCATAGACTTAAAGAAGTCCCAATGACCACAGAAAGCATAAACAAGGAACTAGACACAATTAAATATTTAGCATACACAAATGGACACAACACCACAATAATAGACAAACAGTAGTACAAAATACAAAAAAACACTAAAATTAACACTACAGAGAGAGAAAACAAATACATCGCATTACCATACATAAACAAAACAACAAACAAAATAGGTCACAAATTTCAAAAAATACGATAAAAAATAGCATACAAAACTAATAACAAGTTACAGTACAAAGTAAAACACAACACCAACAACAAAGATAAACTACAAACACCAGGCGTATACAAACTAAACTGCAACGAATGTAACAAATTCTACATTGGACAAACAGGCTGCAGTTTTAAACAAAGAGTCAAGGAACACAAACCGAACACCAACTCAACATTTTGCAATCACATAAAAGAAACAGGACACAAATACACAGACATTTACCATAACATAGAAATCCTACACAGCAACAAAACAGGACCACATCTCAACACGCTAGAACAATATGAATTTTACAGACACACAAAACACAAAGTACAAACATACTAAACGAACAAACACAATACAAATCACACATACTATTTTATACTATGGAAAACCTACTTTTAAAACCACCACCGCTTGACCCGACATCCCCAAGCAGAAGACATTGATGAAGATCGGCACATAGCGATCGAAAACGTTCTGTCTCAGTAAGTTTTGACAAATTTACTGAATTTAAAGTTCGGATAGTAATAAACTATTGTTAAAGTGATTAATAAGATTCACCAAACGTAATGAACTACAAAATTCAAGAGTTAATTAATCACTTTAACAATAGTTTGGATAGTCATAAACTATTGTTAAAGTGATTAATTAACCATTTATGTTTCAAGAAACTGGGAGTTTTAGAAGCTGCCCTCTTTATAAAGAAAAATTGTCTGAAAAAAACTGCAAAATATATTGACAGACTTACCTAATATTCAGGTCAATGTCACTGTTTGTAGCAGTAAAGGTAAGAGATAACCCAAGTTCCTGAAGCGTTGATTGTTTTTGTGTTGCTGAGTTTAAAGATGATGATGTCCTCATTGTAATGTTGGTCTTTATGTATCTCTTTTCTAGTAAAACAAAACAATACAAATTTGAGATAAATTATATTCTAAGTAAATGTGTAAAGTACTTGAGTGAATTCTACGAGCTACATTCAGATTGTTATACTTGTGCTTCTGGCAGTTGTATCACTCCAAGTACAGTACTGCACAAGCATGCAATTACCTTGGGTTTATATGAGTGGGTTTATTTTTAACAATGATTTATGTATCCTTGGAAACAATAAAATTTTCAGAACAAAAATATAAAATCTAGTAAAAACTCAAAGAGAAAAAACACCATAAAAATAAATAATTATAAATAAAAACTAAACAATTATAAATATAAAATAAATAAAAAATTATATAAAAACTACAAAATATATAAAATCATAAAAATAATGAAACTGTTGGAGTTTCTAAGGATAAGTAAGTTCTACCTCTTTATACCTTGATTAGTAGTGTTCTGTGTGTCTAATTGTGTTCCTGTCATTTCTGTGTGTCTAATTGTGTTCCTGTCATTTCTGTGTGTCTAATTGTGTTCCTGTCATTTCTGTGTGTCTAATTGTGTTCCTGTCATTTCTGTGTGTCTAATTGTGTTCCTGTCATTTCTGTGTGTCTAATTGTGTTCCTGTCACTTCTGCATAATTAACTGGAAAAACTTACACACACAATCATCTTACACGGAAATAGGACAACTTCACATTCCCCCTTAGCTACATTGTAGTGTTCTGTGTGTCTAATTGTGTTCCTGTCATTTCTGCATAATGAACTGGAAAAACTTACACACACAATCATCTTACACGGAAATAGGACAACTTCACATTCCCCCTTAGTTACATTGTAGTATTCTGTTTGCCCTTTGACAGTCTATATTTTATATGAGAATTTCCAGGTGGAATACTGATATTTTAGACTTTGTAATGGTTCCATTATATGTGAGTGCACCACAAATATGAAGGCATTTACCATGGCAGTGCCCGAATTAAATATTTGATGGTCTCCCTGACATTCTAGTTGATATAAAGTACTTGGAATAGGAAAAGAATGTGTAATTTAGTCAATTTCATCAAGGCACAATGGAAGGGGCATAAAAATAAAATAGACTCCATAGTAGTTCCCGTATGAACTGTTCAGCTCCTCACCTGACACTCTACTTGATAGAACGTACTTTAAAGTAGAGAGGGATATGTGACATGATCTAGATCAAAAAGGGTTTAGTGCCAGGGTATTACCAGAGATAATATTCTCTACAGTAATGGCCGTATAAACTGTACAGCGCCCTACCTGACACTACTCTACAGAATGTAACTAGAAGCAGAGAATGTTATGTCCAAGGTCGAGATCATCAAGGCTCGGTGAGTGGTTCACTGCAACAGTGATTCTATAATAGAGACCATATGAACTGTTTGTACGCCTGTCTGACACTCTACTCAAAAAACTTACCTGGAAAAGACAAAGGCTCTTTGACATGATCCAAATAATCAAAGACTGGTCTTTTAGTTTACCAGGATATTAGGGTCTATAGTATTATTCATATAAATTCTTTTTCTGATACAACGATAAGTTGACCTAAGTGTGAATAAACATTCATGTTACATTAATTATAATTGTTACCAGGTAGTTGTACCAGCTGCTGTAGTCATAGGATATCAGGCTTTATTTAGGGTTTGCAATTACAAAGTTTGAGGTAATCAAAACTAAAATTGAAACGAAATGAGAATAATTTGAATTTTAGAATAAAATTTTTTCAATCCTTTGAATAATCAGGCTACCAGGTCCCTATTATCATTATTTGGGAACCTTCGTATTGAAACAACTATTAAGGATATACGAAACCGCAAAAAGCAATTGTATTGCTTCTGTTTTAAATGTCCTTTGATGATTCTAAGTCTTTATCCATTACCTGCCAGTATAATAGCTCTAGGAAACTCTCTATATGCAAGATATGAGTTTTAATGTAGTTTACCTTTTGCAATAAAACTGCAGATCTTTTTAAAGGTTATAAAACCAGGATTTAAAAAAAAATGGACTACCGAAATTTATTTTGAAAACAATAAAAAAGTGTATCTCAATCATTTATTAAAGATATACAGTATTTCTGTTTTATGTTACAGTTATATGCTGCGGGTGGAGAAGGAGAGGCCATAACCAGAGTGGCAAGCCTTTATAAAAATAAGCAAACTTATCCATCAATACTGGAATATTAACCATTGAGAAGATTTGCTGTAGCTGTTACTTGAATTATTTCTCATTTATTTTCTTGTTTTACAACTAGTACAATTTGTGAATGAGCAAGGCTTGTGTGTTTGTGTGTGTGTGTGTCTGTCTCTCTCTCTCCCTGTGTGTGTGTGTGTGTGTGTGTGTCTTCCTACTAAAAAATGTAAGATGTGTACAATGTGTATCTTCAATTATTAATAATTATGTTTAGTTGGTTTGCCACAAAATCTTTTGAAAAGTCAATCAACTATTCAATGAAATTGCTTGATGTAATCCTCTTGAATTCACTGATTAAAAATAATTTTAAAAATACTTAACTAAGTGAATACGTGATTGCTTAATTTCTGACGGGTTTCAAAACATTCGTTCCTTTTACAAAGCTAACCCTCCACGTACTCTACTTGACCTACCTATTCACTTGGTTAAGTATTTTTAAAATTAGTTTAGCATTAATCAATATTATCAATTGTGTTTGTCAAAAACTGTTCACGCTACTTAAATTTATTTCAAAACCTCTATTTCAAAATTTACCTTGTTCTGGTAAACTTAACTACAGTAAAATTTGAACCAAAACCAGTTTTGTAAAATTCTTCTTTTAGAAATTTATGATTTACCTAGAGTTTAGAGCATTTGGTTACCTGAAAAAAATTTATATTCTCTTCTTACGAAAAATATGACTTGAACAATATGTTTCCATTTGGGCTATTGTAATTCGTATATTGAACCTACAGAAAAAGTACTGACAAAACACTGTGCACTGTACGTAAACCTGTAACTCTTATGTTTATCATTGTAATAAAATAAAATACTACAATCACAGTAGAGTCTTGATAATTAGAGGTAGATGGGACCAAGGCCCCCTTGGATTACACGTAGACCCTTCATCTTTGTTCTTGTCATCACTGCCTTCAGTAGTTTTTTTGTACCCATTTAATAAAAGTAACCTCTGTTATCTCAAATTGTTCACATCTGAATTTTCACAACCCCTTGATAAGAAATGTCAAATCTGTTTCTTCTTGTGGATAAATAACATAGTCAACAGTTTCATTATGACTCAGGATTTGTATAGTTCTCTATCCAATCAGCACTTTAGAGTTCTTATATGAAACCAGGAATGCTGACGGGAAAATGTTTTTAAACGCAATAGCACACTAGAAGTTGGGTTTGAATTTAACGAAAGCTCGAAATATCAGGACTCGGAAATTCCAGATTCTACTGTACATAGATAGTATTAATAACCATAAAAATTGCGAAATTTTATTATTTTTTCATATTGTCTTCTGTTTTTCTAGTGATACCTATTATTTTATTAAGAAATAACAAAACAGAGTCTCCTCATTAGCATAACATTTAACCAGGTTCATTCCTCTACCTTGTACTTGTAGGAGAATAATCTTTTACCTTTAATCTGAACAACCTTTAGTTAACAAAAAGTCTGGTCGCAAGTAATAGCAAAAGTGTAATAAGTTTAAATGAAGAGCAAAAGTGATCTGGAGAAAATTTGATTTATGAGTAAGTTTCAAAATTTATCCAGGATAGACTCTAAATACAGAGGTAATTTAAAACTCAATATGTTATAGGATAAGACATAACTATATATGTTAATAACATACCTATTAAACGTAACCTTCTCTTCTTATTCTTTCATCGCTTTGTATCCAGTTCTCACTCAAGCTATCACACAATCAGAATGTCTACTAAGCTCTTATAACTCCGACTCAATGTCTCTTCATGTAATGCTCTGTTTACTCAAACACTTGTAGCACTGTCTAAGCAAGAATTTTGAAACTGTTTTGGAAAAATTAAAATGAACATTAACTACACTGGTGTCAATAAAAATGCCTCAAACAAACACACGCACACACACGCAACCATTACATCAGAGACATTATGAGAGGTAAATTGTGTTTGATATATGTACCTTCATGTCAGTGAACTGACCCTAAACCAATCTCTTATGTAATGGCATCAATGACAGAAACATGCAAAAATGTTAACAACAGTAGTAACATAATTTACTCACATTTATTTTCGGCAGGACATTTCTTCATTATCTGCTCAAATGACAGATCTTCTTTTCTTCTTTCGATGCCATAAAAACCAATCAATTTCCTGTTTCAAATAAGAAAAACAACTAAAACTAAAACGAAATAAAACTAAAAGAGCCCATTCGATGATGTAGAAAATGTTGAATTACTCGAAACTCTACTATTTCTGAAGATGTTGAAGAAAACACTCATGTTTCCTGCTGGCTTGAATTACACGACCTAAAAACCTGAAACAAATACATCCTAACACAAAACAACCTAATATTAAACATCCTAACAACCTAATAATCCTAACAAAAATGTCATAAAATGACAAAGGGGCCGCGATCTCTAAGTTAACCCCCCAAGTCTATAGAGCTTACCTCATATGTGACCTCTACTAATGGAGGTATTTCTCTTGATAGTGTAAAGTGTAACACTTGGCTATTTGTCAAGTGTGTGAGTGGTGCTAGACGTCACAGAAGTAACTTCTGCTTATTCTAGTATGTGTGCGATGATAGCTCAGAGAAGATTATACTCACCCTTCTCTGAGCTCTAAGAGTAGGTGTACTGAAAGAGAAAGTACAAGTTAGGTGAATAAACCTTACAAACTATCTTGCTCCATTTCAAATACAACGAAGCCAATAGATTTTAAAAGTGTTGTAACTTGATCCTCAAAAAGGTTGTTTTTGCAAACTCATGCAAAATTATACTAAATCATGTTTGTCAAAAGGTGACAAAAAATTAGGAAAATTTATTGTTAAAAGTAGCTGAATTTAAAGACTCTAATACTATGCTATATATTTTCTTAAAATCTAAACTATAAACAATGAATTTCTTTAGTCTAGTACAATTAGATATGACATTGTAAACAAAGTTATTTTATAGTAAAAGTTTTAAGTTGTTAGTCAATATTTTATATTAAACAGTTGTATGTTCAACCTAAAATGGATAATATGATACTTTCAAATGTTTCAAAAGTGATAGGTTTTGTTCTATACAGTTATAAAATTAACTTTAATTGTAACTGTCATTTAAGCAAACCCTATATTATATTTTTATTTGCACTATCTCTTTACAGATTGATTAAAATATGATGCTGAACCCACTATTTGTTTCCCTGACACTACCTAATGCAATAATCTTACTATTATCAAAGTAGCCTAACATTATCGTAGTGAATCCTGATGCAGAACCCACTATTTTGTTTCCCTGACACTACCTAATGCAATAATCTTACTATTAATAAAGTAGCCTAACATGATCACAGTGAATCCTGATGCAGAACCCACTATATTGTTTCCCTGACACTACCTAATGCAATAATCTTACTATTATCAAAGTAGCCTATCATGATCACAGTGAATCCTGATGCAGAACCCACTATATTCTTTCCCTGACACTACCTAATACAATAATCTTACTATTATCAAAGTAGCCTAACATTATCATAGTGAATTCTGATGCAGAACCCACTATATTGTTTCCCTGACACTACCTAATGCAATAATCTTACTATTATCAAAGTAGCCTAACAATATCGTAGTGAATCCTGATGCAGAACCCACTATATTGTTTCCCTGACACTACCTAATACATTAATCTTACTATTATCAAAGTAGCCTAACATTATCATAGTGAATTCTGATGCAGAACCCACTATATTGTTTCCCTGACACTACCTAATGCAATAATCTTACTATTATCAAAGTAGCCTAACAATATCGTAGTGAATCCTGATGCAGAACCCACTATATTGTTTCCCTGACACTACCTAATGCAATAATCTTACTATTATCAAAGTAGCCTAACAATATCGTAGTGAATTCTGATGCAGAACCCACTATATTGTTTCCCTGACACTACCTAATGCAATAATCTTACTATTATCAAAGTAGCCTAACAATATCATAGTGAATCCTGATGCAGAACCCACTATATTATTTCCCTGACACTACCTAATGCAATAATCTTACTATTATCAAAGTATCCTAACAATAAACTAGTGAATCCTGATGCAGAACCCACTATTTTGTTTCCCTGGCACTACCTAATACAATAATCTTACTATTATCAAAGTAGCCTAACATTATCGTAGTGAATCCTGATGCAGAACCCACTATATTGTTTCCCTGGCATTACCTAATATAATAATCTTACTATTATCAAAGTAGTCTAACATTATTGTAGTGAATCCTGATGCAGAACCCACTATTTTGTTTCCCTGACACTACCTAATGCAATAATCTTACTATTATCAAAGTATCCTAACAATAAACTAGTGAATCCTGATGCAGAACCCACTATTTTGTTTCCCTGACACTACCTAATACAATAATCTTACTATTATGAAAGTAGCCTAACATTATCGTAGTGAATCCTGATGCAGAACCCACTATTTTGTTTCCCTGACACTACCTAATACAATAATCTTACTTTTGTAAAAGTAGCCTAACATTCAGTTGAGCTACATCATGAATATTGATTCATAACAAGCTATTTTCTCCCCTTAACAATAAAATAAGAGATAATTCTTTTTATAGATGTAGGAGTACTGATGCAAATTTATACCCTTTCTGGCAAAGTGGACTTCATTTTTTTCTCTAATACTGCCTAATGCAATAATATATATTTTATAATAACAATATATGAGTCAAATCCTCTATATCTATATATTCTGAGGTTTCTTATAATTTTATAAATTTTTCTAGAGATAATAGATCGCGTTTATTTGAATAAAAGCATGGTTAATTTTTTACTATTTCTATTTCTATAATATTTATTACTGGGATTGATTTTTAATAACACAAAATAAGAATTTTATGAGTTTTATTTATTACATTTGTTTTCATTTTTTAATAACTATTTTTCAAACACTAATGTAATTGGTTGTGTTTGTGTGTGTTTGATGTTTTTATTATTAGAACATTTTAAAATTTATTTAAACCAATATAGAATTATTTTGCAAAAATCTATTTGGATTGTTGTACATGAAATATAAGCAAGACTTACAACTAGAGATTATTCTAAGGACATGCCAGCCAACCATGTAGGGACTTCCTTACACATCTTTACATTCATTTAAATCTAATTGTAACAATCGATTCCTTGTCATTCATAGTTTTGTATTGCCAAAATATACTGATAAATGTTGTTGTTTTTAATATTTAACAACACATACCATTCTAAAATTGAGTTTATATACTTGTTTTATTCATAAAATTATTAATGTTCATTTTGTATGCGTTGAATTGTATATATTTTTTTTCTAACTTTTGTTTGTTTTATATTCTACTTGTATATTATAACCTCAATAGAGGTTTTTAATTTTTTGAGTCTCATTTATCAACACAAGTGTTTTTTCAAAGTATAAATTGTTTTAAAAGTTTTGTTTGTTTTTTAATTATTTATTAATTTTTATTTTTTAAATTAAGTTAAGAATGATCTAATCTGAGTCAAATACTGAAAGCAATTTAAATATAAAAAATAAACACTAGTACTTGTTCTTGTAGAAAGTATATAGAATACAATTGGTTAAAACAATCCCTGATGAGCTAAACCTAGCAGATAACTTACAAATGGATAAAAACTGAGACAATGAACTTGAAAAATATAAAAGCGTTCCAATACTGCCATGCTATACTTTACAAGAGCAATATTCAGGCTTGCTTAACTAACCACACAAGTTTCAAGAAATGATAACCTACAGATAAAACCTCTACAAATCCTACAAACATAAAGGCATTCCAACACGGCCTTCCTATACAACAGCAATATGATCCACGTTCAAGTCATGGCCCAGTCTGTCCAGTTAGTGGTTTTGTTCAGTTTGTAACCAAAGCATTCCCAAAACATAACTCAGAATTCCAACAATGTTTTAACCAATTATATACCTATATATTTCTAATAAACATTGCACAGTGTGTAACAGAATTTACTTTCAGTGTTGGAAACTCAAATTTAAGTCATTTTGTAGTGATAAATAAACAGTTAACACAAAAACATGTATTGGTTAAAATTATAAATTTATATTGGTTTTAATTAAGTGTTAAATTATTTTAATGTTTGCTTCAAAAATTTTAAAAATTTAATACATTTATTATTTTAACATTTGATTTAGAGATAGTATCTGTGAAAGTTTTGTTTATTAAATTTTGTACACAATAAAAAAAATAATTCATTTTGTTTGAAGCTAGTAAATGTATCAAATTTTACATAAATAATTTAAAATTGTATTGTTTTTTTTATTATTATATTGATTATGAAAAATCATACAGAATTCCACTTTAGTGTAAAATAATGACAAGAAACAAATTTAAATCAATTTGAAGCAAATTAGAGGAAATGTAATGAAACAGGAAAAGGAGGGATGGTGGGATAGAGAGACCGACACCACTTACAGTGGTGATACCTATACCGTTACAGTGTGTCAGCGGCGAACGGATGAGCTTCTATTCCATTACATTTCAGGGAGCTCCATCACATCTTTGCGTTAACTGGAATCAGAGGCAGGAGTGGTATATAAAACTAACTTAACACTAACAAGGGGTGGGCTTCTCCGGATCTGAAATTTAAAAAAAAAATACCTGAAAGTAAAAAAAAAATAAAATAAAAACAGCTGAATACAGAGGAACCTGGAAGGAAAATACATGTAGGCCAAATAAGGCCCATGATAAAACCACCCTGCTATCTGAAGTTTTAAAATTATTTAAGATAAAAACCTTTTGGCTTTAACCAACTTTAAAAAAGGAAAGAAAATCATACAAAGATGGTGATGGATATACAGGGTAGCTGACATGTCTACTATTTTCTAACATGCAAGGAAAACTCAGCACGACCGCATAAATATTTTCTAAACGCAATGTCACGATCTACGTATATCAAAATGTTTCTACTGAAGTACGTAATTATTTGTGTGTCGTGAATTTTTTTATAGCGGACATGGGCTTAAACTAACACTGACCTGCTGTCTACAAGCTCTGGGCTTCAGACTACAAAAACCTAAAACAAAAGAAAAATGTTTCCAAGTAAGATTTAAAAACTTAAAAACAATAATTATAAGAATCATTATGAACTTTATTTAAATTAAATATTACACAAAAAACTGTTTCACTTCACGATTTTAAAAATTTGATGTGCCTAATGTTATTTATCTATTTATTCGTATTAAATTGATGTAATCTCAATAATACTGTAATAATAATATAGTGTTAATAAAATAACTAGTATACAATATTATAATGGTATTATTGGAATACATTTTTAATTGAAAAGCCTTTCTTCTCCAAAATTAATTTTTAAACTGCAGAAAAACTATACCGCTTTGGTCTGTAAGAAATAAATTTAATGTGAAATGTTAAGTAATATCAGTATTTAAAAAAAGATAAAGTAATAAACTGTTAAATACCCTTTTCAATTAACCCTTACTTTACTTTGAGAAGTCAGGAGGAATAATGCAGTTAATGATACCCTTTACTCTAACATAATATTATTATTATTAAATTAGTGACGTGATTTTAATTTTGTTTATTTTTAAAAGGCGATTAAAAAAGAGACGAAACTAATTGGAGTAATATATTAAAATTTTTGAGCACAACGGCATACTAACTAGCTGGACTAAGAGGTTGTTGATTCTTGTTCTACCTCAGTCAATAATTTAAATTAGTATTTATGAAAATAAAGTTTTCAATAAATTGTTTTATGAATATTTTTAGAATGTATTTGGATAAAGCTATGGAAGTAGAGAATGTTCCCTGGAAATCTTCCTTCCCTTTATCTCTAGAGTTTCGTTGGGTTAGAAATCTTCTTAACCTTAGATTACTTATACCTCATCAAAATGACGACACTCCATTTCACAAATTGCTATACCTCAAAAATGAGCGGTTTGTACGCATCCATCTTCTCAGTACTTTCTTACCTACAACAGCCGATGTCAGATGCGCTAAAGTTAGCTTGCATCTTAGTGAAACAGAGCTCGTGCCATCATTTTGACGATACATAAGTGATTGTGTGACTTTTTTATATTTGTGTTCTTGTTACATTTTTTGGTTATTTACTCACATAGGGTTAGGTTTTGTTACTATTTGTGGTGGTTTGCGTTACTGAGTACGATAAGGCTAGATTTATAATTGAGACGAGAAAATGGCTGATGAGGAAGATTGTAGAGACACTCTAATAAGAAAATATCTTGAAGATTCTAGTGATGAGAAGTTTTCTGAACAAGCATCTATTTCAAATAGGTGTCCAAATGATAGTGAAAATGAAGATGTAGTAGAAGGTAATCATGTCAAATACGAACTCAAGGACTATACAGACACAGATGTGACTTACCTTCCCGGAGTTGCAGCCACAGCTCCGAATGAATAATCAGACAGTGGTACTGAGTATCGACCACTCAGGAATAAAAAACGCCGCAGAAGACACACCATGTGATACTTCGAGTAACGCTGAACTTCCATGTATCATTGATATTCCATGTGACACTTTCTCTCAAACTAATGCCGTTTCTCCTTACGGCAAACCTCCACCTAACGTCTACTATTCACCTAATCTCGATTCTCTACCTAATGACAACCTTCTATCTAGTGTGAATGCCACACCTAGTCGTGGACCTAATTTTAACCTATTTATATCACAATTTGGATTTATTGAAGCTAAATATAATTATTTATGAAACACTCGTCCCGACCCAGTCAATACTCACGCTCCAACATTATGAGTGGTTTCAAAACGGGATGTTGGGGGGGGGGGTTGTACTAGAACTATTTATGCCTCACAATGTTATACCCATATTATGTGTCCATCAGATCTTTGACGTAGCAATGGAGGTAACTGAACCGCAAATGCGATCCTGTCTTGAAACACCTAGCATGTGGAGAGACGCAGAATCACAGATTTTTGAGTTACTTTGAATCCCAGCAGCTCCAAAGCAAGCAGAAACCAGAAAGATTTATTATTTTCATCCAGCAGACATCAGAAGGATGATTACTAGCTACTGTGCATACTGCAACCACCCTGTATGTGCACAACACTGAGCAATAGGCTGTATAGAGTATGGCAGCAAGTAAAACAGCTTGTCTGAGCTGTAAATAATGCCGATTTTCATTTATACACCAAGAACATAAGCGAATTAAAAAACTCTTTCATTTTACTGAAAACCTGTTCTATAACTCAGTATTTTGTTACATTCTGTGTTTTTTTGTAAGTAAAGTATGTTTAACATTATTTAAAAAAAGACTTTCTTAAACATTGACATTTCACTATTTTATTAAAGCTCAGTCATGGTAATTATTTCTCTGTCTAATTGCAGTATTCTTAACTACTACAAAAGACATGACATGATCTCCAGAGGCAATTAAGGAAGGCAAAAATGAAAAAAAGATGATAGTCTTTGTCATAATCTTGTAAGAGCATATTGTTATTTGCTCAAATTAATCCACAAAATTAGCAAAAGCATGAAAAAAAGTCCATGAAAGATTAATTAGAAATAAAAATAAAGTGAATTTCACAAGAATAAGTTTGACTGTGTTGGAGGACTTAACCTCTGAATCACAGCCAAAAGAATATTTTAGGAGCATGTACTCTGACATGGAGAGGAATGTAATGTTTCCAATGCTAAATTTGGAAGCTCCAGTGTTGTCATAAACAGAGCTTCAGAGGATATAGGCAGAAAGTTTAGAAGGACAAGGAACAAAGCAGCTTATTTAGCAAATGGTATTCCATATACTGTGTACAGGGTTATCATAAAAGAATGGTGCTGTTTCAGTAATTCATAGGAATATTGTAGGGGAATTTCTAGGTGTTATAATGGTATCTGAAAGCCTCCAACCCAAAAGATGGTGTTCCCCCACACTTCAGTGCATTGGTCAAGGACGCTTTGAACAAAAATTTGGAGATCGATAGATAGGTCGGCAAGGACTATGCTGTGGCCTCCAAAGAGTCCAGACCTGATATCTTGTGATATTTTATTTTTGGGGGTACATCAGAAGCGTTGTTTATTCACAAAAAATGTGTGACTTGAACCACTCAAAAAACAGGATTAATGAAGGAATGACAACCATAACCGAAGAAATGTTAACGAATGTTTGGAGAGAAGTTGAGTATCGTTCGGAAATTGTCGAGCAACTAAAGGTGTACATATTGAAATTTATTAATTATGTAAAAGAAAATGTTTGAGACGACAAATTAGATGAATAAACAATATTAACTGTAATTAGGTTTTTCTTTAAATCATATTCGAATCTGCACCATTATTTTATGATAACCCTGATAATACATGTCCAGAACTTCAGTGTTAGTTTCAGACTATTTAGATAACCAATTTTGTCTGCCAATCTTCGGCTTCTCAATTGTGAGACTAATTCCAAAAAAGAAAAGTCCCATATTAAGCATTGTCATAGTCTTAAAAAAATATATGGCCGATGTGCTATATTAGTAACTCTCAGAAAAAATGACAGCCAGCAGAATGGGAACAAAAAAACATCACCAGGAAGCAAAAATTTAGCTTAGAACAAAGCCAGGAGAAATGTTTTTTTTTATTTTGGTGGTGTGATTCATCAAACATTTTGTCAAACTACCAATAAAGAATGAGTCTACCATTAGATGGAAATGAGACAAGAATTAATTAGTTTTTAAATTATAATTTTGGAATCACTTGGCAAAAAAAACACTACTTACTGATATTTTTCAGCAGAGATGTTTCTGAAAAAAATTGATTTCAGCAGATGTAGTGGTTTTTATGCCAAATTTAATGGTTTGGATACCAAAACTGTAATTTATAAGAAAAACCTCAAGATGTTCAACACACAAACTGCAAATTAGTTGTTTGTTGCATTCCCTATACGGCCCTGACAGTGAAAGGCCCGCTTGCTACGCACAATGTTATCACTCTGGAACACCTGTTTTAGTCTCTCAGCCTAGTATCCGCCAATTTTTACCTGTTTACATTACAAAAAAATGAAATTGAAAGAATAATAGTTTGCTAATGCAGAGGGATCGAAATTGTAAAAACAAATTTAAGGAACTTTGTTAATATGTCTTTGTTTGAAAAGTCATCTTTATTAAAACTTGCAGTTTTTGTGTTGTACATCTTGAGGTGTTTTTATAAATTACTACTTTTGGTACACAAAAAAAACACTACTTATATTTTTCAGTCTTATGACTCTTGTCCATGACTCACAGCATTGACCTAGTGTGAAATGAGTCTGTTGAAAAATATCAGTAAGTAGTGATTTTATTCCCAAGTGATACCAAAAGCAGTCATCTTTATTGATGAGTTTTGAGAAACTATAAAAAAGTAAGTTTTTTGACAGTTATACAAATGATGGAACAAGTGTGTAAATGCAGGATAGTACTTTGAAGGAATATAATGTAAGCATATTCTATATTATTTCATTGAATTGTATGTTGAACAATTCCAGGAAGTTTTTGACTCTACCTGGTGCAATTGTAATTTCTACTACTAGAACTTTACTGTAGAATTATTATATACTATAAAATTTCTTGTTGTTTTGACCAAAAGGAACAGCATTACCAAATAAATTCCTCTAGTGATACTAAAAACAAAACTAAACAATTTCCAGTTATAACTATTAAAGTTTCTCAAACTTGGTAAAAGTATATTGGAGCTAAGCTATGTTCTTAGTTTCACTTGTTTTTTCCACTTCTAACTCCATTAATCAAGAAATGGAATGTACCTTCCAGTCCTTGTAGTGAATTCTTTAGCTCCTTTGGTCCACATGTTTTTAAGATGATCATTATTGATATTTGTCTATCAGTGAGAACATGAGCTATAAAGAGGAATCAAATATGGGAGACACACTTCGGCTTTTACTCTTCAACATCTTACAAGTTTAATGCTAATTTCTTTTATGTTGAAACAAAGAAGGGCCATTAGAGATGTAGGGTTTACTAAATAAATAATGCATTAAAAATAATCTGTCAAAAACTAAATTAAGGTTAATAATCTAAATGTGTTATAAATTAATATAGGATTCAATTTAACAATTCTTATTTGACTTCATCTCCAACTTGAATTACTAATTTATACTTGAATATGTACTACAACTACATATGTAATGAGATTATATGAGCCAAAGGTTTTTTCTAGATGGTGACATATATAATCATTAGCTAACTTTTTATTGTTACTTGAATTTTATAAAGGCCTGTGAAAGCAAAATGTCCCTTCTAATTGATAAACCCACTAAAACATAAATAATCAGCAGTCCTAAGAACAACACAATTTATAACTATCATAGCTTTGGCCTACACAGTTTTGCTTGTTTCAGCATAAAGACCCTATTATGTTTGAAACAAATTATATACAATTTTAAAAAAAAGTAAAATAAATTCCTATTGAGGCAGAGAAAAAAAAATATTATTGTTTGCTATTTCCAGTTTGTTTATTTTATTCCTTTCATATCATACAGCACTATTAACCCTGGAACTGTACACCAGGGCACAGCATGCCCCAGGGAATTTTCATTTTGTCACACATTTGTGTTGGTAACATGTAGCGCCGCCATCTTCTGTGACTTCTCCTTCACAATCTTTCAGTTGCTTTGTTGCTCATGCAAATAACTTATCAGACTATTGCTACAGTTCGGTCTTGGGGCATCCAGTGCCCCGGTGTATGGTTAGTGCAAGTTTTTTGTGAAGTGTACTTAATTAGTTTTTTATGTAAATGTGATTAGTTTTATTTGTAAATATTTTTAGTTATATTAAAAAAAAGCAATGGATAACCTTGAAAAGGAAGACGATATTCTGAGTGAATTATTATGTTCATCTGAACCTGATAATTTCGAAATGGGCAAAGATAGATCTGATAGTGATAACGAAAATGACGTTGTAGAGGACGATGATGTTCTTTCAGACTCATTTTCACCAGATGGATCAGAAGAGGAATATTTTCCAATTGAAGAGGATGAAGATTATCAACAGCAATAGAAAAAAAGAAACTTATTACGAGTGAGGACAAAAGAAATGTTGAACCTGGTCCCTCAACTTCAGAACAGGGAATTTCTCAAGATGAAGAGAATGATGACGATTATGAAGCAGCTGCCTTACCAAACAATGTTATAAAACTAAACAAAAAACAACTTCTTGGGAAAAATACACACCAATGGTCTACAAACCCTCCAACCAGAACTGGTAGAACACCCAGACGAAATGTAATTTTATTCAGATCTCGACCAGAGGGAGCTGCTAAGAGTGTCATTAATCTGTCTAAGATATTTGAATTATTTATAGATTCTTACTTCTTTGAAGCTGCATTTGATAAAATCCCCCACAAATCCATTGTACTTCAATGCATGAAGCTCGGCATTAAGGGAATTATTTATAGATGACACTATTATAAACATAATAGTTATTCACACCAACAAAGAGATTGCACTTCAAAAATTACAGTACAATGATCAAAGTTGTACTGGGGAAACTTCCGCAATTGAGATTAGAGCTTTACTTGGCCTTATAAATTACTTTGGAGCTCAGAAACAAAATCACAATTCATGTGAAACTCTTTGGCATGCAACAAGGGGGCTTCGAATAACTAGAACTGTAATGCCCTTGCGAAGGTTTGAATTCCTTATAAATAATTTAAGATTCGATGACAAAAGCAGTCGAGCTGCTAGGAAGCAGCTGGATCCTTTTGCTGCAATAAGAGATGTGTGGGATATATTTATACAGCACTGCAAACAATTGTACACCCCTGGACCATACTGTACAATTGATGAACAACTTCTGGCCTTCAGAGGTAAGTGTTCATTCCGTATGTATATACCCAACAAACCGGCAAAATATGGAGTAAAAATAGTTATGTTGTGCAACCCTAATGGTTATTTAATCAATGCTATCCCATATACTGGTAAAACAATGGACAATGAAGGGAAACCACAAGCAACATTTTTTGTTGAGAACTTGTCAGAAACTATTTATGGTACCAACCGTAATATTACGGTTGACAAGTGGTTTTCTTCAGTACAACTCTTCAATGAAATGCTTGAAAAACACAATCTTACAATGGTTGGTACAATGCGTAAGAATAAGCCACAAATTCCACCTGAATTGGTAAAAAGCAGGCCAGGTGAATCATCATTATTCTTGTTTGACAAAAAGCTGACAATGGTCTCATACGATCCAAAGAGGAACAAAATTGTACTCCTCCTATCAAACATGCATGAAGGTTTCAGCTTCCAAAAAAATGGCAAATTGCCAGAAATAATCCATTTTTATAACTCTACAACAGAAGGTGTCGATTTACTCGATCAAATATCGGCACAGTACTCATGTAGCAGAAACACAAGAAGATGGCCACTATGTATTTTTTACGGAATATTGAATAGCGCCAATTTGATCTCATACATCATCTACAGAGACAATGTACATCTTTCAAAGCAAATTCCAATGTCAAGAAATATTTTTCTTTTTATGCTAGCAGAAGACCTCATGAGACCTTGGATGTTCCAGCGTCTCGACAACCAATCAGTTCGAAGAGGAATAAGAACTGCTATTGCTGAACAATTGGGTGACTCTGTGCCAATGCCATCAGAACCTGTGAATCGGAAAGCCGGAAGGTGCAGCATCTGCCCCCGAAACAAAGACGTAGACACTTATTTTTTGTTGATTGTAGGCAGTTCACATGTAAAGCCCATTCATTAGTAGTTTGTGTCAATTGCAAGAATGAAAATTAGAGGAAAAAAAACAAATCCAAACTGTCACAAACTTGTGTAAAAAAATGTAAGCTTTTGTTTTAATTTTTTTAGCAGTGTATAATTAATAATATTAGTAAAAAAATGAGTAGTTAGTAACATAGAAAACGTAGGATTAAGAAAATACTTTGTTAAATATCAATATACACATTTTTGAATGAAATATCGTGTTTTAAATTTTGTGACATCCAGAACCCCGGTGTATGATTAGTGAAATAAAACTTTAGGTGTACAGTTCCAGGGTTAATGATATGTTGTAGTAACCATGGCAACAGTTTAAGGTTACAATGGAGGTTTCGGCAACTAGATGGAGGAAAAATAATTCATATACGTCTTTGAGAGATTATTTTCTGGCTATTGGAAAATTGGTGCAGTGCCAAAACACGCTAGACTTTGAACATGAAGATTCAAATCCTGATAGTCCCCCAAATTTTAATAATTTAATTATTGAATAAATATACAACTATTCTTTGAGCTTAGCTTGTGAGGTTTTGTTAAAACAAATAAAAGACTCACAAATTAATCATTTATTTATATTATTTATGAGTAAATAAATGATTAATTTGTGAGTCTTGTGCATGTCTTTTATTTGTTTTATTGAATGAATATTTCAAAAAAAAACTTTATTAACATCAACTGTCATCCAATGTAGGTTAAAAGAAAGATATTTGAACTTGATTGAATGAATAAAAACCTATTTTATTAACGATTGAAAATTTGTACAAGATATATATAAGGAGAGCTAATAGAAGGAATTTAAAACAATAAAAATTTACAATCAATACTAGATTTACATTACTTTAAAATAGAAATTCCCTTTGCATGAATTTTGTCTGTAATGAAAATGTTCCAGAGCTCACAACAAATCCAACACTACTATTTGAAATGATTTATCAAAACTGAAAATATCGACAAATTAATTTTACAAGTATAATATTGTTATTTTTACAGATTTGCAGGTGTAATTTAAAAAAAAAACGTTTTTCTGATGAAAGTTCTAAAACTGAAATTCCATAAATGAAGAGAATATATCTATAACCTCAAACACAAGTTTATTGGTCTGTTACAGATTTTAAATATTCAGTTTTGTTGCACTTGATAAGAAAAGAAAATGGCTGATGATAAAAGAAAACAAAACAGGAAGGAATTCCACAAGGATGGAAAGGCAAACCATTTGATATAAATGCATTTTCTTACAAATGAAATTCAAGTTTAATTTCCATAAACTGATAAAATTTTATTTTACAACAAATGTGACTAAAGTTTTCTGTAATGTTGAAAAATTATAACAGCAAAATATCCATACAGCAATCCTGACAACCTGAAAAACAAATTTACTTTAGGTGAAAAGATTGTTTAAATTAGATATAAGTGAAGTTTAGGTAACGGATTATTGGAAGATGTGAACTCAAGGAGACAAGGAACCAAAAATCATAGCTGGAAGTTAGTTCAGTACAGCATTGGCATAAAGGAAATGAACAATGACTTAAGACGAGGGTCAGACAATAGACATAAATAAGACAAGTTCTTATGATCACAAGTCATTTTATACAGCAATAAAAATATTCAGGATCAGCAAAAAGGTTAGTAAGGAACAGTCTAGAGATCTGTCAATAAAAATTCAAAATTGCAACCACCATACTTTAAAATACAATACACATTACAGCTCTTTATTAATAGAATCTGTTTCAGAGCTAATTTCATTATATTTAAGAGATACAATTGTTATAACAAGATTCTGTATATCCTGCATTTTTTTTTGCTAATTTTGTGATCCAGGAAATTTTATTAAATTTATTATCTAAAGATTTGAAAAATAAAATTAACGGATTTTGGAAAATATTGTGACAATTGAAGATTTTGAAATTAGATGCAGGCATAATGGCAGGTGGACATAACATTTAAAATAAGAAAATTGTAAAAAATCAATTCCACAACATAACAATGTATGAAACACAATCAGCTAATATTAACCTTTGAAATAACAGTACAGTTTCTGGATGCAACTAAACCACTAACAGCAATTTCTTTAAACTCTATTGAAGAACATGTATATTTTGACAATAAATCTGAATTACTTCTACATGAAATGCAACATTTAATGAACAATAGAAATTAATTACAATTTCTTCATTGCCAATATTTATAAAATGTTACAATGTATTCAACAATACTCGTCCATAAATGAACTGATCAATAAATACTTTTCAAACTCGCTTGCTAACAGCATATGACAAAAAGTAGAGGTAAAATATATTCACTCTGTTATAATATTCAATACTTTTCTTGACTGCATTTGTAAATTAAACTGGCCTCGTTTCTTGCCAAAGATATAAAATTTCAAAAACTGGAAATGGGAAAATTTTTACCTGATTAATATAACAAAGACGTAAACTGCAATTGATAGTGATGATGTAGGTGTTGATGGTGATGATGATGTAGGTGTTGATGGTGCTGATGTAGGTGGTGTTGGTGCTGCTAGTTGCTGATGCTGGTGGTTTTAGAGATGCCAGTAGTCTTGATAAGGAAATAACCTAAAAACAGGAATTAAAATATTTACTAAACAAATATATTAAATGTGTGTGTGTATGAGAGAAAGACTTTTTTTAGAATGGGTAAGAATAACATTGGCAATCCGTCCAGTCTGTTTTCATAGCTTTCTCCTCACACACAATACTACGCAAATTAGCCTAATAGAATTTTTATCTCTTTAAATGTTTTAGTACTTCTGTAGGTTTAGGATTTTTTTCTAATTACATAAAATATAACTCTTACTTTCAAGAGATTCACACCACGAACTACACACTTTCCTATAAATATGTCATGTATTGCAGTTAATACTACGTCAAGGTTACCAATATAAATACACAAAAAAAATAACCAATTGAGTGATAGTTAACAAATATTGCAACAATTTCTACATTACAAACTTATCAACAACTGAAGTAAAGTAGATTCCATATATTTAGATCATTTCAAAAGCGGTACGATTTGGTCCAACTTTAACTGTTGGACCTATTAAATATAGTTTCAAAAATAAAAGGCTATATACTTTACCAGAAACCAGATAACCTCAATTTTAATCTTGCTACATACTTTCAGGAGTAAGTTCTGAACAAGAATATGTTAATGGAAAGCCGAGAGTTTAATAAACATTGGTGAAGAAACAATCTAGGGTACGGTAGGTATTATACACTAATTAGTGGAAGTAACATAACGTGGTATATTATTATTAAATAATACGCACAACCTCTAACCACAAATATTTTTATTTAGTTTCGTTTGATGTTTGTGATCTTTTTTCCGTATTCCTATAAAAGTAACTTTAGAATTGTTAAGAAAATTTTTGGTTGAAAATGATGTTGAAAAAGAAAAGGACCAGTATGTCAAATTAACTAACTGTTGTGGGAGTCATAATTATTTTCAATTCAATAATAATTTTTATGAACAAAAAGATGGCACAGCAATTGGAAACAGTCTTTCACCTTTTATAGCAAAAATGTTTATGAGTAAGTTTGAACGAGAAATTCAATTATTTTCCTCAGGTATGGATTAGGTAGACGATATTTTTGCTGCATTTAATATCAAGAAATTTCAAATAGATCCGTTTTAAAAGACCATAAATGATCAAAACCCCAATATAAAATTTACTTATGAGATAAAAAACGAAAAATGTTAACCATTTATTGATGTTATGTATAAGAAATGAGGATAAACACATTTACAGAAAGCCAACATCTAACGATAAAATTCAAACCACTGGAACCAATAAATTTGCAACTTAAACAGTTTAGTAAATAGATTAATTAATATACTTTTAGATATAAACAGTTTTGAAATTGCATTAAGAACGGAACAAGAGCATAGCCAAATTTAATGGTTATGATCCTAAAATTATTGACAATATTATTAGGAAGCAAAAGAATAAAGTTACATACAAGTTTATAACACCTTTAAACATTGATTAGGTCAATTTATTAGTTTACCTTTTGATAAAATATTAACTAGAGTTGGAACGAATTTTTAACAATGTAAATTTAAAAGCTGCGTATAAAAATCATGACACCTTTAAACATTAATAGGGTAATACTAAAGATACGACAGAAACATTAGATAAATCAGGGATTTTTAAAGTGAATTGAAATAATTGTCAATGTACATTGGGCAGACTAGAAGAAAAGTTTTAACAAGATTTAAAGCGCATATTAGAGATATAAAATACAAAAGGTCAAGTAAGTCAAGTATTGCTACTCATACATTACAGACTAATCATTATTTAGATGTTATTAATGTCAAATTAATTAAGAATGCTAGCAACAATAAACTGTTAAATAATTTTGAAAGTTTGTATATTAGTAAATATAATCACGAGATTTTATTAAATTCTGAAAGAGCCCCTGTTCCAAATTCTATACTGTATTTACTTTTATAGTAGTTATAATTTTTATATAATTTTGGGTTTGTTACTACTTTCCCTTTATTTGAAATTTAATGTACAACGATTTGTTTTAATGTTATGTAAAGTTAAGACGATGCGACTTCTTGTTGTTACCCGGAAGGGTGTGTCCATCCTTTGCTAAAAGTAGAGGCAACAGTGATCTGGGTAGGGGCAAGTAGTTTGGTTTATTATAAATAAGCCAACTGTGAAGAGTTAGCTAGTATGCATTGTCATGTCCTTGAGGATGGTCACTTTGTAACCAAAAATGTACATACAACTAGAAAAAAATATTTATGTAGAGTGTATTATTTATTACGATGTATTTTAAAATACAGCATTCACTATATTGACAATAACTACAAACATTGCACTTAAAAACCAACTATTTAAACGACAGGTTCGATAAACCAATGGTCAAAATAAACGGAATCCCCTGTACTGAAAACATGACCAAGTTAGATATTAAAATACAAATCAATTTTATAACACGTTATATATATATATATATATATATATATATATATATATATATATATATATATATATATATATATATATATGAATATCAATTCATCTCCCCTACTGTTTAAACAAAAACATTGAGTGAAGCAATATGTTTTAGCGTGTTTCTTTTCATCTGTGTATGTCATAAAACAGACTGGATTATAACCAAGGTTATTTCTGACAGATTAATGAAAAACTCGCAGTTTTCCCAGAACTAGCCTAAAAGTAACTTAGCCATTAAATAATCTTACATTAACTAATGAAATATTAATGCACTTGTCTACTTACAAAAAACTGCTGTTGCAGCAATTCGTAGGAAGTGCTTCTACACTCTACAAAGCTGTGAGTGTTTACAGTCTCTTCATAGTCTTTACATCTTTGTCAGCTGGTTTCACGAGCCGTTAAGGTTCTGAAACTGAAAAAAGCAGGTTTATTTAGAAACATATTTTTTTAAAGCCGGGTCTGGTTTCTAAAAAGGTTCTATAAACTTATTTAGAGCATTTTTATCTGTAGTATTATGATTAATTAAAACTCATGTTTTTCTAATACACGTATTTCCGTGTAAACAGAGTTTTTTTTGATAATCCAAGGGGGGGGGGTCTCGATGCCAGTTACCTCGAATTATTGAGACTCTACTATACATACATATGTATATATTTGTAGCTATGCAACACTGTTTTCTTGTATACATTATCACTTTCACTTATCACTTTCACAAGAATCTTACTTGGTATTTTGAAAGGTAGCTCGCATAAATACCAAGTAAGATTCTTGTTTAAGTACATAAGTGAAAGTGATATATATATTGATATTTTACGTTGTCCAAAAACATATACAATAAATTTACAAAAAAACCTAACCTCAACATAACACTACAACCTGAACACAAAAATAATAAAAATAAAAAAATGTACCTAAAATATAAATACACCAATAACAAAATAGAAAAATCAACAAATATATACAACAAAGAATACTACACTCCAACAAACCAAACAACAAAATAATAATACAACAAAAGAAATACAGAAAAACATAACCTACAGGAATTTACAAAATTACATGTAACAACTGCAACACATTTTACATGGGGAAATCGACCAGATAATTTAAAATAAGATTTGAAGAACATTACAGAGCATTCAAAAATAAAAATACAAAAGTATCAAATGTTGCAGCACACCTAATATCACATAAACATGAAATAACAAACTACGAAAATAACCTAACTATACTAGAAATAAATAACCCAATAGAATTAAACTCACTAGAAAAATACCACATTTATAAAAACACACACAACAATTTAATGAACCTACAGACCACAAATACATAAGACATACTACATAAAAACATCATTCACGCAGAGCAAGAGAAAATGCGTGTAACGTCAACAAATACCAACATCACGCACCGAACATCTACACCAGAATAATAATCAGTGATTCGACAGTGGTCAAGTGACTGAAAGGTGCCTCATCACAACAAGGTAAAATTATTGCACTTAGTAGTAGATAAAAGTATTTACTATAGTATTATATCAACTTCATATATTTATATATTCTTGATATTTTACGTTATCCATTGTTTTTCCGTTGCACGGTAAAATCATTGCACTTAATAATGGATAAAATTACTCACAACAGTAATATATTAACTTCATATATATATATATTTAGGTTAGTTTTGGTTGGTAAAGATTATTTAGATTTTTTGGACTAGGAGACTGACAGACTTACCTTGGTAAGAGTCCCCTCTGTAGTCTTGAAATAGAAACACATAACACATGTGTTTTCTCTTCGATTGACAAAGACCACTGTGTGGTTGAAATATATCATTGTTTAAGTGCTTTTATGTGTTTCAATTTCAAAAAATTCAGAGTGGACTCTTACCAAGGTAAGTCTGTCAGTCTCCTAGTCCAAGAAATCTCTCTCTCTCTCTCTCTATATATATATATATATATATATCACTATAAAATGGCCGCATATAACTCACTTTTATACAGAATGCTAAAATTGCCTCTAAAAAATGAAGAAAAAACAAAAGAAAAACAAATAATATATCAAATAGCCCAAAAAATGGATACAATAAAAAAACTATAGATAAATTAGAATTTAAAATATTAAAAAAATTAAATCAACCTAAAATCGAACCACAAACAACAAAATGGGCTACATTCACATACACAGGATACAACATAAAAGGAATAACTAAAACACTAAAAAACAATAATATTAACATAGCCTACAAAAACACAGGAAACATAATCAACAAAATAAACCAACCAGAAGAAATATGTCCCACACTTAGTAACGGAATATACAAAATCGAATGCCCAGACTGTAATAAAATATACATAGGCCAAACAAAAAAGAAATTAAAAGATAGATATCAAGAACACCTCAATGCATACATCAAACCGGAAATTTATAATTCAAACTTAGCCACACACGCAATCAAAAACAAACACACATTCCCCACATTAGAAAACATACACCTAATAAAAAAAGTTCAAAAAGGCCTCAAAATGACAATCTGGGAACAACTAGAAATTTATAAAAATAAAAATAACATCATCAACGAACAGATACAAATAAAATCAAAAAACGACAAATTATTCAATCTAATAGACAGTATAAACCCCAAGACAAATGCTAAAAACTCGCACAGTGCAGTGAAACTAAAAATAGAAGTTAACGGTACATCAAGGTCAACAGCAGATTCCACGCAGCTCGCAGTCCAAAATACGTTTAGTATGCCAGATGATGGAGGCACTCGCTAGTCTCTGAAAGCGCTCGCATAAATACCAAGTAAGATTCTTGTTTAAGTACATAAGGAAAGTGATAAGTGTATACAAGAAAACAGTGTTGCATAATCTACAAAAATATATATATATATATATATATATATATATATATATATATACATATATATATATATCAAAAACTTGTTGCTGTTCATGACAAACTAGTTGTTAATTACTTATTACATTTTGATATTACTTATGACCAGACTTTTTGTTAACTAAAGGTTGTTAAATTGTTAACTCGCACTTGGAGGAAACATATTTGTGTTACAACTTCTTTAAAATCGTATTTTTGCCATTAATTATGCTTCTTTGTTACCAATTCTTGAAAGTTAGAAGTGATGTGATCGAAGAGTATGTATGATCTGTGTCATGTTTGTTCGTTTACAATGTCATTTTCATGTGTGTTGCTATGTCTGTATATTTCATATTGTTCTAAATGTGTTTAATTTATGGCCTTTGTTGAATGTGTGGAGGATGCTCATGTTATTTTCCATACTATTGCATGAGTGTTTAGTGTCCATGAGGTGATTTGCAAAGGTGGATTCAATAGTAGTGTGCAGTGCGCTTTTGTGTACTTTATATCTTTCGGCGAAAGATATGCCCGTTTGTCCAATATAGAACTTATTCAGTTGTTGCATTATAGTTTGTATATTCCTGGGTTATTGTATGTGTTGGTATTGTTGTTAGTGCTGTGTCTGGCTTGATAGCAGTTTGACTTTTATTTGTTGCTCTGTAAGCTACATGGTATATTGCTTTTTTGAATTGGTGTGCTATTTTATTTATGGGGGTGATGAATTTGTTTGTGTTCGTGTTTTTGTTGTTGTTACCATTCTTGTTGAGTATTTTTCTGTGTAGTTTGTCTATTAAATAATTCTCACATCCGTTTTTGTAAGCTAAATATTTGATTGTGTTTAGTTCTTCTGTGTAGTTAGTTGTGGACATAGGTGTCTTATTTAGTCTATGTAGTAAATGTTTCAATGCTGCGTGTTAATGTTGTATTGGGAGGTTCAATGTGTTGTATATCAGTGTGTCTGTCATGGTTTGCTTGGGGTATATGTTGAATTCATGTTTATTTTCATCTTTTGTTATGGTGATGTCTAAGAAATTCAATGTTTTGTTGTTTTCAAATTCTGCAGTGAACTGGATATTTTTGTGTATTTTGTTTATATGTGTTTGGAGTTGTTGGCATTGTCTAATGTTTCCTGAGTATAGTATTATAACGTCGTCTACATATCTGTGCCAATATATTATCTTATCTGCGTGTTTGTTGTTATTTATGATTTTATTCTGTTCTTTATGTTGTAGGAATATTTCTGCGAGAATGCTTGAAATCGGTGAGTCCATTTGTTGGCCTTATTTCTGTGTGTAATATTTGTTGTTTATGAGTGAAGTAGTTCTGTTGTGTAATGGTGTTCAAAATGTGTATGGTTTCTTTTGTGATTTTTTCTGGAGTGTTGTTAAGTCTTAGATTGAATTGTAATATGTTTAGTGTTTCTGTGACTGGGATATTGGTATATAAGTTTGTGATGTCAAACAATGCTAGGGTTGAGTTATGAGGGATTTCAATGTTCTTTATTTTGTTCACTAGATCTATTGGGTTTTTTATATTTGTGTTTGTGTCTAGTTTTATGTATTTTCTAATAGTTCTATCCATATGGTGTGCTTAGGTGATTGTTGGCTGTTGATTATTGATCTTATTGGTGTTCCTTGTTTATGTAGTTTAGGAAGTGCTTGTAGGGTAGGTGCCCTAGGTCTTAAAAACACACTTTAAAGCAAAAATATACGTTAATAAACACAGTCATTTTTTTTTAACAACAAGGAATAATGCAATATTTTAAGTCTAAGTTTTACATAAAAAATTTATTTACATATACCTTTACTACAAAGTGAAAATACAAAAATTAACTTCTACAAAAGGAAATTCCAAAATATACATTTTGAGCAGAATATTATAAAAAAAAGTGATTCATAGTTTATATGTAGTATTTTACTAGTAAGAATTTCATGACCATTGCCTACATGTTTTACCTAAAGTCGATCCTTACGATGAATTCCCTTTCATTACTACATTAATGAGTAAACATTAAGGCTAGAGAGAGGCATACTAGCTCCATTAAATCTGTAATTCAGAAGGGTGGACGCACGCCAAATCTTAGCCTCCCCTATACTCACTTCATGTATAGCTCAAGAGTTTCCTAACAAATCAGTACGGTTACTAGCTATGTATATCACGAATATTAGTACTATATATCTTATACAACAAAACGTGTGACTCTTGTAATTGGCTAACTTTTGACTACAAATGTACAGCTGCTGTAGATGGGAATAGACGGTTTATTCATTTCCCCTTTGCAACAGTGAAACTGAGTAGTTCACATATTTTCTGTATGGAATGTACTCGGTCTGGTAGTAGTTACTTCATCTTGTGATATTGATTTAAGTAACAAATCCAGTTCAATCAAACGGTAATATTCACTAGAAAACTTGCAGTAGAACGTAATCATATTTATGTAAAATATAATAATATAGCTACAAAAAAATCGCTGTACAAAACAATAACCAAAGTTATTCACTTGCTAATGACAACTGCATAGTAATGGTGTTATTGTACCAACTGCAATGCAATTAAGTAAAATCTTACACTAAACCAATAACATTAGAAACTACTATTAAGGGTCATGCATTTAATTTATGTTGGGCATACATGTTTCTGCGTCAATTAGGTACCACTTTGAATGAGCTTATTTATTACACAAAGGTTAAAAACGATATTTAATAAACCGTTACAAATGCGTCCAATATAGCTCGTTCCCACTTGAACTAGGGCTTAATCATGTGTTATTGGGTTTTTGTTACTTTGATGGTTAACATTTGCCTACCACTGTCATTTCCTCATGATAAGCTGATTGAATTGTTTAGGCTTTTATGAGGCCACATTAGGCTTGTTCGGCCTACATTAGGCTGAGATATTTATGTAATCTATTTGGCATTATATAAATCCCTACATGCTATATTATGATAAGAATATTTTACTCTCTGTGTGTATTTGGAAATTAGATGCTTGAAATAAACAAGGAATTCATGTAAAAACAATTATTGAAAACAAAAGCCATAATGAAATATATGTTTAACTCACTAGATTTTAAAAATTATAAATGTATATAAATAGAGATTTGTATTTAATTCTCTCACCATATCCTTTAACACCTTTGGTACGGCTTTTACTAGAAACACAACCATATAATGTAACTAACATGTAACCAATAAAGTAACAACACGGAAATAACTGACAATTGATGACACTGTGTTAAAACATCAAACACTAAAAAACTCTCAACCAGTTGTATTCATGGTCTACAGTTGAATAAAATACTCCACATATCGTAATAATTAATAACACACAATATTTATAAAGAAAATGTATCTTACCACTTCAACTTGAGTTTCAAATGTTGGACTGTGTTGGTGGGCTGTAAGTGTCTGGAGCCCTTGCCTATGCTTAGCTTGCATGGCAATTTTTTCAATTCGCGGCACCGGCTGCACCCTGAAAAATACAACATTAATTTAAAACTGTGGTAATTCGATCGGAGTAAAAGTCCCTGATCTAAAGAATTACCATTATTCCATATTATTGATATAGACAAACAAAATTAGGTATTCATTTCCTTTAGTCAAGCAATGGATTTGGGAGGGGGGAGGAATTACATATCGGGCGATGCAGATAGTCACGTGAAAAATAATTAAACTTGACGATGACACCAAAAAATTACAATCAATTTACCTTTACCACGTATCATGTATAGTGCGGAGCACATAACCACGTATTTGCCCTTGAGAGAGGGCAGATGTTCGTACAATATCCACTTGCGGGTAAAATATCTGCCACTGTACAGCGATTAAGTGGTGTTATTGCACCCCGATTCAGCAAGGTTTGGTATTTATTTAAAGGATCTAGGTAATGAAAGAATATAATATTTTAGCTAACAAACAATGAACCATGTTGTGGCATTTTTGTTACAAAATTAAAGCCCTTGTTATGAAGGTCTCCCACTTCTTTCTAGATCTTTGAAATGGAGGTGTCTTCTTCACGGGCTCTCTCCTTGCTGATCTTCGTAACTTCTAACCAAGATGTGTCCGATAGTCCACATGAGTGATTATAAACATTTTGCCATTTTTAGTTCCTAACACTCCTCGACCTTCCCTTCTTACGAAGCCATACAACTCATCTGTTTTCTTCCTGATGTGCCTGTAGGCGTATGCCTGACAATGCACTTCAGACTTGTTGTTCTTAATTGTCACAACTTCCATTAAAATGTAAAAATCTTTTAAATCACTAAATGTAGTGTGGACCACGTAACAATGCGCTTGGCCTTGAGAGGTCGCAGTAGGTAGACGGCAGTATAAATACTTTTTTACAAACATGATAAGGCCTGTCAAAATACTGATGAGGCAGTTATATTAGATAAATTCAATGATTTATTAGCTTAAGTATGAAATAACAGTATTGAAATATGTGTAGACGAATCGGATGCAAAAGCTGTGATGTATAGAACATTCTGAAAGTGCAATATGTTTTCTGAAATGATAGTATAGTGCGGACAACTTAACCGTCCACTTGGCCTTGTGAAATCGCAAGGGTCAGTAGAAAAATATTAAAAGGACTGTTAAAACACCGACTTCCAAGAAATGGGCAATATTAGATTAATTAGCTTTGATATGAAATAACAATCCTGGAAATATGTGTAGAGATATCGGATGCAGAGGCTGTTGATGTATAAAACGTTCTGAATATGTAAGAGGTTTTCAAAAGTAGTAGTATTGATAAATCTCGTGCGATCTCTCAAAGCCAGCTGCAGAGTTACATGGACTCCCACAAAAAAGTACCATATTCCACTACACATTCAACAGAACTTAATTTTTCATGTAGTTGTGTAAAATTAATTAAAGATACAAGGCCCTCTGTTTTTTAATTATTGGCATAATTTACTTTAAAAGGTTGGTTACACCACATTAATTTTGTGGCAGAATCCTTTTTTTGTAGGACACAATTAGAACGAGGTCTGTGTAAATTTTAAATGCAATATTTTCCGTTTAGTGAATGAAATAATGTCTGTAAGTGTTTGTTTTGTCATAAAGTGAACTTCATTGCTTGTTATACGGTTCAGAGAATGTATTTAAATAGTTTCATTTGTTTTCTCATGTCAAGCATTAAAAAAAAATTTTTATTGACAGAAACAAACATATTTTAGTGTTAATTCACTTTACTCATAAGTTCACCTCATGACAAAATAGAATTTATAAATATAAATAGTGCTGATGAGACTATCAGATTTATTCAAAGCTACGTGATATTTACAAATAAAGAACGGTTACAAGGAGCAATTATTTGTGTGGCGCTTTCTGATTGGTCTAGACAATAAATAGTTTACTTCGATACGGAACCGATTCAGTAGTTGGTTTTGATAAGGAACGGAATTCATTAATTTCCGCCTCGGGTCCTTTAGATGTTACTCCGTGAGATTTTCACATTCATTTTCGAAGTATCGCAGTAATGGTTCAGATCTAGTAACCTTTACGGTAATCAAGTATTATTACATTGATGTGATTGCCTTTTTTTTATAAATCATTTAATTTTATTCCGTGCTTCAAAGTAACAATGTTTCACTGTGTTATATTAAAAAAAAACCAGTATTTAAGTTTTAAATTTTAAAGGCAGTTGTGTAACACGAATTACAGATGAAAGTCGGTATAATTCCCTTTCCAACTACTATTGTGCATTAATACATTGTGCTTGTAATAGATTAACTTATTTTAACAGTATGAAGTAATATTACGTTGAAGTTATTAACTGTTTTTATAAATAATTTTATTTTGTTCCGTGCTTAAAAGTAACACTGTTGCACTGCATTATTTAAAAAAAAAGGTAATTTTTTATCTTATCGGCCTCATACGATATTTTGGATTATTGTTCAAAAGCACAAAAAGGTACGATATCCACAAAAAAAAAAAAAAAAAATTTTCTTTTCTTTGAGGAAAGTTACTTTTTTTTAATTTAAAAGTAGGAAAATTTTTTTTTGGCGGAAGCACAAGTTGTGAATAGGAGCGGAGTGATACAAACGTCTGTGACGTCATACGAACCACATTTAAACCTATCTTGGGTCTCCAAGAAGAAAACATTTTGCACTAATTTTTATACTTTGACTAATTATTTTGCATGGATATCGTATTTTTTCGTGATTTTGAACAATATTCCAAAATATTGTAGGTGGCAGAAATAGCAAAAATCAACGTTAACTAACCCTCCACCACGCACAAAGATTTATTAAAATCCCGCAAAACTACTTACCAGGAGCAAACAATCACTTACAGACACTATTTCATACGCACAAAACAGAAATTATTGCACTTAAATTCTACACCTTCCAAATGAAAACTATTATGTACAAAACATCTGATCGTACACTGGTTTCCCAATAATTAAGAAACAGACAGAAAGTAAATAATTATCGGATTCTTGTTGCTGTTCATGACGAGCTGGTTGTAAATTACAAATTACACTTTTGTTATTACTTGCGACCAGACATTTGTTAACTAAAAGTTGTTAATTGTTAACTTACACTTTTTTTTTTTAAATATTATTTGATGATTATTAAATGAAAATGGTGAAAACATTGGCATGCATAACATACGTTCACTGCCAGCAACATTTATAAATATTTGTCTACTCTATGAATCATATACATAGAATAATAACTCTTGATATTAGTATAAATTATACTTTTATAGCTTATTAAATATATAAATGTAAGAGATTATATAATATTTAAATTAAAACTTTTACAGTTTACCTGTTACAGTAAATATTCAATATTTTGGTATGACGATCTCAATGGTAGTTGTGTAATACTAACTGAAGTTATAAGTCTGTATATTTGCAACTTCTAACATCGTTTGTCAACATTTTTGAACATTATAAAGTATTACTATTTTTTCATCAATTTATTACAACAAAATGAAGTATTATATTTTCAATACTCGCCGTTTATGTTTTAAATTTTGAAGGTTGTTGTGTAATACTAGCTGAAGATAAGAGTTGGTCTATTTTTAATTATTTGCATAGTTATATGTACATTAGCTTAGTTATATGTACATTTATAAGTACCATAGTGCGAAAAATATTACTTGCGTGCATATTAAAAACTTTACTTCTATGTTGAAAAATTACAAAATTATACTAGCTAAGTTATGAAAGAAATACTAATTGTTAATGTTTTGAATTATTAAAGTTGCTGTGCAAAATTAATTGAAAATTATTTTATCACTCTGCGCCTATTCACAACTTGTGCTTCCGCCAAAAAAATTTTTTCCCTACTTTAAACTCAAAAAAGTAACTTTTTAAATTTTTTTTTTTTGTGGATATCGTACCTTTTTGTGCTTTTGAACAATAATCCAAAATATCATATGGGGCCGATAAGATAAAAAGTAACCGAAAAAAATACTTAGTATTTAGGTTTAAAATTTTTAAGGTAGTTGTGTAATACGAAGATACAAGTTAGTCTAATTTCCTTTCCAGCAGCTATTGTTCATTAATACATCCTGCTTTTAATAAATTAACTTATTTTAACAGTATGAAGTATTATTACATTTAAGTAATTGACTTTTTTTGGTTGAAATGCAGTAGCTCGGCACCATACAATATTTTGGGAAATTGTTCAAAACCACCAAATTGGACGATATCCACAAGAATATTTTTTAAATTGAAGTAGGAAAGTTACTTTTTTCAATTTAAAGTAGGGTAATAAATTCAGCGCGGATGTAGAAGTTGTGAATAGGCGTGGAGTGATACTTGCGTCACAGTGCTGCGCATAAGGTTGTCCGCGGTACGTCACGCAACCTTACGTGTGTAGATATTTGAGAAACAACTTCTCCAGTTAGGATAGATTTGGTTTTAAATTTATACAATACTGTATACATATATTAAAATATACCTAAAAAGTGTCCAAGTCAGGTTAGATTTGGTTTTAATTTTATACATTGAAATTCAGTTGTAAAATCACGAAGCATTTGTATAACTCTGCGCCTATTCACAACTTCGCCTAATTTTTATACATATATTTAAATATACTTATAAAGTCTCCAGTTAGGATAGATTTGATTTTAAATTTATACAATACTGTATACCTATATTAAAATATACCTAAAAAGTGTTAAGTGGTTAGATTTGATTTTAATTTTATACATTGAAATACAGTTGTAACATCATGAAGCATTTGTATCACTCCGCGCCTATTCACAAACTTCTACATCCTCGCTGAATTTTTTATGCTACTTTACATTGAAAAAAAGAAATTTTCCGAGGTCAATTAAAAAAAAATTCTTGTGGATATCGTCCTATATGGTGGTGTTAAACCATTGGTTGAAATTTATTACGGCGGCCCCACTCCATATTTTTGATTATTGTTCAAAAGCACGAAAAGGTACGATATCCACAAAAAAAAATTTTTTTCCTTTGAGCAAAGTTACTTTTTTCGAGTTTAAAGTAGGGCAAATTTTTTTTTTGGCGGAAGCACAAGTTGTGAATAGGCGCGGAGTGATACAAACGTCTGTGACGTCACGGTACTCACTATTTAGACCTATCTTAGGGCTCCGAGAGGAAAACATTTTGTACCAATTTTTATACTAATTATTTCGCGTGCACACAAAGATTTATTAAAATCCCGCATTAAAACTACTTACCAGAAGCAAACAATCACTTATACACACTATTTCACGCACGAAATTCACTTACACACACTATTTCATGCACAAAACAGAAATTATTGCACTTAAATTCTACACACACCTACTTACACACAGTGTCTTGCCGCTAAATTAAGAACATTTAGCCAACCTTCCAAATGAAAATTATTACGTACAAAACATCTGGTCGTATTCACAACTTGTGCTTCCGCCAAAAAAAATTTGCCCTACTTTAAACTCGAAAAAAGTAACTTTGCTCAAAGGAAAAAAATTTTTTTGTTTGTGGATATCATACCTTTTCGTGCTTTTGAACAATAATCCAAAATATGGAGTGGGGCCGCCGTAATAAAAAACTACCAAACCATTTCCCAAAATATCGTATAGCGCCAAGCTTCTGCATTTTTACCCTTTTTTTTATAAATTATTAAATTTTGTTACAAGTAACAATGTTTCACTGTATTATAAAAATAAACTAAGTATTTAAGTTTTAAATTCTTAAGGCAGTTGTCTATTATGAATTAATAATAATAATAATATTATTTTACATTTGTTTGCTTCTATAAGAACCCACAACACATTTGTTTGCATATGTACAACCAAAAACTGAGCGTAATATTTTATTTTTTGAAAGGTTGACTACACTAACTAAATCGCAGTAAGTCTCATTTGTTTGGAGGGAGTGTAAGGAATGCCATGTGTTTACTGTTGGATGTAATTATTTTATGTTTTTTGCGAAGAATAGTGTTTGGGTAAAAGGTTTGTGTTTGTTTCATTATTGTGAGTAATTTTGCGACTTACTACCGCAATACAAATGAGCACAAGTCCATAATTCTAAAAGGTAGGTAGAGTGCTTAGTTAGTTACAAGTTAATAAGTAAAACAGCTACATATTAGTATGGAATGTTCCTAAACATGTCTTGAGGCTATATTGATATTGATAGTATGGTTTTCTTTTTATTTTGTCAAATTCATTAAAATTATGAGTATTCATCAAAACGTAATGCTACACAGTATCTGAGTGTAAAGGTGTTACGTGACGTCACACCTTTGTGACGTTGTGTATCCCTCCGCGAGGCAGGCAGCCTATTCACAGCTGCTACTTCCGCGCTGAAAATTTTCCCCAACTTTAAATTTTAAAAAATAATGTTTCGGAGCAAAAAACAAAGAAAATAGCCTTTTTACATGTTTTCGAATGTTTCATGCAAATATAGGCCCGGTTTAGAAATGTAAACATTTACCAAAAATAAAGCTATAAAATAGTTAGGTTACATCCTGAATATTTGAACAAAATTATATATCAAATTAAAATAATAATTGAAGAAATTCTTTTAGTCTTCATTATTGAATACACATTCTAGTTCTGTATGTAAAACTATGAGAAACTAAATTATTGCTAACAAAAGTCAAATCAGCGTTAAAATTACTTTTACCTTAAAAAGCTTACCTTTATATTGTTGTGCAGTAAACTTACTGACAAAGGCTATCACATAAGTTTAGAAAGAAAATATATTTTGTAAGATGCTATAGTTAACACCGCAAGGTTTCAACATCTTATTAATACGCTTAAAGAATCCAAATTTGGTCCATATATTGAGAAGCTTCCCAAATACTTGCAAATTTACGACGACTCTTTAATGTAACGAACGCCTAGAATAATTTTAAATCTACAAGCACTTCCAAATGTACGCCATTTTATTTTCAGTAAAGAAAGAAGCCGGTACACCCCCAACAGAAATTAGAGGAGGGAGAACGAGTTGTTGGAGCAACGCTAATGGCCAGTAAATATTGAAACACGGTTTTTATGTTTTATATGCGTATTCTGTAGTTGTTTATTTCCAACAAAGTATGTAATGTTTTGTGTGTTTCTTTAGCAAAATAGTGTATACAGCTGTCCCTAATATCATTATGCTAGTTTAGGTTATTAAAATTCAGTATTGTGAGGTTTTACAAGTATTTTTGTTTTAGGTAATGTATTTTGAAAATTATATTTTGAGGCAAAAGTTCCAAAACAAATCGGTTGCACTTTGATTTTCAGAAGAAAAGATCACAAAGCTATCACAAGATAATAATTTTTACCTTCTAATATTGATTTCTCCATAATTACCCGACATTAAATAGTTTTTTTTGTTGGAATGTACTTTTTAGCAACAAATGTAGGTCTTTGTCTTATATTACGTACAGTACATTTCTCTACAAAGTTTTTGGAGTTTCCATTCTATTAAATCGATTATGAAATTCAATAAGGTATGGATCATAGAGTTCGTGAAAGCATCAAATTAATAAAATGAGAAGTTATCCAAGGAACTAAAATAGTGAGATATAATTTTTAAATACATGTTTAGGTTATTTTTAGTTGACAATGCGTTTGATCAACATTATACAGTATGTTTTGTTTGTATTCTGAAATTTATCATCGACTGAAATCATGAAAGCAGTGAACCAATACAATTGAAATGAATTGTTGGTTTGAAGTTAATAAGTAATATAAATAAGATTAAAGATTATCATTCAATAGGAACATAAAAGTACAGTTCCTTAATTAATTTATAAACATTAACTCTTTGGTAATTTAGTTTACAGACGTTATAGCCTACTTTTAAAATGAATGTAATGCGGGAAAACCTGTCACAGCGAGTGATAGATTGGAAGAAGAAATTAAAAAATAAAAATCCTCCTATTTTCAATACTTGTAAGTACAAATTTGAGACATTACATTATTAAATTGCATATTATGATTTAATATTAGATAAATTAATAATAACATAACCTGCCATTAGTTTTTCAAATTGTCAACTGAAAGTTAACCTACAATTGTTAATATTTTAAACTTAAACTTGATTTTAATCAGAATTCTAAGTCAAATCAATTAGTAAGATGTAACCCCAACTGAAGGCTGGCAATTACCTAGAACTCTATAAAATAGTTAAATATTAGTAAGCCGAAACAATACATGTTGGCCCATACAATTTTCTGTTATTGTAGGTTGCTGTCACCATGCAGTGATAGATATAGAATAAAATGAGTTAAGGGATAGGCCTAAATTCAAACGTGTCTACTTCAAAACATTATAAATCTAACATATTTGTTCCACTTTACTTACATTATTCAAAAACAAATTAAAATAATCTTCATACTTTTCCTTTGAATTTCGAATCAATTTGAATTGATGTTGCTTGATGTAATCATCTTGAATTCACTAATTAAACTAGTTTTAAAAATACTTAACTAAGTGAATACGTAATTGCTTACTTGCTGACGCGTTTCAAAACATTTGTTCCTTTTACGAAGCTAACCCTCTACTCAGTAGTTCAGGGTCTACGAGTAGAGGGTTAGCTTTGTAAAAGGAACGAATGTTTTGAAATGTGTCAGCAAGTTAGCAATTACGTATTCACTTAGTTAGTATTTTTAAAATTAAAATAAATTTGAATTGTTAGCAATGTGTATAGTTTTATTTACTTAAAATTTAAACAATCATAAGAATGTTGTGAAACGCAAAATTCTGTAAAGAAAATCTATGTACTGTACTTTTTTAGATGACAAATTATGATATAGGAGTATTTATTATTTTTTTAGGTTATCAATTATTGATCAATTTTAGAACTATAATTAAAATTATGCACTTTAAAATATTGGTAATGGTCTATTACATTTGGTTTTTTATTTTCCCATATGTTAATTAAAAATATTTCTTACAAAAAAGAAAATTATTTTGAAATCTCCGTAACCATAAATTATCTTTAAAAAGTTTGTTAAATATTGGAACGTAAACTTAACCGCACTTGATAAACACAAGCTTCTTCTCTATGATTTAATTGAGTTGAAAATTACTGTATTATGATACATTGCGTTTATACATTAAAATAGTTACAAATTATCTGATTAGGGTAGATTTATAATTAAAAAAGAGTCACTGATGAAGATCGGTACATAGAACGCTCAAAAACGTTCTGCCTCAGTAAGTTTTAAAAAAATTACAAAATTTAAAGTTCGAATAGTCAAACTATTGTTTAATGATTAATAATATATATATATATATATATATATATATATATATATATATATATATATATATATATATATATATATATATATATATATTAAATATGGTGATATGTTTCTTGTAATATAGTTAATAAATTAAAAATATTTCAAAAACAAGAATACTTTCAATGAATATATTTATTCAAAGCTTTTCGCCAATAAAATAGTACCAGCATCTTCAGGAAAATAATTATCTAATAAAATATTTTTACAATTTTGTACAAATATTTTATTAGATAATTATTTTCCTGAAGATGCTTGTACTATTTTATCGGCGAAAAGCTTTGAATAAATATATTCATTAAAAGTATTCTTGTTTTTGAAATATTTTTAATTTATTAATTATATATATATATATATATATATATATATATATATATATATATATATATATATATAAGATGGTGGACCAATGACAAACACCAAAATTTGTATGCATAGGATTAATTGGTGAAAATTGTTCCCAGATAGAACAGGTACAAGTACACAGTTACCTTCCAGGCAAAACACTCATAATTTCCTCTCATCTTGTGCAAGCAGCTCCGCCAAACAGTCTATGGTAAATGTTGATCAAGGAATATTACTAGCGACTGCCAAAAGATCTAGTTCCAGTTCTAACCCAACAATACCTGCAACCAATCATGTTTTTGTTACCCCACAAAGTGTTTTACGTAGGCAGGAACCAAGAATTACCGATCATTTTCTAGCTGAATCTTTCCATACACCAAGGGCAAATATGTCTTCTGCAGATGCAAGGTCTAGTGGATCTGCGCTGAAAAGAAATGTACAATGCTTACCTCCGCCAAACTCAATTTCAGGTGGCGGTGGGAAGAAATTCAGGTATAGTCATATTTTCTTTTGAACTATAACAAAAAATATTTTCATTTGTTGATTCCATCTTCGCGTGAGCTACTAGTAATCACTAAACACTTTTTAAATGTTTCAAACTTGCCTCTAGTAGCACTTACTTTGCTTGTTGAGTACAGCCCTTTCGGGAGATTTGTCCCTTTGTCAACTCAGACCGTAACTGTAGGGTCTGAGTTGACAAAGGGACACATCTCCCGAAACGGCTGTCCTCAGCAAGCATAGTAAGTGCTACTGTAGGCAAGTTTAAAACATTTAAAAAGTGTTTAGTGAACAAATATTTTCTTATGTGTTATGTATCAAAATGTTTTTTTTCTGTTATTTGCAATTTTAAGAATAGACCTAATGGTAAAACATAACCTTTAAAGAAATGTTTAGAAGAACTATCAAATTTTTTTTAATAGCAAGCTATATGGCTCAGTTTTTATAGTTTTGTTTGAGTTTTACGTTTCGTAACTTTCTTTCTTTCAACCTATTGGTTAATAAATTCTTAATAACAAATCAGATAAAACAAATAGAACAAAATAAATGTCTCCATCCATAAAAAATATGATTACACTTCAAAGTAAGAAAAAGCTGCCTAACATAGTATTTATGTTAATCTATTTTGGACATCAATTTCAGACTAAAGTATCAACTCAGGTCACAATTGATCTGCAATTTAGTGTTAAAGTATTTTGCAGATTCACTGGTGAAGTATAACAAATATATCCTTTAAACATCATCTCAACACACACTACACAACTAATATCTACTAATCTCAGTAAACCTAATACCACAAATGTAAATATATACAAATCGTTTAGGACATTTTAATACAAACAAAAAAGTTATTAGAAACTTGTTTAGATCACATGTTAACCAGAAAGTCAGTACTTTCAGTATATTATTTTTGTTACAAAAAGCTTTGTAACAGTTTTTTTAGTTTACGTTAAATTGTTTTATGAAAATTTATAATAAATAAACTTAATTTATCACTTTTACCTTAGTTTATGATTATCCGAACTTTAAATTTTGTAAATTTATAAAAACTTACTTATGTCTCAGTAAGTTTTTATAAATCTACAAAATTTATAATGTTCGGATAGTCATAAACTAATGTTAAAGTGATTAATTAAGTTTCACCGAACGTAATGGACTACAAAATTCAAGAATAAATAAACATATACAACAAGAAAAGAATTATGGCTTCTACATTGGCCAGATGTGATAGTCAGGGGCGTAGCCAGAACGATGGTTTGGGCAGTGGCGGCTCCTGCTAAATTACATTTGTGGGGCTCATGACAAGGGGTCTCCCCAGATTTACGAGGTGCGGAGAAAATTTTGAAATTTGATACCCATTTAACTCGTTTTACATTCTAAGCACCTACAACTTTTATTAAGTTATACTTATTGATTAATATATTAACATTGCTATAACTAATAGACGTATTACGGTGTGATTTACGAAATGTTGCTAGGTTGGGTAGTTAAGTGATCGCCTATTGGTTGCTAAAGCGTCGAGTACTCAACGAGTAGTGTGAATCATGTTTTACTTTTAAGAGTATATTAGGCCACTGTGTATGCGCATCAAAGAATCTATAAATGGAAACAATACTTATCTAGTATATAAATATTATTCTTAAAAATAAGTTTAAAAGAGTAGTTTCATAAACGCATACTATTAATAAATATAAAATTAATTACATTATAAAAAAAAACAATTTATAGGGTTTTAAAAGGTTTATGGACTATCTTCAGTTATACTGCTTATAATAGAAGTCCTTTTGTGCTGCAAAGTGGTTTTTAACACGTTCATTAAAATTTGGTGTGTACAGTAATTGTTTTTCTATTAAACACATGGCAAGTGCAGTAAGCCTGTCTTCTTTCATCGTTGATCTGGTAAATGTTTTTATTCTTTTTAATGTTGAAAAGCATCTTTCACTCTCTGCAGTGGTCATAGGAATTGTGCATATAATTTGAAGTAGTTTCACACATTTAGGGAGCACATCTTTTAAATTGTTTTCATATATAAATCTAAGCAGTCTTAATCAGCCAGAAGTGTGAGAGAAGTAATTTCTGCTATATATTACAGTCAACTCTTGTTTCAGTTCTATTTTGTTCAAGTGAAACACATTTATTGCTGTTTGTAATTCATTTTCCGGAAATTTTACATTGAACTCAGGAAATAAACTTGGTTGGAACAATTTTGCTACAGATAAGTGTTCTAAGAAAGTAAAACGATCGTCAATTCCAGTCATAATAACATCACACACTTCTTTTGCCACTATATGTTTTCTGTCCTCAAATCTGCCACGTTTAATTCTCGGTCCAGAACTAGATGGATCATTCTTTTCAGTTTCATCAAGTTCTCTTGAACTGGACTGGTCAAGATCAGGAGAGTTTCTTATCTTTTGGATTGCAGACTTGAATTCCCCTATATAGTAAAATGCTTCTATGCAGTCAATAGTTTTATTTTGTAGCTCACTGAACAAAATATCACAATGTGGCATAATTTTATTGAAAAACCCCAACCAGAAGTTGAAATCACCATCTTTTAAAAAGTAGCTTAAGCCTAATGACTTGCTTACAGTGGTGTAATCATTACTGTCATCGTCTACTATTCTGTCTAGGCATTCAGCTATTTCATTTTTGTATTTAAACATGGCACTGACAGTTCTGGACTTAAAATTCCGAGTGCTACAGCTCTTTGGTACTCTTTTTTCACAACCTCATCAAGTACTGCAGTTCTTTTAGTGGATTGTGAAAAAAAAGATGAAAATGCCTCCACATTACTGAAAAATACCTTTACTTGTTTATTTTGTATCGCTGAGAGTTCAATTATCAAATTTAACTGATGTGCGTAACAGTGTACAAAATGTGCATTTTTGTACATGGTTTTTACTCTTGCCTGAACACCTGTATGCTGACCACACATGACAGAGCTACCATCATAGCTTTGAGCAATGACTTTTTCAGGCGTTTTGTCAATTTTTAGTCTCTCTAATTCACCAAAAATCGCTTCGCTTACAGCGGCTGCGTCATGACCTTTAGGTATTATAAAACTAATAAACCTCTCATTAAAACCCCATTTAACTCATATCTCACAACAAACACCTGCTGAGACAGTGTAGCACAGTCAGTTGTCTCATCTGCTTCAATAGCAATGTATTTTGTTTGAGACATTTCATCACATATAATTTCCAAACATGTAGCATATATGGAATTAAGCAATTGATTCTGGATAGTTTTAGAGAGTCCAAAAAACACTCGGTTATTGCTTTTTTCTATATGTTGCTTTAAAGTTGAATCTAATTCTGACATCAAATTAACAAGGCCTCGAAATATGCCTGGATTGCTGGATGTGTTACTTTCGTCATGTCCTCTTAAGGCTAGTTCAAAAGCACCACAAAACTTTATTGCATCAATCAACTTGCTTAAAATATAGCGATTTTTGCTACTTCCTCATTCATTTTCTGAATTTTTATTCTATAATCATTGTCCAACTGACATCTTATATCGACCTTGCCAAGTACAACATACTCGATTTGTGCATTGATATGTTTTTCACTTAATTTGTGTTTTTTAACTTTTTCACTCAAATGTTTAATGTCAGATATTCCATCTACAGTCCACGGTTGATCTTTAACTCCCATTACTATACATGGGTAACAGAAAAAAGAGTTATTTATTCCACAACCACATAACCAGTCAGCATAATTATATAAATTATTACTAAATTTTCTATTGTAACTGTTTCTCTTTGTATTTCTTTGTAATTGATTTATTACCATATTAGGCCTCGGAGGACCTAATCGTTTTAGTTCTACTCTGTGTTCTAAACTCTTTATGACGTCTCTAATAATTAAATTGACATCATTCGTAATTGTGGTAACAGAACTGGATTCCATTTTATTCTTAGGATCCAACTAAGAAAGATAATGGAACATTGAAAGAATAATTATTATTTTCGAAATTTCAAATAATTTTCCCTTGTTTAGAATGTATTTTTTAATTAACATATGTGAAAATGAAGAAAAATTGAAGCCGTAGACTATTTTGTAAACTATTATTTAATGTACTAACACGTGTTTTAAAATTCGAAATGAATTGTTAATAAACTATGAAAATCTATTTAACCCACTTACAATAGTAAATTACATTCAATTAATCTGCTTAACGAGCACTCCGAACTTTAACACCAGAAATTCCGAAAAGAAATGAATACACTTATACAATTTGATTTGTTTACTTTGAGTCAAACGCACTAACATTTGTTTGTGAAAACATTACAAATAACCCTACAATGCTGCTTCCTAAATCAGCCGGAATTGTAATAGCAGCACTGATTAGTCATTTCTCAGCGCATGCGCTTGACGACGGGACTCCATCCCAGGCTACCCGTAACACGCTCGTTGAGTGACGTCACCGCACGGTTTTGGCTGTTTCAGCTTATTCCATGCACTAGTCTGGGGCTTTCTGCTGTGAGCCCCGCGCGGAGCTTGCGGCTAATTTCGTGTGTCAACTGCTAAATATTTTATGGTTTTAACATTGCTTAAATAATTCTAAGCTCTTCTTAACCTAATTTAAGACAAATGAATATTAATTAAAAATTAATTTTTGTAATTGGGAGGGCTGCGTCCCAGAGCTCTTTTGGACAAACCGCCACTGGGTTTGGGGGACACACAATTGGGTTAGGTCAGGGGGTGAAACCCCCCGGGGGTTATTTTAAACATTTTTATCTCTAAAAATCATATTTTATGCTTTTTTTACGCTTAAAATTACACAATTGTTGGGTTGTTAGAAAGCTGTTCTACTAAAAACCTAGCGCTGTTTTATAGGTTAATATTTTTTGCTAAAATTAATTTGTTTGGGGGAGTACGTGCACTCTGTGCCCTCTCCTGGCTACACCACTGGTAATAGCCATTCAATACACAATACCACGAACAGACAAAATCATTCACTAACTATAGCTACAAAAGCGTATGAACAAATTACAAATATTACATAAAATAAATTAGAATAACACTTAACAGAACTAAACAATATAAAACTACACCAAACCTAATGTAAAAAGCATATTTGAAAATACCAATATGTAAACTATAGTTGAAAATTATATTTAAACATCCAATTAAGCTACAATTCATAAAGGAAATTTGACTTATTTACCCATAAATCCTTATAGAACAAGAAAATAAGTTTTAAATTTCCTCCAAATCCATAAAGTCAGCAGGACAGTTGAAATTAGAGTTAAAAATAAATCTATTGAAATAGAGCTCCTCATAATAAGTTAAAGTTAGCGCTACTTTAGGAATGTTTTTCTATATTTTAAAGTGTGTTAGTGAATTCCAGCTATTTAAGTTCAAGATAGCAACATATGTCAATAATCATTTTCAATGTTTTGAAGAAATGTATATTTTTAAAAATTCCTTCTATTAGCTCACACTCTCCTGATATATATATTGTACAAATTTTCAATCATTAATAAAATACATTTTTATTCATCGATCGAGTTCAAATACATTTGTTTAACCTATAGTGGACGATAATTGATGTTAATAAAGTGTTTCAAATATTTATTCAATAATGAAATTATAAAAATCTGGGGGTATCTAGGTCGGATTCAAACTGAGTATTTTCATGTTTAAAGTCTGGCGTTTTGGCACTGAGCCAACTTTCCCATAAAAAAAATTATGTATATGAATTCTTTTTGCCTCCATCTGGTTGTTGTCGAAACCTCTATTGTACAACATTAAAATGTTGACATGGTTATTCCACAATATCATAAAAAAATAATCCATCTGATTTAACTTTAAAAACTTTTAATGAAATTGAAATGGGATTATTTCTTTTGTAGAATCTATTAACGTGCTTTAAAGATGTAAACAGTTGGGTTTTAAGATACAGGGTAAATATACATATAGTAGTAATTTCATTGGTAATCAAACAGCAACACAACACAAGCTGGAAGCGATTTGAAATAAAGCTGACAATAGGTATTGGAAAAACCTTACAATATTTTTGTTAATATTATACTTGTGGTGAATTGTTTTAGTACAGTAATATATCTGTCTGTCTGTCCGTCCTTCCATCCATCCATCCATCCAGCTAGCTATGTCTCATTCTCTCCCTCTCATTCCTCTCTCTCTTTCTCTTTCCGAAAATTGTATCTAAAAAATTGTAAAAACAAACAACAATAACTGACTTTTTCACTAGTAATTAAATAATAATTTTGTTAAATATGTACGTACATAGTATAATTTTAATTATGTTACATTTAAATAAAATAACAAACCTGTTTTTGATTAAGTTAATTTAAATTTTGTTTTATTATTCATTCTAAAATTCTCCCCACTCCATCTTGTAGGTAGGTACTGGATATAACGATGCCCGGATATAGCGACCTAATTTTCATCCCCCCTTAAAGGTCATTATAGACGATACCCAGTGTATAGGAATGTCTGGACTAGATAAGAGACTGACAGACTTACTTAGTGGCAATAGTCCAATACTGCAATCTCTAGGAAGTAAATAAATAGACACACATAAAAACATATCACACTATTGAAATATTTTGATCATACAATGATCTTTTTCAAAAAAACAAAGATTTTATATATATCACTTACAATTTAATGTATTTAAAAAAGAATCTTACTTGGTATATACATGAGTCGACTTTTGAGAACTTTAATTATGTGTCCTCATTTTCGAGCATATCTCAGACTCAGTAATATATAAATATTCTGAGTTTAATATTCCTGATGATGTTTGTACTGTTAGCCAACGAAAAGCTTAGAATTGTAAATTCAATTATAATTCTTGTATTTGTATTTTGACTAGTTCTTTATATATATATATTTAAAAAAATGAAATATCAAGATATTAATTTTTACTCTATATATTTGAAGATCTAATTCAAGTAGTGGACCTCATCCTTTGACAACCCCCTCTACAAGTAAAACTGGTCGAACTCCAAAGTCTAATGTTAGTTTTAATGGGGCTGACCACTACATGGTTGTTGGTAAGTTTCCATATTAACTAGAGTTTTTTTTCAACATTTTTTCTTTATTTTGAAAGACAAAAAATATTCTAAAATTTTAATTTAAATTAAATTGTCATTAAAAAGTTGAATTAAAAATTTTAAAGAAAGAACAATTATTTCACAAGTATTTTGTGGTAAAATTTAGTTAAAAATGCTTACATTGAAGGAAACAAGAATTTCTTGTAAGTTAGAACTTTTCAATATCACTTGCACCAAAGTGAATTTTTAAAAACTCACTGAATGTAGATGTTTTGTATTGCATTAAACCATCATCATCATCATCACTATAATTAAATAGTACTTAACTATGTGAATACTTAGCAATGAGGCTTTGCTTCGTAAAAAAAACGATTGTTTCAAAACTCGTCAGCAAGTAAGCTCTTACGTATTCACTTAGTTGAGTATTATTTAATTATAGTTTAATCAGTGGATGATTAGAACAAGCAATTTTAATCATAATCAGTTTCTTGAACTACTGATGATTATTGCCTATTACAACAACAAATGTTTTATGACATTTTAAAAATTGACTCTAAATTTAACTTCGCCAGTTATGTTCTTGCATAGTTTCAATTTTAAAAGCTTTGCTGAATGATGTGGTCAAGAAAATCTGCAATTATTTTTGCTTTTTTAAAAAAACTTCAATAATTTTAAACATTTATCATTTTGTCACTGAAATGAAATTGTTTAGAATAAAACCATGGAACATTTAGCAAGTCAAAAATAATATTATTATCAAGATATAGTTCTGCAACTAATTTGTTATCTTCATCAATTTAGTAGTAGTATTATCATCCTAATAAAGTTATTATTCTTGACTCATTAGAAAAAACATCTTTTTATTTTAAAACCCTCGACTTGGGAAAACATCCATGTCTACTTTTCTGCAGAAAAGAACTGTAGAGTAAAATAAAAAAAATATTTATATATTTTGATTTCATCTTCACTCAAGGTACTAGGTTTTCACTATTAACACTAGAACATATTACAATGAAAATATTGGAAAGAACCCCAATACCACAAAAATAACAAATAAAACAAGTCACTTAAGATTAAACCCTTATGTACATTTCGATGGCCGAAATCATCATCAGAGGGTCTTATTATAAAATTAGAATGATTCATTAGTTTGTAACTTCTTGTGTGCTAGATTGTGTTTTGTAATAAGACCCTCTGATGATGATGACATGGTCATCGAAATGTACATAAGGGTTTAATCTTAAGTAATTTGTTTTATTAGTTATTTTTTATTATTTTTGTGGTAATATATTTCCAATATTTTCATTGTAATATATTGTACCACTGTGCTCTTGATATTGTGTACTAGAACATATATTATACTTGCCTATAGTAGCACTTACTTTTTTGATTATTGAGGACGGTTGTTTCGGGAGATGTGTTCCATTGCCTCAGACTGTAACCAACCTCTTGGTTGTTTTAGGTTAGGGACGGGGTGGGGTAGGATAAGGATAGGTTTACTTTTAAAGGGTATTATGGGATTATATTGTTGAGTTATAATCTAATTCGGTGTTAAGTATGTGTGTTTGGTGAAGTTTGAAACATTACTCAACCCAACAATATGAAGTATACTAAAATTTCAAACTATATCCAACACAAATACTCACCACCCAACTACATTATAACACACACACTTTTCAACATTGTAAACCCATATTACTCTTTAAAAATAAACCTAATACCCTTATAGTAACCTAAAACAACCAAGAGTTTAGTTTCTGTCTGATTTGATTATGGGACAATTCTCCTGAAATTGCCATCAATAAAAAAAAAAAAAATAATAAGTGCTACCTTACAAATATAGTAAGTGTAACAAACAAATATATGTTCAAGTGTTTTTAGATAAAATGATTGTTTTACTATGTGGACACTTTACGTAGGAAAAAATTACCTAAATATAAAAAATCATATGCAACAAACTTTCTGTTTTGATTTAGTATCGATTTCGCTTAAAAAAAATTCTTTTCAGTTTCTGTGCTATACAAATAACATTATATACTTTAAAAATTGTTGACATATAAGCAATAATTTAAAACTTCTTAATTTTTTCTGTATAATATGACACAAAAATGAATAAGTAAACCCAAATACCAAATCATATTTTTTTACGTCTCAGGGCTGTAATATTTAGTTTACTTATTTTAGAATGATTTATATATTTTTTCTTAAAATGTTTTATGAGTTTTTGAGCATTTATATTTTTTATAATAATCAGCATGTCTTTATTTGTAACGGCCATAATTATTCACTTATGTTATAGTGTATTTTCTAGCATTTTTATATGAACTAAATTATTCGAAATTAGTTCTGAAAGGTTGAATTGCTCCTAAACGCACCAAGTTCATTTTGCCAACACTAGGCATAGCAGAAAGAAATCAGCTAACACTTTGTAAACATTAATTTCCTCATGATTTTTCATTTTCTATCTATAGGGACTGTATTATTATAATTTAAAATTTTGGAAATAAATGTTACTGGTAAAAGAAAGTTTTGTGAGAGGTGAAATTTAATGACTGTTACAGCTGTTACAGAAGGTCGTGGAATTGCTAGAGGCGAAGTTGGCTTAGCAGCAATAGATATGAGACAGCCTTACCTTATATTGTGTCAGATCAGTGATTCACAAACCTACATCAATACTTTGACGAAAATTAACATCTTAAATGCTAATGAGGTAATGCTGTATTTTTATAAACAAACTTTCCCAAATGTACCGTTTATTGTTTTGATGTTTGAGAATGGGTGTATGAGTTTATTTTCAGTTTTCCATTGTGTCATTACTGGAGGAATATTTAATTTCGTGGGATGTAATATTAAGTGATGTTCAATAATATGGCATGTGCAAGGGAGAGATAAAAGGCTTATGCATGTTAACAGAATTTGTCTCCTGTCAACTTTTGTCTAGGTATGACTTTATTGATCACAGATCCCCAAAACATGACTCTATTTACATAGGGATGGTCAGTCCAGTGACTTTAACGGATCGGTGATTTTAGTGACAGCGCAGGGTTTGGATTAGTGACTTTTACTGGTGACATGGGCTATGGAGACTGCTCTGTATGTGCCAATAACAGGCATGCATACCATACTGGTGAAACAATTCTACACCTAGCCTTTTTCTTTTTTGGAACTGGCATTTTCCATATTTTGTCACTGGTACCACCAACGAATATCAGTGACAAGTCACCGTGACAGAAAATATCGTCCATCCCTATATTGACATGGAACTGTTTAGAGCTATACTGCATACTACAAACATTTACTATCCCAAACAAGAATGTACCCTCATCTACACAGATGATTCGTCAGTACTAAACACTGGGAAAACAGGAGCTGGCCTCTATTGTGACCTATTTGAGAAATCCTTTTCAGTCGGTGTACCTAATGGTACTAATGTAACTTTGAGGTACTTTCACATCAAACAGAGGGCACCCATTCAAAGGCAAATATACTATAAATATTTTAGAATATAGTTATGAAGTTTGGAGAAATGATTTCTGGCCAGAGAATAAGCAAAGTCTTGTATATCTCATCAATAATACCCTTTTCCCCACCAATGTTATCTTCATTTCTCTGCTCAGCGGAAAGAACTTGCACTTTTCTCATATAATTGCCAGTCAACTGCTGCTTGGGGACATTTTTTATTTTTTCTCACACCAAGAAACTGAGGATAGCTCCTCCACTAACAGTACAAGAACGATTGTCACAAATGGCAGTCTGCTATAAGGAAACCATGTTTCAACACAAAGTTAGGTTTTTTCCTACACAATATGATACTACATTGCAAAAACGGGTTTTCATTAGTAAGGTACAATTTAATTTCATTGCTGTCAACATATAATTTAGAAGATAGAGAACATTTGTTACTTTGCAATACTTTCCAAAAACGACATTGCTTTGTCATTACTTCTTAGGAGATTACACATACAAACACATACACACACACATATATATATATATATATATATATATATATATATATATATATATATATGCCGATACTTCACGGATGCAAAAATATGATAAATTGTTATTATCTGGAGTACATCCGTTCATTCTGCAGTGCATAAAATCGCAGTTCTGGCGTTTCGCTAGATTTTCATGTAGCATTGACGAGGTGAACCCAACAACTGTATATATATATATATATATATATATATATATATATATATATATAAATTATTTAATTTTTCAGTAGCTTTTAAATTTATGTATTATCTCTATATTAAGTAAAAATGGGAGACATTTTATAAACAAGATGAAAAATATCATATGTTGATTAGAATGAAAGTAATTACCATTAACATTATGAAAAACCTATTCCTTTATATTGATTAAGTTCTTTCTAGTTAGTATTATTTGGTTGTTAAGGTAATGGTTCCAAATACCTTTGTGGAAGGGCAAACTCCTACAAAGCTCTTCACTCTGATCAATGACACTTTTCCTTCAGTCACCATTACCACTGTACAGAGACGTCACTTTAGCGACAGTACTGGACTAGCACAAGTTAATTCTCTTTGCCTGCCGCAGTATTCATCAGTGGAATTGATTGTCAGTCGAAAGTATGTATAAAGAATTTTAACATTTTGTAAATGGTTTGTTTGTCTATACAAAATTATTAAATTACCAAATAAACTACTACTTTTGTTATCACTTGGCAAAAAAATCACTACTTTCTGATATTTTTCATAAGACACATTTCGCACTAGGTCAGTGCATTGTTCGATGCTGTGAGTCATGGACAAGACTGTTGCTCTTGTGTGTTTTATTGGTGTGAGTCTGTGGTGTATAGGTGAGATTAAAGCGTAGAATAGAGAAACACTTAAAATAATCATCAGTAATTATTTGAGTAACTAGGTGATAACTATTAATTTATCTTGAACTAGCAGAGTATCCGTCGTTTGTACGGGGTTGACAAATATTTGTATGGTTTTAATTTGGGTTGAATTTAATTTACTGAAATTCAATCCCAATAAATATATTAAACTATAGTTTATACACCTACCGTAAAAGGAGTTTCCAAGGCCAGTGGGGCGGTGCCCTGACAAAATTTATAAATAAAATATGCCTATGTGAAAACTAGGGACCCTAAAAAGTCCATGTAAAATTTCAGGTATTTATTTCCCGTTCCCAAGTACTTCAAGGGAAAAATTATACAAGGAGACGCAGAGAGTCATCAGGGATACGAAAAAATAATAAAGACTCTTGCTCAGGGATATAAATAAAATTTTTATCAAATTAAAGTTATGTAAAAAATTCACTGCGGAATAATAAGAAGTACTACGTCTGTGTATCAACGGCGCATCGTACTACATATATTTAACTATAGACCTACCTATAAAGTAAAGTTGCAGTAGTTTTGGTTGTAATTTTATACAATACTGTTTACCTACATTAAAATATACCTGTAAAGTGTCCGGTCAGGATATTTGGTTGTAATTTTATACAATACTATATACCTATAATAAAATACACCTGTAAAGTGTCCAGGTCAGGATATTTGGTTGTAATTTTATACAACATTACCTAATAAACGTCTACTTCCGCGACGTATTACTTCATCAAGTGATCTCTATTCTAGCCTTACATGTGTACATTTGGTTAAACATATAAACTTACAACCAAATCTATCCTGACTGGATACTTCATAGGTATATGAAATTAACCGTCCGTGGCAATAACAAAGAATAATTGTCAATATAGCTTCAGGACATGTTTTTTATTCATTTTATTGGGGGTGGGCAATGTGCATTTTTACCAGCACTATTAGCACCACGTTTGGGAGGAATTACATTTTTCCAAAATTGTAATTATTTTGGGCGTGGGTGAGAGTTTTTATAATGTTTTTCGTATCTCTGATGACTTTCTTCGTCACCTGGTATAATTTTTTGTTGATGTGTAAGATTTCTAGATTATGGTAAATGTCTGTATTTGTGCCCTGTTTCTTTTATGTGATTGTAGAATGCTGAGTTGGTGTTCTGTTCGTATTCTTCAACTATTTGTTTGAAGCTGCGATCTGTTTGCCCAATGTAGAATTTGTTGCAGTATGTGCAGTTTAATTTGTATATGGCTGGTACTTATAGTTTATCTATGTTGTTTGTTATTTCGAAACTTTTGTTTGTTGACAAAGCAAACACACTACTAATGTTTTGAAATGTATTAGCACGTAAGTTAGTAGTTACTCAAATAGCTACTTATGATTTATTCAGTGAATTCACAATGATTACAACAAGCTACTTAAAAGAAGCCTATAATTTTCTTTCAATGTATTTTGTGTGTGCAAAGTTTTTTTATGAAGATGATATTGCCAGTTACACTTTCTTATTGTTGCTCAGTGAAGGCTGCTACCAGTTTAAAACTTATGTCCTCTCTGTGTGGCTCATTTTGTCCCCTTTCATTGTCAACATTATCTTGCTTTTTATTTTCTTGTCAAACGGAACGTATTCAAATTCATTGCCATTCAAAATTTCATTTCTTAGCGTCTTTCTACCCAACAACATCGTTTTCAACCAGGATTTCATAAGAAAGTAGTTATCGTAGATCATTTAGAAGTGTCATGTTAGCATCAGGGTCGGTGTCGTGAAGAATAGGGTTTATGGGAGAGTCTTCTTTACTGGTTAAAATGTCTAGAATGCTTGGCCACAGTTTATTCCAGAAATAAACACTAGAAAGAAATTTTGTTAGGAGAGGAAAGATTAATTTAGACATTCACTGTGCACAGTGAATATGACTACCCCATATGAGAGGAAATTGCTTTTAATCCTGTTATAAATGACTTAATGGTAAGAAAGTGTGCTTTTGTTAAAGCGATTGGGTCACTTTAAAGGTAGCAGCAGTTCAAGGTCATGTACAGTTTTAATTATTTAAAGTAGTGCTGCTTGTGCGTACAAATGTTTGACTCATACGCAGGTGGGCGTCTAAACCATCTAAAATCAGAAACAAATGAGAAGGAGTCTACTGTAGTATTTTTTGCCGTGATAAAATCAAATAAAAATGTCCATATCTTTGCAACTGCATTTATACAAATACTATGTAGTGCATTTGATTCCTTATTGTGTTATTACTTTTACAGATTCTATGCATTATCTGCAGCTGCAGCTTTACTAAAATACGTGGAATTTGCAAAAAATGTTCTTTTTGCACCAAAATCTCTCAAAATTGTTTACCAATCAGCAACAGATGTTATGAATATTGGTTAGTAGAGTGTTTCCAATTTTCTATCAGTTACAATTTCTTTCTAATTTCAGTTCTCAATATAATTTAATCTGATCTAGAACATTTGATTTATTGTCTTTACAAGATTAGCAAATTTAAATATTTTTCAGGTTATAAAAGATTTATAAACTTTATAATCCCCCCTAACCCTTGTAATAATCCTCTGACCCTACATAAATTTGTTGTTCCTTGTACGTCCCCATTTTTGATGCACTTCTAAATTTTGATTAAATTTAGTGATTGTTTTTGAAGAAAAAGTTTAAAGATAGTGGAATTCTATATATATAAAAAATAGTGGAATTTATTGTAAATATACATAAAATTCATCAAATCTTTTAAGATTACATCTTACAATAATATGACTTGTACAACTATCTACTTTATTAAAATAATTTTGTATAAAAATTAATGAGACAAAATATTTTCAATTGCAACTACAAAAGAAGTTTTTAACATTTAGATGTAGAAACAGCACAAAGGCTAGAGCTTGTCCTTAGCCATAGTGGAAATGCCATAGCGGGAAGTTTATATGGAATACTGAACCATTGCTCTACCATCAGTGGATCGAGGTTTCTACGAGCTAATATTCTCCAGCCTCCAAGCACTCTGCAACACATTGAAAAAAGGTTGAACTGTGTGACAGAACTAGCACAGAACCCAGCTTTACTTCATTCTTTACAGGTAAAGAAGGTGCTTTAACTATGTTATTTCTGTCTGAGTCGAGTATTATTTTGTCATTTACAGATCTATTCTACTGAGACAATGTGCAATATTTTACCAATTGTATTTTTAAAATGTATCTTTAATCCATCTTGAGATTTTACTCAATTTATTGCAACATAAAGTTGGCTATGTATAAAAACAGGTTTGGTCAATTGTAGCCCTGCTCTTAACCATTAGCACTCGACTGTCGGGGGAGCCCCGCCAAGCGTATATTGCAGTTTACTCGTATGCCGCGGGTCACACGACACGATTTTCAAATGCCTGTAACTCGTCTGTGGCGAAGCCCACGACATTCAATCTTTTACCGTTTGGTGCTACACTCTATTGACAATAATGTGAACTAAGTTGAAAATGTCTAGGAATATGTGAGTCATCACAAAATCTAGTTTGTCACTATGTTGTAAGCTGCAAGTAGGTTACAGTTTTGCAGGTTATTTGTTTACTCGTAGGTTGCCGCGGCTTCACGTGCAATTAGTGATTCTGAAATTCCTGATCTTTTACTTGATCCTGATTTATTAGAATGTAGTTCAGTTTCATAAACAA
>JBAIZL010000005.1:131626684-131786684 GCA_036971475.1 Prosapia bicincta
TCTGGTATTAAACATTTAAAAATATATGTTTTTTAAACTAATATCAATTTTAACGAAACACAACTTTAAAATAAGTATATATTAATTAAAACAACCTCTCACCACAAATTCAACAAGTTATTTGTAAAAATACCTCTGAAGATGATTACTTTGTAGTCGAAATGTACATAAGGTTAAAATAAAATTTGTTGAATTTGTGGTGAGAGGTTGTTTTAATTAATATAAACATTTACGCCACAGTTGCTTTAAGTTGTTGTTTAAAATAAGTAACCTAAAACCACTTATTTAAAACATAATCTAAAATAACACACCATTAAATAAACAAGATCCAATTAGACACCAAAAAACAAAAACAACCCAAATTAATCCAATAAAATAAACCCCAAGAATTACAAAAACCTAAATCCATCAAAAACAAATTTACAAAATCGCTACTTGATGATTACCAAATCTGATACAGCTAACATAACATTAATAATGAACAAAAACCATAGCTCGTAAACTAAACACCCTATCCAAACTCCCCAGATATCTGTAATCGCCCATTCATTAACCATACCTGCACCCCTTCCCATCTCCTATAGAAATTTCTCGATAGAACCTCCCGAGATTACATAAAATGAACAAAATAAAAACATAAATATTCCACTCAACTCCACCTTAGTTTTATTTGAACTTAGATATTTCAAACCTCTACACTAACATTCCTACTCCAGAAACTATCAACATTCTCCAAAACATGCTCATAGACTCAAATACACCATAAACACACATTAACGAAATCATTACCCTAACAAAATTAATCACATCACAAAATTTTTATACCTGCAATGACACTTTTTATACTCAAAAAGAATATCTGCTAATGTAAACCCCCAAAGAATATCTTGAGCATATTTATTCATGCACCATATTTAACAAAGCATATTTTTCGTAATAATTGTAACGTTGTTAGTAAATTTAATTCTTTTAGTTTAAGTTTTAGTTTTAAGTTCTAGCTTACAGTTTAGGCGTAATAATAACCGTCTATCTGTAACGCTCTTGATGGCAGAACTCCGTTACATTAAAATACTTTAAAATACAAGGTTAAATCATTTAAACTAGCAGAGTCTCATTAAATTAAATCTTAAGGCTTATTAACTTGAAATGGAAGGAATTGAGTGCTGGTTAAATAATTACTCTTTTAAATTCAATTAAAGCAAATTATACTCTTTTTATTTAACAAAAAAAATCAGATAAGTTATAATCATGATACAAATTTCTTGACATTCAGTTACGGAACATTTAATAATTTTACTTATGAATTTTTAAGGATAGCAATCTAACAATCAATTAATCAATCAATCAATGGCTGAAAATGAATCTACACTCGAGTTTACTTGCTTTTTTCATAATCAAATTTTATAATTCAAGGTGAACACAATTGCACCAAAATATGCATAAATTACAGTTATGTAAATGAGTTGAAATGTTCAAGGTTCTTTAGTTTGAGTTATGCAGTATAACATTTTAAATTTTGAAATAAATCTTTAAAATCTTAAATCGTCCACTTAGCTGTATTCACATGTCGTAACCTCGCATCCTCCTTGTGGAAAGTCTCAGGAAATGTCATCGGTAACTTCAGCGTCCCATCTTTGTACTCGGTTACTTACGCTGTCTTTTATCCCATGATTATAACATGTTTTAAAAGGGAGTTTAAATTAAACTTTGAAAACAAAATAAAATTTTCTTGCTCTCGGACACGTCCGTTGCCCATTACATCTTGGCTAAAAGAGGCCTTAAATAGTAGTTGCGAGCAACCTTCCTACCTACCTCGCATCCGGGCGAGCGCATCCCGACTTTTAATTACTTGTTTTAAAATTCTCCGTTAGATGTCACTATCAACCAGAGATCTCATTAAAATATTTCTCATACATTACAATTTTTTTTTTTTATACAGTTGTACATTATTACAAATTTTTGAATACATTCTCGTTTGTTTTCTGAACCTTGCCAATTTAATATGTAACATCATCTAAAGTGTGTTACATAATGAATACGCAGACATCATATACTGATATAGATGTAACATGTAAGTTGACGATGCATATATTCTTAAATGACTTGAATTTATCAATAACAGTGTCAATAATTATATTTTTTAGAATGTGTTTTAACGTTTTAAATTTTCAGTTTCTCTGAATCACCTTGATTATACTCTTTCTTATAAATAGCTTCCAAACAAAAAATATAAATAATTTTATTTTAAATTTAGAAAATAATAAAGCATTATGCTTTCAAAAAAAATCTCTTAGTAATATTGCCATGTAAAACAATCAAACAAATATGTGTTAGAGTACACTTTTCTGCCATTCCTAACATTTCAATATTCTTCTCTGTTGACGCGATTCGGAATAACTCCATTTTCAAAACTGGAGTTTTGGATAATGGAGTTACTCCAAAATGCGTCAACAGAAGAGAATATTGAAATGTTAGGAATGGCAGAAAAGTGTACTCACACATATAGAAATATACCTAACAGAAATGAAGATGAGTGTACTAATAATTTCAATTACGAGTAAAACAAAATTTATGTTCAGATTTAAAATTACGTTTTTATTTGATGTAAACTTTTGTTTTAGAAAATGTAAAGGCAATGGCAGAAGAGTTTGATTTGCCTTTAAAAGTGAGCAATACAGGAAGCAAAGGTTTTCACATTTCTCTCAACCTTGGTCATAACAGACAGTTTAAGACCTCTGATTTGCCACCAGTATTTATACAGGTAGTGTAATAAGCTGTTTATAAGAATTTCTGAGACTTATAACTTGTTAATTTCTTGAATCCTTTACACAGCTTCTGTACATAGTTATTCCGATAGTATTGCTTAAACCCAATGAGTGTATGTTGTGGTCCAAGTAAAAACAAGCCAAGTGCTACTACAGGCACATGTAGCCGTATAATGTTAATGTGCGTACGTATTTTAACATGTTTCTACATACATTAACAAGTAATATAAAATTTTAAAAAAAAAGTAAATTCCCACTAAAGTCAAGAAAGACTAATTTTATCAGCGTTTACTTATTTCCAGTTTGTTTATTTTATTTGTTTCATTCATTTTTAACTTTACAGCACTATTTATGATATTTCGAGTAACCACGGCAACAGTTTAAGGTTGTACAATGGTGGTTTTGACGACAACTAGATTGGGGAGAAAAAAATCATTTACGTCTTTCAGAAATATATTTCTAGGTATTAGAAAGCTGGTGCAGTGCCTAAGCGCGATAGACATTGAACATTAAGATTCATAGTTAGAATCCGGCGAACTCCTAAAATTTTTTTTATAATTTAACTATTGAATAAATATTTGAAAAAACATTATTAACATCAATTGTCATCTGCTATAGTTTAAAAAAATGTATTTGAACTTGATTGGATGAATAAAAACGCATTTTATTAACGATTGAAAATTTGTACAAGATATATATACAATAAACTCCCGATTATCCGTAGAATAGGGTGGCCCGGCAACGCCGGATAACGAATTCCCCGGATAATCCGCTATGAACAAAGAATACGTAAAATGATCGATAATCGATTTATATAACATAAGTTACACAAATAATGACCCCGGTTAATGCAATTCACAATAATCTTCAGAGGACAAAATAAATACAGAAAATAATTTAAAATGTCGATGTAATTGACGGATTATAACATTTATATCTCTAACTATTTACAATACGTACATAAGTGCATGTCAAAAGTAAGTATGTATGTACATATGTAATTTCCTTTACAGAAAATACTTTCACTTTTTAACAAAAAAATCTGTCACTTTTGTATGTTTTATTGTGAGCATTGATTTAGCTTTAATGTGCGATCTAAGTTTCTTGAGAACCATTTTGTCACAAAGCCATAAAGATCGATAATGTATATGACAGACATGGATAATGCATATGTCACGTCCTAGACTATTTATAGCCGAGATTAGCTGACATTTGTTTACAACCTTATGATACACATTAGGTTTTCGGGCATCCAAGCATTTTATCATTGTCTCTTACATACAGTAATCTGCTCGCCCTTTTATTTCGCTGGCCCGTGTCGGGATGCTTCCCTTTCAATGTAAAAATTAGTACGTACATATTTACATATCTATTCCCTTCATCTTAACTTCTATTAAGCCTTATATGTATTTACGTCGTAATTCTCCGTTTGGAAATTTAAACACATGAATCTGATTTAAATAAACATTGGATATTTGTAAAACAATGGCAGACCCCGGATAATCCGCAAACCGGTTAATACACCCACGGATAATCGGGAGTTTACTGTATATATATATATATATATATATATATATATATATATATATATATATATATATATATGTATGTATATATATATATATATATATATATATATATATATATATATATATATATATATATATATATATATATATATATATATAGACTTACCTTGGTAAGAGTCCACTCTGTAGTCTTGAAATAGAAACACATAAAAGCACTTAAACAATGATATATTTCAACCACACAGTGGTCTTTGTCAATCGAAGAGAAAACACAAAAAGAAATATGAGAGAATGAAATAAATTAATTGTGACAATTATTTTATTTCATTCTCTCATATTTCTTTTTGTGTTTTCTCTTCGATTGACAAAGACCACTGTGTGGTTGAAATATATCATTGTTTAAGTGCTTTTATGTGTTTCTATTTCAAGACTACAGAGTGGATTCTTACCAAGGTAAGTCTGTCAGTCTCCTAGTCCAAAAAATCTATATATATATATATATATATATATATATATATATATATATATATATATATATATATATATATATATATATATATATATATATATATATATATATATATATATATAAGAGAGTGTGAGCTAATAGAAGGAATTTAAAAAGATAAATATAAACTTCTTCTTGATCCAAAAATTATCATATAATTCAACTTATGGGCATATGTTACATGTGACGCTTGCCTATAGTAGCTTTTACTTTTTGTTTAATGAGGACACCTATTTCAAGAGATTTTCTATCGTATTATAATAATTTTTTTTCAAAATATTTAAATGGTACATAAGGGTGGTGGAGCATGATTTTCGGCATTGACACTCAACTAAAAAATCCTGGCATGACTATGACTAGACAAATATCACATGAAATATCTGTCGAAGTGACAAGATGGTTTTATTATCTAAATCAAAGTTGTCCTACTTACAAAGAGGGGGGGGGGGCGAAACTCAATCTTTGGGCCAAACCGTGGGCCACAACTGAGGCAGTTAGATGGCTTCAAATGACTGATACATTGATCCAATTTTGTATAACTTTATTAAATAACTACAGTAATACCCCGTACTTAGGCGATAGGTGGGACCGAGCGATAACCGTGTAAGTCGAATTATACGTGCAAATAATGTTCTTGTGTAATAAGCTTTAAATGTTTTGATGACTCCCTGATCCATCGGTTGAAGCAAATTATTTGTGTTTAGTGGCAAAAATATCACTTTTACGCTTGTGTCGAAACTAGTTAAAGTAGGCATTGTCAATTATTAGGAATTGGTTTAAAAGAATTTGTTTAGACAGACAATAACATTGTGAAATGATGACCAAACCAGTCCTCAAAAAGGGAATCTGTCACCCAAACCTTCTGATTCGACTTCCAAATCACAGGCAAACTAGCTTTAGAAATATTTTTTAATGCTCTTGAATTTTCTGAGCGATAAACTATGAGAGGTTGCAACTAACAGTCACCAGCTGTATTTGCGCCAACCATCTCTGTCAATCGGTCTTTGGCGACCTTAAAACTTGGAGATATTTTCTCTTTATGAGCTATAAATGTTAGTTTAGGGATTTTCGTCTAGAACAGGCCAGTTTCTGCGTAACTTGGACAGCATGATTTAAATCTGTGTAACCTAGGAGTCGCGTAAGACGGGGTAGCGCAGGTCGAGGTATTACTGTATTTCTTTTTAAGTTTGAAAAACTATTGGCGGACCACATAGAATAGGCAGACGGGCCGCATGCGGCTCCTGATTGGCAGTTCGACAATCCTCATCTAAATTATGACTACTGTACAGATAAGGGTTAAACCTAACGTAAATAAATTTGGTAATGTTTTACTTTTGAAGGAAGATCAAAATAAATAAAACTTTATTTTGTTTTGCATAGGTGAGTCGTTCAAAAAGTTTGATTACATGTACTACAGAAGAATTGGTTGTCCTTAATCAAAGAATAAAATTAGCCCTAAAAGAGGTTCAAATGATCAGTAATGTGTAAGTTTCTTGTTTTGAATTTTACTTAATAATTTCAAATAAATTTTGAGAGTGGGTCAGTATATTTAAAAGACAATGTATCAGTAGGGATAAATTGAAACTATGAATTGATGAGAAAAGCATCTCATTGCAAAAACCATTGGTCAGGAAATTGCAAACTATATTCGTTGACTTCATCTTCATGTGAGCTACTAGTTTTCAACTAAAAACACTTGTAAATATCTTACACTGGTCTATAGTAGCATGTACTTTTGTAATTGTTGAGAACGCTCATTTCGGGAGATGTGTTTCATTTTCAACTCAGGCTGTAACTCTGTGTTACTTTTAATCCCCCTGCCAGAGGGAAGGTCAGGAACAAATAACAAATACTACTTTATGATTAACAATCCGTATTTATTTTCAGTAACAATATTAACTCAGACTCCTAAAAATTGTACCATCAGAGTTACTGTCTGAGTTGACAATGCAACACAGCTCCCCAAACAGTCGTCCTCAACAATTATAAAAGTAAGTGCTACAATAGGGAAGTGTAACACATTTACAAGTGTAAATTATAATTAAAATAGTAGCCTTGTATATAGTAAAATATTTACTAGGAATATTGTTTCAATCTTCAACTTTAACTGCTAAATTTAATACTTACATAAACTTCCTAAATATAGTAGAATCTCTCACGGTGTTAGCTTCACCAGTGATAGAATAGAAGCACCCTGGTTGTAGAATGTAGTTGCATGTTCTTTATTCTTGTTTCTCAGCCCTGGCCTATAGACCTGGCTAGGAGGGTTAGAGATCTTTATGTGCACAACTACGTTTCACTGAATTAAAGCTTCAAATCTTCTACAGAACAGACATTAAAGCTATCCTCAAGAAAGAGCTAATGAGCTGCCTTGCCAAACCCAGAGCCCTTAGAAAGGTGTGTATTGATTTGCTGGCCAGCCCTCTGGCACCAACTACTACTGCATTAAAGTACCGGTTGTAACTTTACATGGGCAGATGATCACAATGATGGATACTTATTTACTTTTAATTCGTGTTTAGGAATCTTGGCATTCAAAGGTACAGTTCTACAATTGTGAGAATTTTAAATTTTTACCAAAAAAAAGTCAGATCAGGACACATGTCACAGCTGTCTGGAGAAAATTCATAATATTGGTTCCCACTGTCTCCAAAACACCAATCGGTTCTTCCTTCAGTTTTAGTAGGTTCTGCGCTAGAATTAACTCTCCCTGGGATTATTTATTAGGAATATATTGTTGCTGAATTTTATAACAAATACATAAAACCCTCTAAACCACAAACTTTCTTTATTTAACTCTTATGTGCATTTCAGTTACCAAGTAACCATCCCAAGAAATAACACACAATGACTGTCTTTTTATGTTATCCCTCTGAGGATAGTTACTTGGTAACTGAAATGTATATAAGGATTAAATAAAGAAGGTTTGTGGTTTAGAGGTTTTTATGTATTTATTGTTCTCCTTGGGATCTTCTAGCCTGGCTTGATAAAGGTTTGTCCAGAGGATTTCTCCACCCTAAATATCCTGGCTCTGGCAACAAGCAAGCACACTGCTTCACTGGCTACACTCAATTTCCAAAAGTGTCGCCTAGTATATATATCTTCCTTCAAGGAAACTGGACAGCCCGAAAATTTATGCAGGGCAATTGCAGGACCTTTCAGATGTTATTCACATCTGTCATTAGTGGAAAAAACCACCATCTCTTCAACTTGCTCAAACACTATGGTATCTAAAATATAATGATAAAATGAGCATTTTTTAAAATTACAACCTTGAAATTTTCAGTTTTCTGTAACTATTTTCCCTTATACTATATTATGCAAGTATAATATTTAAAGGCTGATTGCAATATAAAATTACTTGCAACCAGACATTTTATTAATATAAGATGTTAAAATTATTAACTCATAACTTGGAGGTAATGTTTTTTCTAACGACTTCTTCATCCTCAAGTTGTTAGACGAAAACCTTACCTCCAAGTGCGAGTTAATAATTTTAACAATTATATTAATAGAATGTCTGGTTGCAAGTAATTTTATATTGTAATAAGTGACTAACAAAGAGCTCGTCATGAACAACAACAATTTTTTTCAAAACTTAAAGAAACATCTCATTGTATTTTTACTATCTGTTTATATTGTTTTTTCATACAAATTTTTAATGTTTGTTATATTTCTTTAATACAATATTAAAAAAAGCATCTAATTTGGTAAATGCATTTAATAATAAACATTTCAACTTGCTCAAACACCATGATATCTAAAAGACAATGATAAAATGAGCATTTTAAAATATTGAAACCTTAAACATTTCAGAGTTTTCTGTAACTATTTTCCCTTGTACTACATTATGCAACTATAATATTTAAAGGCTTATTACAGTATAAAATCATATAAAATCACTTGCGACCAGACATTTTATTAATATTTTTTTAATAGACCAGAAGTCTGGGTTATTAATTTTAACAACTTATATTAATAGAATGTCTAGTCCCAAGTAATTTTATATTGTAACTAGCGTTACTTGGTGCACATAGCTGTGCCCAAAATCATAATTTTTGCACTAAGAAAAGCAAATCAATCATCTAAATAATTATATTTTATTTACTGCAATGCTACAGGATAGACAATGTTTTTCTTCATTTCAGTAGGTGTATAAAGATACAACTTTTAGGTGTCCTAACACGTGAGCACGCAACATATAATTGTCCGTGACAAAAGTTCGAATGTTCTAAATTTAATCAATGGTCAATGAGTGTCCTTGTGCCTTGTTTATAATTATTACGAATGCAAGACCCAAAGGAAATCGTAGTCGTTTGAAATCAATAGGTAGATCTGATGAAATCATCAGTATTCGTAAAATTAAGAACATATCTCCTTTGAACTTGCCACTTCTGATTTCTGCCTGGATCAAGCTGGGTGTCAGTTTTTTTTGGTTAGTCTGGTTCTGATGCACAGCTTCGGTTGATTCAAATTTTGCAAGAATATTATCGACGATCCTACTCTAAATATCAATAAGTGTGTTAGCAATAATTGGACATAGAATTTAGCAATTTTAAACCGTTTGAAATAATTAATAATGTATTTTTATTTTTACTTAATGTTTATAGTTTTTTAAAATTAATTCAAGTAAAGCTATTATGGATATACATTTTAACATTAGAGTTATGGAAGGCTGCACAGTGAACCATCCTAAGCTTCTGGGGCGGAGCCCTTTAAATGGATCTACACCAAACTTAACATGCACCATCCTGGGAGTATGTTAAACAAACCCTCCAAATGTCTTCAACTTCTGTTTAGTGGTTTAGACGTCCATAAGATACATACATACACACATACATCTATACATCGGGTTTTGAACAATCCTAAGCCTCTGGGGCAGAGACCTGTTTATGGATCTACACCAAACTTAACAAGAACCATCTTGGAAATATGTTAAAAAATCCCTTCAAATTATATTAACTTTTGTTAAGCGGGTTAGACGTCCACAAGACACATACATACACACATACATATTTACTTTGGTTTTTAAACCATCCTAAGCCTTCGGTGGCAAAGCCCTGTGGATGGATCAACACCAAATTTCAAACGAACCATCTTAGGCATCTGTTAAACAATCCCTCCAAATTTTATTAACTTCAGTGCAACGGTTTAGGAGTCCATAAGATACTTACACAAATACATACATCCATCACTTTTTGTACCATCCTAAGCCTCTGGGGCGGAGCTCAGTGTGTAAATCCACACCAAACTTCACAGGAACCATCCTGGGAATTTGTTAAACAAACCCTCCAAATGTCATCAACTTTTGTTCAGCGGTTTAGGCTTCTATAACATACATACATATATACATACACACAAACATTAATTTTTATAGATATAGATAGGTGATTAACCAGGTCATCATAAACAACAATAAATTTTTACAAAATTTAAATGCTGTTTCTCATTGTATTTTTACTATTTGTTTATACTATTATTTAATATGTTGTTTATCCAAATTTTTAATGTTCGTTATATTTCTTTAATACAATATTAAAAAAAAGCCTATAATTTGGTAAATGAATTTAATAATAAAGCTAAAACCTGCCCATTTATCTAGACATTGAACCCTCTACCATACATTCACAAGTAAGAAGAGAGATAGGAACATCTAGCCAGATATGGTATAACTTTAGAGTAATTCTAGAATAATTGCGTTGTTATATCTATTCTCTACTTTTTCTTAACACCAATCTTTCTTCAAACTGGGAGATATAATGTGTAGACACCACTCTTTAATGAAATTTGTATTTTTTTGGGTTGTACATTTTGAGGCTTTTTTAGTAATATATATATACTTGGGAAAAACCACTATTGATCTAACATGAAACGAGTCTGCTGAAAAACATCAGTAAGTAAAGGTTTTTACCAAATGTAATCAATAAATATAAACCCTATAACGTAAGTAGAGAATAGATCTACTCCAGCTAAGTGACACTATATTTGTGATACCATGATATTTCTAATGCTTCCAGCAATGGAAGATCCTCACTATAAGGCTATCTATTATTTACCTAATTTTAAAATTCCTTCTATTAGCTCACACTCTCCCTATATATATATCTTGTACAAATTTTCAATCTCTAATAAAATACATTTTTATTCATCCAATCTCATTCAATAAGCTTTTGTAACCTGAAGTGAATGACAATTGATGTTAATAGAGTTTTTTCAAATATTTATTCAATATTTAAATTTGGAGGTTCTAGGTCGGATTTAAACTGAGTATCTACATGTTCAAAGTCTAACTCTTTGGCTTCAGTCAACTTTCCCATAGCTAGAAGTGTTTTTCTTAAAGACGTATATGAATTTTTACTTTGCCCCCATCTGGTTGTCTTTGAAACCTCCATTGTACAACCTTAAATTGTTACCATGATAACTACAACACATTGTAAGCGATGAAAAAAAGAATAGTAACACACAAAAACAATAGTCTACCACCATACATAGAAAAACATTGAAAATTTTAAGGAAATCAGCTTCCTATTTTGTCACCTTATATTTGTTGTTTCTATAAACTTTTGACACTGCCGCTACAGGCGGAACACTCGTCATATTTATATAATTATGCTGGTAATAAAACTTATTTCATATTTAAACACTATTTATTACTTCACATCTTTCTTAAAACAAAACTCTAAACAAAGAACTGAGAAACCTAAAACAATTACAAATCATCTGTTAATTAATATAATGTTCTTTTTCTTTTTTTTTTCATAGAGGATTGTCATAGAGTATTATATTATTGCATTCACAACATACTCCCACCTTTTGAGTTATGGTTTAACTCAAAACATTAAAAAATAGTATATTGTTAAAAGATTAATCAACAAATTTTTGTGGAAGCTTAATTTGTCTGCCACTTCTTGAATATGTCACAATTTTATTTTCTTTTGTCACATTATCTTCTTCCAGGTGTAGTTCATGTTCATTGGTTTTTGTCACTTTTGGTTTAATCTTTTCTTTTAATTGTTCTTGGATGGTTTCTTCTTGCATTTCAAGAGGATATAGTCTTTGTATTGGTCTCAATAAACTTCCAAAAGCAGTCTTCAATTGCACTAATCTACACACTCCATCTCTACTAATGATAGTCTTTTCTATCAGTCCTATTGGCCAATCAATTCTTTTTTTATTTTCAACTTCAATCAGTACTAATTCTCCAACTTTCAACTGTCTGCCGTTTTTCTTACTTTTTAAAGCTAATTGTCCTAAATACTCAATCCTAAATCTTTTTCGCAATGCTTCTCTCAGGTGTTGTCGATAACGTACTCTCTTGTTAAGACTTTTTGTATTTACATGGTCACAATCTGGAACTCCAATTTCTTTTAAGTCATGTAAAAACATATTTGGAGTAATAGCAGTTAGGTCTGAAGAAGTTTCAGATAAATATGTCAAAGGTCTAGAATTCATGATACTTTCACAATCACATAAGATTGTCTCCATTTCCTCATAATCCAATGACGTTTTGCCCAAGGTTTTGCGTAGCAACTGTTTCATGAGTCGGATGAGTCGCTCCCACCATCCGCCCCACCATGCAGCAGAGGGAGGGTTAAACCTCCAGTCAATTTGTTGGCATGAGCTATATTTTAAGATAGCATTCCAATCTAGAATTTTAAATGCCTTTTCTGTACCTGTGAAATTGGTACCATTGTCACTATATATTATTGATGGTCTTCCTCGCCTTGCAATAAATCTTCTAAGTGTATCTATAAATGCTTCGACAGAAAGAAACTTTACTAACTCCAAATGAACAGCACGGTATACTGCACAAGTGAATATGCAGATCCAAACTTTACTGCCATCTCGTAGAAACAAAGGTCCCGCAAAATCAATTCCAACCACTTCAAATACTGCGGCATCTCGTACTCTACTTTCAGGTAAGGGTGGAGTGATTGTTTCTACATTTTTTGAATTATGTCTCTGACAAGGAATACATTTTTTCAAAGTATTACTTATTGTTTTTCTTCCTCTCAATATCCAATAGTTTTCTCTTAATAAACTTAAGAGACCTTGAACTCCCACATGACATGATCTCTTATGTATTGTAAGAATAAGAATATCTACAATGTCATGTTTTGATGGTAGAACAACAGGAAATTTAAAATTTTCCAAATCCTTTCTTTCTGTTAATTTTGTCTTTAGCCTTATAATACCATCAGCAGCCATAAATGGTGACAATGAAGCCAATTTAGGGTCCCTTATTCCTTCAAATGATTGCTGTTGAACAATTCTAATTATAAAATTGTTAGCTTCAATAATCTCCTTACATGACAAAACTTTACTCACACACTTTTCCTTCTTTGAGGGGTTACAATTATGAATAAATCTCAGCAACCATGCAAAAACACACACAATCTTATCAAAATCATTTGAAAAGTAATAAAACCAATCTTTTGGGTAATTATTACTTAAAAGTGAAGGTGTAGGTCCTTTCTTTTTTTCTAAAGAAATTAATTCTTCGTCAGGTTCAGGTTCATTTGATGGCCAGGTATCTTCAGGCAACTTCAACCATGACGGGCCCTCCCACCATCTGGAACTAATCAACCTGGAAACTGAACATCCTCTACTGGGCAAGTCTGCTGGATTCATAGTGCCGGGAATGTGCCGCCAAGATGTTCTGGAAGTGAGGCTGCAGATTTCTTCAACTCTATTTCTAACAAATACTCCCCAGTTTTCTTCTCTTTTAATCCAAGCTATTACTGTAGAAGAGTCACTCCAATAAAAAAATTTAATATTACATTCAAATTTGTTTTCATCTCTTAATTCTTGCACTACTGAAGAACCTAATCTAGCACCTATAGTAGCAGCCATTAGTTCAAGTCTGGGTATTGTCATCTTCTTTACAGGTGCTACACGTGACTTTGCCTGGATTAGCTGTAATTGAATACATGTACTAAGTTCAAAACGCATAAATACTGCTGTTGAGTACGCAAATTTGCTGGCATCACAAAATATGTGAACTGATACAGAAATGATTACGTCATCCACACCTTGTAGCCATCGTGGAATCTTCATCTCTTTTAATTGATCGAGTTCCTGAAACCATATATTGAATCGTTGTTTGATTTCTTCTGGTACTTCTTTGTCCCACCCACAATTATCTTTCCAGCATTCCTGCAATAATAACTTAGGGCATATGGAAATAGGACAAGTGAATCCAATAGGATCGAACAATCTGTGTGCAGTGGACAATATAACACGTTGTGTTACCAAGTTCTCTTCTAAATTTACTATTTTATGAAAACTCACAGAAATTGTGTCTTCTTTCTTGTCCCAGGTGAGACCTAGGACTGAAGCCTCTGTCTTGTCTTCCAGACCAGGTTCAGTATATTCCCATCCTCGCAGCTCAAACTTTCCCAAAGAAAATATTTGTATTGCTTCTGAAATGAACTGTTTCAAATCCCTTTCATTATTTACACCTGTAACACAGTTATCAACATAGAAACTTTTAAACAACTTTTCTATTGTACATTTAGAAAATTGATTGTCTTCAGCACACGGTACTAAATACTTCTGCAGGTGGTAGTTGATGACGGCATTGAGCAAAAATGGACTACTTGAGACTCCAAAAACAACTCTTCTATGTCGGAAAATCTTGAGTGATCCATCTGTGTTTTGCCACAGAAATCTTAGGAAATCTCTGTCCTCTTCATACAAACTTATTTGCAAAAACGCCTTTTTTATGTCAGCGATAACTCCTATTTTATAAAGTCGAAAACGTAAAAGCAAAGCTGGTATTATTTCAATTAAGTTAATACCTATTTCCAAACACTGATTAAGGGAATAGTAACCCTTTTCTTTAGACGAGGCATCAAAAACCGGTCTTACTGCAGTGGTGCTGTTTTCTTTTATCACTGGTCTATGAGGTAAATAGTGACCTTCATCCCATTTGCTTATTGGGATTTCCTCAATAACACCATCTTCCAGCCAATCTGAAAACACATTGTTATATACATTATATAAACTTTCATTTGTTAGCTTTTTCACTGAGTTTTCAAGCCTTTTTTTTGCAAGATTGAAATTTCTTGGAACTTCTGGGTGGTCTTCGGACCAAGGTAATTTGACTTCATAGCGTCCTTCTTCATTTACTCTCACAGTTTCCAAAAATTGTGTTTGAACAGAATGTTCAATTTCTTGTTTGCTTCTGGTCTGTAGTGGGTCTTTTATACCTAAAACATCCATTTCCCACAGCTTGCATATTGAATTACTTTGTACAAACATAGAAAGTGCTGTCATAGAACTAAATTCTTTACTTTCTTGAAATTTTCCTGTCAAAACCCATCCTAAATGAGTTTCAAGGGCTATAATACCACAATCTAGAACCTCTTTTCTTCCAGTTAGAAGTTTCCCATATATGTCAGCCCCAATTAATATCTCAATTGGACTGTCTGCATCCTGAAACAATTTAATACCTCTTTCCATCAGTTCATCAGTCCATCTTCCTGGTTTCAAGGCAGGAACATAAGTACAAATATTTATTTCACTAAGTGCCTTGAAATTACAAGAATATGTTTTATCTATACTTTGTAGTCTGACTTTGTAGCATGCATGATTGCGAGGCTTAGTGACCTCTCCTCCAAACAGGCCATGTAATAATGTTTCTTCACCACAAGTGTCATATTTCATTTTTTCAACAGTCGATTTCCTTATGTATGACCTCTGGGATCCACTGTCAAAAAGTAAACGCACATTGAGTTCTTTTGTGTCACTAACAGCCTTGACAACAAGAGTTTGCATGTAAACCTGATTGCCATTCACATTGGACAAGGAATTCTCAAAATTGGGCTCAGCTTCTTTTTCCTCGCATTTAGGTTTAATGTTAGACCTATTAAAATTATTCTGCAACTTTGAACACATAAGTGGTACATGTTTTCCATTACAAATAATACATTTAACAATAGCTCTGCAATGTTTACTTAAATGTCCTACTTTTGTACAAGAAAAGCAACACCTTTTGCTAGTAAGAATATTCTGCCTTTCTTCTAAAGACATGTCCCTAGCTTTAAAACAGTTTTCACTTAAATGACCACCGTCACAAAACACACACATCGATAACTTCGTCTTATCTGTGCTTACTGTAGACGTATTTGATTTTACATTTACAAGGCCAGCTGCTGTAACATTGCTGGTAGGCCTTCTTGTATTTTTAATATGCTTATTTTTACTTGCAAAGTCTCTTTTATATGAACTCGTAGGATTATCACCTGTTGATACTTTTGTTTTTTGTAAACCAAATCCCTGTTTAGCTAAGTTTATTCTTTCTTCTCCCTCCACTTCAATTTTCAAAAAATTCATTAGGCTATCTAGCCTACTTTTACTTTCTGACGCGGTCTCGTCCTGTTGAGAGTTAGGCCTACTTCTCTGCCAAGCTATTAATAAATCCTCCCTGAGACAAGATTCTACTAATGGGAAGAGCATAGCAGCGTACTTCTCCTTTGTTACACCTAAAGTTTCTAAACACCTTAGTTTTGACTCAATTTGATCATAAAGTGAGGAAATAGTAATTTTACTTTCACTGCTATTTAATGTTATTACAATTTTCAAGATTTCTCTTATGTAAAACTCTACTAACAGGTCATCTTTGGCAAAGCGAGATTTTAAATGTTCAATAGCCTGTTCATAACTACGTCCACATGGGGGAAAACTCTCGACAATTTCCCTAGCCTTAGTATTAGGGATAGTCGCTTGCAGGAGATACTGATACTTGTCATCAGAATCAATACAGGGGTCTTCATGGATTTTCTTAAATTGGCCCCAAAACGGCAACCAATCACTAATATCACCACCAAACTTTTTAAACTCAAGTGTGGGTAACTTAAATTTACGTTTTTCTACATTCACACTAGTATCTGTCTTAGGCCTAGCCTTGTCAATAGCCTGTTCAACTAAATACTCAACTATTTTAAACTTGCCTGAGTATTCATCGGCAGATTCTACCTCATTTTCTAAAACTTCAGTAGATGCATTTTCATTTAGTAAAACTTCAATAATTTCTCGGTCTAAGACCTCCAATTGATTATGTTTTTCACGTAATAGCTCTAAATTAGCTTTTAACAAAATCACATCATCTTCATTTTTTATGGATTCTAATAATGTATTGTGTAAACGTGAAAATCCAGTTCTAAACAATTTTCTTTTCTTTTTCAGAGCATCCATTATAAAATACTTACTAATGGATCATAGATTTTAACTGTAACCAAATTATTATCCTGTCACGGTCGCCATATGTTATTTCTATAAACTTTTGACACTGCCGCTACAGGCGGAACACTCGTCATATTTATATAATTATGCTGGTAATAAAACTTATTTCATATTTAAACACTATTTATTACTTCACATCTTTCTTAAAACAAAACTCTAAACAAAGAACTGAGAAACCTAAAACAATTACAAATCATCTGTTAATTAATATAATGTTCTTTTTCTTTTTTTTTTCATAGAGGATTGTCATAGAGTATTATATTATTGCATTCACAACAATATTGTTATTCTGACATATGTATATACATATTTATATTAATTGTAATTATAAAATAAAAAGAAACTAAAATACAATTTTTCTCTGTTGACTTAAGGGGGACTTTTAAAAAATGGATATTACTTGTTTATCCTCATAGTAAATTTACGTGAACTACTATTACACAATAAATTGATGTTTTACAATATATAATGAAAAAACGAATTTCATTCTTTAAGAGTAGATCTACACATTCTGTATCTTTTTCCCAAGTGAATTCAGTTAAAGTTACGTTATAGGAGAGAACAGAAACACATTCTGGGTAAATCTCTTTAGGCCAATGACAGATCTCAGACTAATTCATGATTTTACAAATACTCTATCCGAAAATCCTTTTCAAGAGCTAAAGGTTTATTAATTTAATGTTAAACCATAACTTACAGTTTGTAAAATTCATAAAAATACTTTTAACATAATTAAAATCAAACATTTCACAACTCTTAATAAATATTCACATTTAATATTAAATATTAATTAAAATATTCACAAGTCTAATTATGCGCAAAAAAAACAACACATAATACTGTTAATAACCTAAACAACATTGAATAGTTATTAACAGACATTCAATAAAGTTAAGTAAATTTCTTGTTATTGTATACTTTGTTATTGTGGAAATCTTTATCAATCTAAAAACAAAAACAAATTTGTTTTGATTTGGTAAACAAATATGGGGAATAATAATCTTTATCACCACATTATGTAACCTTTAGCTCTCCAAAACAGATAATTACAAATAAATAAAACTTATTTAGTTTTACTCTAAATAATAAACAAAAATCTTGTTATTCACCTTAAATATTTGAGTTTTTTGTTATAGCAAACAATGTCTGGTTTTACAACAAAATTATAAAAAAAAATAAACTTAAACTGACTAAAAAAATTAGCTTGTATGATATACCTATTGTCTTAAATGCTCCTCATATGTCACCTATTAGAATAATTAAGAATTATAGCTCTCTCTAAATTATAATTAATTAATACGTAACTAAGTAAATTCTTAAGATTTTACTTGCTGATGAGTTTTGAAACAACCATTCCTTTTACGAAGCTAAGCCTCTACTGGCGGCATCACACAATGTAAAAAAGGTTGTTGGCATAAGATTTATAAGTGTACTGGGTGTAGGTTAAGTTGGTTGTTTACGATGTGATGGAAAAGAGTGTTGGATCAAAGTGTGTGTGGTCATTTAATATATTTTCTTTATCTGTTACATGATTTTTGTATATTTCATATTTTTCTATAGTTGTTAATTTTTTACTATGGTTTAGTATGTGGATGATATTTAAATTAATATGTATGTCCGTGCATGTGTGTTGCGTGTTTCGTAAATGAGTTGCATAGCTGGATTTTGGGTTTAGGTTGTTTATGTCGTTGGTGTGTTCATTGAAGCTTGTGTTGAGTGATCTACCGGTTAGGCCGATATAATAGCGGGGGCACTCATAGCATGTTATTTTGTATATACCCGATAGATTGTATTTGTCTGTTTGTTGTTGAAAGGGTTGTATGTGTTGTCTTAAAGTATTTTTTGTTTTGTATGATATTTGGTAATTAAGTTTTTTGAATATTGTAGCAATTTTGTATGTGTGTTTGTATATGGATATAATTTTACAGTATATGGATTTGTAATTTTGGTGTAAATTGTCGGAGGGATCGTTTTGTGAAGCTGTTTATGTTTAATTTTCATGAGTATGTTGTCTATAAGTGTATGTTTGTAGCAGTTTTATTGAGCGATGCATTTTATTGTATTGAGTTCTTCATCATAGTCTCTTTGTAGCATAGTTATATTGGTTAGGCGGTGTAACTATAAATGCCTGCTTTCAGCAGTTAGTTTTACAGTATTCTTTACATGTTTCAAGACGTTTTTATCTTAAAATTGGTTTACAGGATGGTTTTTCAGTTGCTACAAAATTTGAGACAACACATTAGCTGTTTGTACAGACTATGTGAAAATGTCGCTGAGATAGATGTTGTGATTTCCTTCGCTCAAATCAGTTCGTCAGATAACTATGTGCGGCCAACTTTTGGTGAGGGGATGATGCTTACTGATTCAAGACATCCTATTTTGGATTTCATCAATCCTTCGAGTCCAGTTCCTAATGAAGTGGTAAGCTATTTAATTTTAAACCCAATGGCTGAAGTTGTCACCCACTTGTACTACTAAGTTGTAGAACTAAAAGTATTAGGTTTTTAATAGTAATTATTAATTTTATCATTACTATTTTAGAAATAGATTGTCATCTATTTATTTATTTGGGATCAGACCATCAAAAAAAGTGTTGTTACCATTAAAACTGTTGGTTTTTATATTTTATATAAATACTAGCAATTTCATTGGCTATTTAAATAATTCAAAATAAAAGTTATTGTATACTTTTAATAGTTAGATGTTGTGTTGTGCTTCTGCAGCTTTCTGAGAATAAGTATCTTATTGGCTAGGGGTTAGTGAGTTTTGTACCACTAAATATACAATAAAATATTTTAATTGTTATTTTAACTTATTGCTTTATACAAATACCAAACTAAAGTTTAATTGAAAACCATTGTATAAGTTGTTAGCTTTTGTAAATGTTTGAAACATGAGAACGCAGTTTTTAGGCCGCTGACGTGGTTATTTCAGACAGCACAGCACAAGTATTGCTCATTCTTGAGTTACAATATGCACTTTTTTCCAATTTACAGTGCTGATAAATTATGCTTTACAATAGTACCATCTTAACTCTGTTCTCCCTATTTCATGACGCTGCTTCTCTAAGATTCTCTGCAGAGATTTGTTGGAGCTACCTCACTTGTACTGTAACCTTTTAACTGTTGGGTTTAGCATTTTTTTGAATAGCTAGGCATCTCTTTGAATAACTGGTCAACTTGAAAGTAAATAATTCATAAACAAACACATAAATTCAACATATACGGAAAACCCACTAGTACCAACACGACCATTCACAGCTCCTCAAACCACCCACACCAACATAAACTAGCTGTTTACAACACCATGATATATTGCCTGCTTAAAACACCATTAGACAAAGAAGAACACTACCAGGAGTTAAACACCATAAAATATATAGAACAAACTAATGGATACAACCCAACAATGATTGACAAATTATACAACCGCCTAAAAAATAAATCTAATAACCCAAATACAAACACATAACAAGACAATCCCATAAAATACCTATCAATACCATACAGATCATCCAAAACCCACAATCTAACCAATACACTACGAAAATACAACTACAAAATAGCTTACTACACACACAACACTCTCAATAAACAAAATCGACAACATTTACAACGCCATTGGAGTTTACAAACTAACTTGCAGTTCGTGCCCCAGTTTTTACATAGGCTAGACAGGGAGGTCATTCTACACACGTTACCAAGAACATATAAAAGCACTAAAAAACAATAACTACCAATCAAACTTCGCCGATCATCTCAACTCCACAAAACATGACTACATAGACATAACATCTAACCTACAAATTCTTCATAAACAACACAGAAATAACCAACGCTACACAACCGAACAATACGAAATATACAGACACTCCAAACTACACCCTACACACATACTCAATACACAATTACATTACAACTCACACACACTTTTTGACATCATAACTCCTAATAATCACAAAATACACCCACACCACCATAATATCCCACCCCACCCTAACACCCTAACCTACGTAAACCTTGAGATAGTTATGGTCTGAGTTGACAATGGAACACATCTCCCGAAACGGCCGTCCTCAACAAATATAAGTAAGTGCTACTATAGGCAAGTTATAAACATATAAAAGTGTTAGTGATAATAATTTAGTATTGATGTAACAGCAGAAATCTCTGAAAAACAGTTGTGATATTATTGTAAAAGAGATATTTAAACCTTGCTTATATCTCTTGTTCGTTGGAAAAAATATTAAATGGCTGGTAGCAAAATTGTTCTTACAAACATTATTGGAGATAGCTTTGAGATATCTTTAACTATAAATTCAATGATATAATCAGTGATCTATTTAGAGTCTACATATAAATAAAATATTTTTAAAAATTCTGATATTGAATGATTACATAAGCACATTATTATACTGTAATTAATTTTAGGTACTCATTTACATAAGCAGGGTAACCTGAGGGCTAAAAAAGCACACAGAAACTCTTTGTGTTGTCAGAACCTTTGAGTTAATACTCGAGTTCCCTTCCCACTTGATCACTCAGTTCTCTATAAATTATGTATTTTATACTAATCTTTATTAAAGGTACTAAAACTATTAATGTATTTTATGTTTTTAGTTTGCATCATCAGATAAAAACTTTCATCTAATAACAGGACCCAACATGGGAGGAAAGAGCATTTACATACGACAAATTGCGCTACTTCAAATTATGGCTCAGGTGTGTAACTTCTGTGAATTTAAATGTTTTTATATATTAAAAACTCACATACTAACTGGTTACTGACATCACTATCTTCTGTGTTTTGTCACACCTCCAGAGGTACAGATTACAGCTGGGACAATAAACTTGAAGGCATCCTGCCAAATAGGAGAAAATCAATAGATGGAAATGATCATAAAACATTTTAGAGCAGTGTTTTAAAATTTATTTAATAATGTTACTGTTCTTATAAAAAGAGAGATCTCTTGTAAATAGATTACAAAACAGCTGATTTTTGTTATTCCTATTCATACAGTTATTCCTAATACAGTTAATACAAAACTGATATGTTTTTGTAAAGGTTTTATTTCTAGGTCAGTCTAGTTTGTAATCTATTATATTTTAGATTTTAATTTTGTAATAAGATGATGATGATGATATCGTCATCAAAATGTACATTTTGGTTTAATCATAGGTAACTTGTATTATTAGTTGTTTTTTGATTATTTTTGTGATATTGGGGGTTTTTCCAATATTTTTATTGCAATATATTGTACCTCTGTGCTCTTGATATTGTAGATTTTTATTAGTAAGTTATTTAAACAAACTGCTACTATACAGTGTTAAACTTGGAAATGTCAACCTTAGTCGCCACAGCCATTAGTATACGAGAGTCATCGAGTCACCACTTCCCATGCTTGCCAGTTATTCTCAAACACAACCCATAATTATTCTATACAGACTGAGATAGTTGAAACATTTCAATATTTAACTTTTAAATTACACTCTAGGTTATTGCCACCATAATACTGTATTAGTAGGATTACAGAAAATTGCTAGGTTTAATGGTTAGGTATTTGTAAAATACTTATTATTTTAAAGATTTACAGAAATTGAATTAAAAGATAACAAATCCAACAAAATGATAAAAAGTTTTTGTTCTATGAAATAATCAGATGTCTTTTGATTGTGGTTATACATTGTGTTATCTTCTTTTCCTACTGTAATTGTTTTTACTATAATTAAATAATACTTAACTTTGTGAATACATAAGGGCTTACTTGCTGACACATTTTGAAACAATTGTTTCTTACAAATCAAAGCCTTTACATTTTCTTTTATTTGAACAAAATCTCCACCAAACTTCCTGAGCAAAGTTGTATAACATTTTAACAGACAATTTGAAATTTGGTATTGAACCATGTTAAATTGACATTAATTTCTGCCAGTTCTGGAACCAAAATTATCTGCAGGATTGTGGCTTGTGTATAATTGGTTTTATATTATTATTTCTCAATTTAATCAATGACTGACTAGTTTATTAAAAAAATATCAAATAAAATGTAAATAATATTTTGTTTATTTAATATTTCAGATAGGTTGTTATGTCCCTGCAACTTCAGCTGAATTTAGAATTACGAACTGGCTGTTTTCAAGGATTGGTTTTGATGATAGCATCGAACATAATGCTTCAAGTTTTATGTTAGAGGTAAAACCTATCTTTAAACAAATAATTTGAGTAGGTTTTTAATAATTTTTATAGGGTTTAAATGGGTAGGTCTTTCTTAGTTGTTCAGATATTTCTGTAATAACTGCAAACAGGTAACTAACAGTAACACAGCCAGAAAATTATTTTGGGGGTCTAATCCGAGTCCTGGGAAATACCTGGAAAAATTTTAAAAATCCCACTCCTATGAAAAACATTTTATGCTATTCTATCACTGAAAATCTATACAGGTAGTTTGGCATTTTAAACTAAAATCTGATTTAACTTAATTCACTATCAATTTTAACATATTTATGGTAGGAATTCCCAACGATTTTTTTGTTGAAACTTATAAAAGTCTCAAGGTTAGAGGTATTCAAGTCTTAATTTAAGTTTGAGTCAACCCAAAGTAGGTTTTATGACTTAAAACTCTATTTTTCTAACTATACTACTGCTACTTCATTCATTGAGTTAAAAAAACACACCATAATGAAGAACAATACAGAGCATAAATCTAAAAGGAAATGTATCTTGGACCTGTCCTTAAAATGGAAAAAATGTATTCATGGAGCTCATATAGAAATTCCACAAAAGGAACTGATAATTCAACTTTTAATGTCACTAAGCCAAAAATGTAGCTGTTATATTGGTTTACATGTCTGATACATTTCAACTTAATTAGTCTTACTCCTCAGTATTATATTTAAGAGTTGAAGTCAGCGTCAGTTTTGTCAATAAGTGACTTTTTGCATTTTTTCAATCAATGGTATATTATCACCTATTTTCAAAGGATTAAAGAAAATACAGTTTTTAGTTATAAACTTAGAAGTGTTGTTAATCTTAGATTAAGAGCGTAATTATGTTCAGAAGAAATTATAACGCAATAGAAAACAACACAACTGGTGAGTTTATTTACAGATTTCTGATGATGCTAACTATGTTAGCAAAATATACATAAAGGTTGTGTAAATTTATGTAGCAAGGGTTTATAATTGTTTATTAATTATAAACCTACAGAAATATATTTGATGGCATAGTTGATGGCTTATGTAACCAATCAAAGACCATATATGAATTTCATGGCTGTTACTGGCACAGATGTCCAAATTGTTACACATTTAGATGTGATTCATTTCTAATCGACGATCCGTCAGATACTCATAATCCTCGAATTACCAAGACTAAAGCTAAGAAGGCTAAGTTGTCCCGTCATGACCATGTTGTCGAGTAATGGGAGTGTGAATTTTATAAACTTAAAAAATCCATCAAAACAATGACATACCTTGATTCACACCCTCTAATACACCTCACACTACTAAACCCTCGAGATGTGTTTTTCGGCAGTTGTACAGGGAACGTAAAATCATACCACATTGATGTTTGCTCCTTATACCCCTGGGTGTGTAAGTACCGAGAATAACCGATAGGACATCCGAAAATACACATCAGTAACAGTAACAACGTAGGAGTGTTTGCTGATGGTCTCCTGAAATGTACAGTCTTACCTCCTCATGATCTGTATCACCCTGTCTATATTATTAGGAATATACCTTCAGTAACATTTGAGACATGTTTGTTATTGTTTTATTTAATATTTATTTAAAAGGCCTTTAGACCTACAGAATTATGTTTAAACACTTGACGTATGTGTTGTCAGTTTTTTCTTTAATATTTATTTATACAAATAGAAGTATTCAGCTGTGCGATATTTTTTTACTTCCTCTTATTTTATCATAGCGTATAAAGTACATACGAATTAATAACCGTATTATCATACAAATCTGGTTAAAAAAGTCAGGTTACCCTTTCGAGATTTCTCTTCCCACCCCATACTATGATATGAGCATTGTTAAAGTTTCCCAAAAAGTCATTACAGTAAAATATTTCACTTTTGTAGTTACTTTTATTGGTTATTAAATTAGCAATTATAAAAGACTTGCATAAGGTTACTATAGTGTTTATTAAAAGTTATATTATTTTCAGATGAAAGAGATGCAGTACATTTCAAGAAATATAGGGCCTAACAGTTTAGTGATAATCGATGAACTTGGCCGAAGTACTTCTACTGAGGAGGGAACAGCTATTGCATGGGCTTTCTGCGAACATTTGCTTCAGTCCACAGCCTTTGTGTTTTTTACTACACATCTTCCTTTCCTCACTAGATTGGAAGATTTATATCCAAACGTAACAAAGTAATATGATTTTAATTAATTAATTAATATGACTTTGTACTAAACACTTGTAAATATATACAAACTTGCCTATAGTAGCACTTACTTATATATGTTGAGGACGACCGTTTTGGGAGATGTGTCTCATTGTCAACTCAGACTGTAACTTGACTCAGAGTTACAGTCTGAGTTGACAATGGGACACATCTCTCGAAACGGCCGTCCTCAACAAATATAAGTAAGTGCTACTATAGGCAAGTTTGTAAATATTTACAAGTGTTTAGTGAAAAATATTAGCTCACGTGAAGATGGAATCAACAAATATGAGTTTGTAATTTTTAAACTCAATTAGTTACTAAATTAATTTTTATCAGATGTTCAAAAATTTTTGAGTTTCTATGATTACCACTATTTTTTGTTTAGTCACTTTGAGTGATATTTCAAACCACTTTGAGTAGTCTACTCGGTGTTATTCCATGCTTTTGTGTGTATCGAGGGCGAGTGTAGAAATGGATGAAAGGAAGAATAAGTGTTTATACACTTAAAAAAATAAGACATGATTGACAACTAAATAAACCAAATGTGGCATAATGTTTAATTTAATTAATCACTTTTACACTAGTTTATGACCATCCAAACTTTAATTTTGTAAATTTGTAAAACCTTACTGAGACAGGATGTTTTCGATCGGTCATGGTAATCTTCATCAGTGTTTAAATTTTCTTTTTCGCCACGGAGTGATCAAAAACGTTCTGCCTCAGTAAGATTTTACACATTTAAAAAATTAAAGTTTGGACAGTCATAAACTAATGTAAAAGTGATTAATTAAGTTTCACCAAACTTAATGGACTACAAAATTCAAGAGTTTAAATTAAATAAATAAAACTTCCTTGCCAAAAATAACTTTTTACTTTATTTAACAACTTATGTAAATTTAGATTTCACAGCAGTCATCATCAGAGGTTGATTCCTAAAAAAACTATCTTTGTTTTGTAAATTACCTATGATGATGATTGTTGTGTAATCAAAGTGTACATAAGGTGTTAAATAAATGGAAAAGTTACTTGAGGTATAGAGGTTTTATTTATTTAAATGATTTACAACATTGAAAAGTTATCCCAGTTGCTGTCTGAACACTCTTAACAATTTAACTCAGTGTTTGTTTGTGTATGTCTAACAATGGAGCTCGTTTTATATTTAGAAAATCTATGCTTCAGTTTTGTGAACATATTTATACTAATCAGTTATTTTGTGAATCACTTAAACGATAGTTTATGACTATCCGAACATTAAATTTGTTAAAACTTACTAAGACAGAATCAGTGTCTTCTGCTTGGAGATGTGGGTCAAGCGGTGATGGTTTTAAAGGAAGGTTTTCGATAGTATCAAAGAGTATGTGTGATTTGTATTGTGTTTGTTCGTTTAATATGTTTGAACTTTGTGTTTTTGTGTGTCTGTAAATTTCATATTGTTCTAGTGTGTTGAGATGTGGTCCTTTTTTGTTGATGTGTAGGATTTCTAGGTTATGGTAAATTCCTGTGTATTTGTGCCCTGTTTCTTTTATGTGATTGTAAAATGTTGAGTTGGTGTTCTGTTTGTGTTCCTCGACTCTTTGTTTAAAGCTGGGACCTGTTTGTCCGATGTAAAATTTGTTACATTCGTTGCAGTTTAGTTTGTATACGCCTGGTGCTTGTAGTTTATCTTTGTTGTTGGTGTTGTGTTGTATTTTGTATTGTAACTTGTTATTAGTTTTGTATGCTACTTTGGATCCTATTTTTTTTTTTTTTTAACAGATCGGCACATAGCAATCGAAAACGTTCTGTCTCAGTAAGTTTTAACAAATTTACTAAATTTAAAGTTCAGATAGTCATAAACTATTGTTTAAATGATTCATAAGATACACTGAACGTAATGGACTACAAGTTATTCAAGTTATTTTGTACTTATATTTTAATCAGGCATTCAGTAATGAGGTTTGAAACAGTGAGGTTCTGTGTAGGGAGTTATTTCATACAGGTTTAAGTTCACAAAGTGTGGTTATGTTTCCAATACCAAAGGTTATGTGTCTTTTTGAGTGGTATTAGTATTTTGCAAATTTTGAAATCACAAGATTTTGGTTTGGGATGTATATTAGAATAACATGAGAGAGTAAAAATACTATATATTGAAGTAGATTACTATTACGTATTCCTGCACAGCGTACCAAAATATGTATCGTACTGTATAATTTCAATTACATTTTCCGGAGAACCATTGAAATAAATATATATACTAAATTTCTGGTAGCAATAAGAACACTAATGATGTCATATATATTTAATTAACATATATATAACAATATATATTAATTTAAAATAGTCACTATTATATGCTAATAATGTCTTCGCCACTCGGTGGGAGAAACGACGAAAGGAAAACTACGTCACGTAGAGCATAACAGGAGAGATGTGTCTCAATCAACATCTTGCCTCTAACTGTCACGTAGAGCGTAATGGTAGAGATGTGTAATTAAGACTGAGTCTAGCTTAGAACTGACTTGCCAATCTTGTTTCCCTCTCTGAGCATTTATATTCATTTTTAAGAACTTTAACAGTAACTTCATCTTTATTAGGAAAATGCGTAACCATTACTATTTGGTCAACTATTACCAAATTTTCTAGTAGGACCATATGTTCTGCAATAGATCCAATTGTATTGAGACTACTTTAGTGTCAAGACCTCTAAAGGAATATGTTTGTTTATAATTTTCAAGTATATTTTTAATACTAAGATTAATTTTCTTACAGTCATTATATGAAAGCTGAAGAGAAAATAGAAGAACAAGACTGCAGACTCAAATATACTTACAAACTATACCCTGGTATAAATAAAGTGTCTCATTATGGTTTGAAGTTGGCTAGAATTACGTCGATGCCTCAGTCCATTCTTACCATGGCAGCCAGTATCGTTGATAAACTTGTTCTTCAACAAAGAGTAAGTACCTACAGTAAATCCTAACTTTAGGGGCTACAAGAAATTTGGCTTTGTAGAGAAGGTCAAAGAGTAAAAGACCATATTACATTTACATCATTGATGATTTCTTAATATGGTAATTAATGATGCATTCATAAATTGAATATGTAATTATATAAATGATTAATACACTTTTGTTTTTCAACAGTAAAATCATAATAAATTTTGTCAACTTTTTCAATTAATTTTTTTTAGCTTGCACTCTTCTGATATATATATATATATATATATATATATATATATATATATATATATATATATATATATATATGAAGTTATTATTATTACTTGTAAATAATTTTTTCCACCACTAAGTGCAATAATTTTCACTCACTTAACTTCATAAAGTCAGTGCAACGGAAAAATAATGGACAACGTGAAATATATATATATATATATATATATACAAATTACACTTTTGTTATTACTTGCGACCAGACATTTGTTAACTAAAAGTTGTTAATTGTTAACTTACACTTGGAGGAAATGTTTTCGTCTTACGACTACTTCAGCCTCGTCCGTCGAAGTCGTAAGACAAAAACGTTTCCTCCAAGTGTAAATTAACAATTAACAACTTTTCGTTAACAAATGTCTGGTCGCAAGTAATAACAAAAGTGTAATTTGTAATTTACAACCAGCTCGTCATGAACAGCAACAAGATTTTGATATATATATATATATATATATATATATATATTGTAAAAATGTAGAGTTGTTATTAAAATCCCTTTTTATTCATTCAATCAAGTTCAAATTCATTGTTATTAACCTATAGTGGATTACAATTAATGTTAATACAGTTTCTTTAATTATTTATTCAATAATTAAATTATAAAAATTTGGGGGTCTAAGTTGTATTCGAACTGAGTATCATCATGTTCAAAGCCTAGCGCTTTGGCACTGAGCCAATATTTCCATAGCTAGAAATGTACTTCTCAAAGCTGTATATGATTTTCTTTTGCTCCCATCTGGTTGTCGCCGAAACCTCTTTTTCACAACCTTAAGTTGTTGCCATGGTTACCACACAATATAAATAATGCTCTAGGATTTAAAATGAATGAAAAGAATAAAATATACAAACAAACTGGCTCGGTATTGAACCTTGTTTCACAAATGGACAATGTGAAAGGAAAGCAAAAAGAAAACACAATGCAAGGGACAAAAAAAAAGAAAGTGTATAAATAGTAACAAACAAAAATAATAGCCCAACACATACATAGAAAGGAAAATGGAAAATGCAAGGATATTCACTTTCTATTTTGCCACTTAATATTGTTATTCTGGCATATGTATATACATATTTAGATTATTTGTAATTATAAAATAAAAAGAAGCTAAAATAAAATTTTTGTTTTTGATTTAAGTAGGAATTGATTTTTAAAAAAATATTGCTTGCTCTTAATTAAGTTTGTATGGTACTATTTATGTTTATTTAATGAAATAAAATTTACTTAATTATTTTTTTCCATGTATAAGAAACAGCAAAACATGTTAGTAACTTCTGAAAACAAAAAGTTATTGCAATATGTTGATTTTCTTTGGCAACTAAATTCTTCAACTCCTGATTTCCCAACTTATTCTTTGTGTGAATATACTTGCATTTCAACAAGTGTTCTCTGCCCATTACGACCATAATTTTTACCCCTAAACACTTGGGCATATATTAATTAATATGTGACACTTGTATTTAAAAGTATTTACTTTCTTTGTTTAATAAGGATGTTCATTTTAGGAAACACTACTGACTGAGTGTTATTATAGGCAAGTGTCACATTAATATATGCCCAAGTGTTTAAAGTGCAAACTTGTAGCCTAAGTTGAAGATCAAGTTAAATAAAAACAATAGTTTTAATACTTCCAGTTTATATGTTGGACATCTTGCAGCTTTATAAAACATGTTTTTATTAATATCACTTGGTAAAAAACCACTACTTGCTGATATCTTTCAGAAGAAGCGTTTCACACTAGATCAATGAATTGAACAAGTCTTGTCCATGACTCAAAGCACTGATCTAGTATGAAGCATGTCAGCTAAAAAATATCAGTAATTAGTGGTTTTTTTGCCAAGTTATATCAATAAAGAAACAATAGTTTTACTAATGCAGTGAATAAATAACAAAATTGTAAATACCCTTTTCTTCAGTTTTAAACATTTTCATGTTCTAGCTATTTTGTTTTATAACTTAATAATTACAGTTATTTTGGTTTCTGACCAGAAATATTTCCTCATCTCTTTGACAGTTATAGTTACAGAATGGGCCAAAGCAATCCTCTTTGTAAGAAATATGGATAAAAAAGTTCTTCTAGCTTGATTCAGTGGCTTAAAATACTGTTTTAGAATCCACCTACAATACACTCATAAAACCAACATCACATTTGATGAGGTTTAAAATTATGGCTGAGAGCTTACATTATTTGCTTCAATTAGGATGTTGAGTATTCTCAACACTGTATTTCAATCTCTCGAAATCCTCAAAAAGAACAATACCTTGACAATCAATTTATTTTAAATAAACAATAATCAACATTTATCAGAAGTTTAAAGTTTTGAAGTTCTTATAAAATTTAGTTATTTTACATTAGCAAATTATCAGGTAATTAGAAATTTGGGTAACCAGAATATAAATTAGTAAAATTCTTCTGTAAAGTATTACCAATATAAAGTTATGTACATATTATTATAGTTGAGGTAAAATTTAACTACACTCAAACATTTCTTGTTAAATTCCTGTTATTAGCTCACACTCTCCTGATATATCTGGTACAAACTTTCAATAGCTAATAAAATACATTTTTATTCATTTAATTTCAAATAATTTTTTTTTAACCTATAGTGGATGACAATTGTTGTTAATACAGTTTTTTCTTATATTTATTTAATAATTAAACTATACAATTATAACAGGGGTCTAACAGGATTCGAACTGAGAATATTCATGTTCGAAGTCTAGCGCGCCTTGGCACTGGCCAACCTTCCAATACCTAGAAATATGTTTCTTAAATACGTATATGAATTTCCCCCCCCATCTGGTTTATTGTCAAAACCTCCATTGTACAACCTTAAACTGTTGCCATGGTTACCACACAACATCATAAATAGTGCTCTAGGGTAACTAAAATGAAATGTTTCTTTGTTAACCTCAGTAGGAATTTACTTGAAAAATGTTTTTTTGTTAATGTTATTTGTTTTATATTTAGGCTGGAGCAGGTGTAGAATGTACAAATAATGAGGATAAAATTTATGATACTGTGAACAATTGGATTAAACTCAGGAAGGCTGGAAAACTCACACTTGAGGAAATGAAAAGAATGATAGAAATGGGAAATGAAATACAAACAGAACAATGTATAGGTAATGGTGAAGAAGTGAATGACAACACACAACAAGAAGATGAAAGTGAAATTAGGGAAGTTGTTGATGGAACTAATGAGGAAAACATTGATGTACAAATCGATTATGAAGGAAACAGTGAACAACCTACAGATTCATCTGGTATATTTCAACACAGATTCAACGTCAGAAAATAACCATGTTGCTTGTGACAGTGTTGAAGGAAATGTCTCTTCACAGGGATATCAAAGCAACACAGAGTTTATTGTTGCACTTTCGCCAGTTTTTCATAGACTTCCTTTGTATACGGACAGAGGATTCAGATTAGCAACGACAGACGAAATGGAAGAATAGATAGCTGTTATGTAAGTTATAAAAAATATAACAATACTAAAAAAAAGTTTTGTTGGCATTGATACATCAGTGTCAATTAACAGTATTTTCATTAATTAAGTAGTTAGGTAATAGTAATATTTTAGTATTACAAGAATTAAAATATCAGAAAACATTTTAATTTTTAATAATATTTTTAGAATAATCTCTACAAATAAATAAAATTTAAATTTTAAAAAAATATATTGGTTGTCTTAAATTACATGTCAAGTGTGATATTTTTTAAAATACTAATTTAAGATAAAATCAACTATTTACTAACAGATTAAATATTACTATCAATGGAGTAACTAGTCAAAATATTCCTTTTGGTAACATTTTAATAGACGCCTATTAAAACTCGTATTCGTTTTTCCTAACTATCTAAGAATAAGTTTTGAGGTTTACCAGAATCAACCAAAAGTACTTTTACAAAAATATATAAACACCAAACTGTTTAACAAATCTTCTTTATATGGGGTTTCACAGTTAAATTTTGTTTACAAACCTACAACACATTTAATTAAGTTAATTACTGTATTCAGAAAGTGTGTCAGGCTAAAGATAATTATAGCGTTGTACTTCAGTACTTGCGTATTTAATTTTACTGTAAAAAAACTCTTTACAATCTAAACCTAACATGCTTATGGCAGCTGATGCCTTCAAAGGTCAATCATTCTGTTACTGGCTTAAACTGGTTTCCCAGCTGTAAAGTGTCTGATCTTTCACCTTCTTGGTTCAACTAAAACATCTTTGGAAGAGAACGTGTGTGTTCAGTTCTTTCTGGTTATCAATGTTATTTTATATAAACATACAAATAGATTATAATTTACTTTACTGTAGGCTACTCAATGCAATCTATCCTATTATATATTAATGTAATTCTTTATCATTGCTGTTTGATCTTGAAAATATGGATTTCTGAAATCGAAAAATGGTTTTGAGTATTTTACTAAAAACATTGTTTGAAAAAAGTAAAACAAACATTAGAAATGAAGGAAAGGTTTATATTAACTCAACACGTTGTTAAATTATCTTACATTAGTAACATCTCAAGTTGTTATATTTTACATAGTAGGGCCTATTATATTATTAATTCGACATTATCTTTATTAATAAGCAAATACAGTATAGTTTTTAGTTGAATTATTACATCAGTTTGTCACAATTTCACCGCTCTTAAGAGGTTAAGGAATTTCAGTGTGTTTCATGTTATAGGTAGTGGCGCACCGAAGGGGGGGCCAAGAGTTAGTTATTTTACTATTCATGGTTATTTGACCATTCGAAATAATAATCGGATAAATGACGACATTTGAATTTGGAGTCAAAATTGTTTTATTTATCTATTGCAGCCTTTCGGCAACTGATTTGTTGCCCTTATCAAGACTGAAAACAATTTTACATTAGATTATAAAATACAAGTACACTCACAACAGAAATTAAAAACTTTCCAATGAAATTTTAGTTACAAACTTAACAAAATAAACCACCTACATTGTGAGAGTCATAAATTCATCTAAAACATAATTAAAAGCAGTAATAAAACTGAGATAACAGTGAGAATAAGTCCTCTTCGTCCAGTTGGGCTTATTATCCAGTACAATATAATTTAAAAAATCAAATTTATGCCCAAACCTTTCACTATGTTCAAAGAAAATACAAGAGGAAGAGTGTTTATCTTTCTTACTATTATAATAGTAATATTATAATATTATATTTAAAAAAAATATACATTACATGGTAAACAATTATGCAATATCTATTTTCATTTAACTCCTTTCAAACATGAGACACCATACTTGGATTTACTTGTGTTGAGTCCTTTGTCTTTATACCTTTCTCTACTATCTGTCTTGAATCACTTGTTTTATTTCAGATCAAGGTCCTATTAGAGTAGTTCATGTCTGAGATTTCTTTGCTTCATTTTCCAGGCAATTATACACATTAACATACAGTGGTACCACAAATAACTTTTTTCTTTTATTTAAAACCTTATATACATTTCGATTGCATAGCAATCATCCTCTGACGTAATTTACAATAAAAATACATTGAAACGACATTTTCAATGTCATTAAAATGTTGTTTCAATGTATTTTTTATTGTAAATTACCTCACGATGATTGCTATGCAATCGAAATGTACATAAGGTTTTAAATAAAAGAAAAAAGTTATTTGTGGTGTAGAGGTTTTATTTATTTATGTTAAACATTACGCCACAGTTGTTTTATACAGTTATACAGTGGTACTTTAAAAATACAAAATTTTAGAAAATCCAAATGTGATTTTAAACCTCTTACTAAAATAATTATTAAAGGAAAAGTAAAACATTAAAATAATTAATGAATGGTAAAAAACTTGTTTATTACTAAGAACGTTTACAAATAGAATCTAGTTTTAAACTGTGTAGTAATACAAAAGTATAGCTAAAATTTTATAGGCTGCCAATTGGCTCTTAGGTAGAAATTGTGTCCTCGTTGTCTCGAAAACATCAGGTACTGTCGTCATCCCTCATTTTGACCATAAATACCGGCCTACCCTCCTCAACCTTTAGACAATCCTATTACTATGCTTTTGTGAACGGACTATTTACATTTGTTATTTTTATTATACATTAAAAGCTATTAAAAAAGTAACAAAGTAACGAGTCAGCAGAATTCCAATGGACAGTGTTTTTTTTTAAATGACCTGCGAGCACCTCCACCCTCCCGTTGTCTTTAGCCTCTCGCCAAGTTCTGCAGCCCCCAAGTGCCAGCTTATAAAATTTTACCTATACATTACTAAACCTTGAAATAATTAAATCTACTTAATGCAATGTCAGAATGCCATCATGATGAAGTGTTGAGGACCATGCTGTTCTACCAGTGTTGGAATGTGAGTTATAGATTTGTAGTACTGTGCCTGAAGATGATGACGTAAGTCTTTGAAACACGTATAACAATAAAGTATATTGTTTTGTGAGTATCTGTGTATTTATTTATTTGCATATAAATAAATTTGAGTGTTATTTAACTCATTAACTCTAATAACTGTTTATCTTGTCTTGTATAAAACTTTCATCATACACATGTTCTTTAAGTAATATAAAAAGACAATAACTATTAGTGACAGAATTACGCAGACATCTAGGCGAACTTCAGTCGGATCGTATGTTTTGTGGCTTTATATTAATTTACTGTCATAAATAAGATAGATATATTTGTATCTATCTTGTATTGAAATCTCAGCTATATAAATAGAACTTGCACAAGCCATACAAAAACAAGCGATGGTTTTTATAACGTGAGTCTAACAAACAGTGGCACGTTGATTTCAATGTAGACTGCATTAATTAAACAATAGGTCAACAACAGGCACCTGAATATCAGTAAAACCGGATTTTAATCTCTAAAACCAGTTTAACTATACCATAGTTCAAAAGTCAAGTAATTTACTTGTAATCATTTTTAGTGTTTTTAATATATTTTTCAACTCTTGCATAACAATAATAAATTAATTAGTTAAAATCTTTTTTATTTGAGATAGATAAAACTGCAATATGATTCTATTGTTTCATATACTTTCGAATTACCAACTTTATGTTTCTCTACAGCTGGATCATAGCTTTAGGATTCATGTCGGTTATAGTCTTTTTTTTATGTCAAATATGGAAGTTTTATAGAAGCTAGGTAGTGGGGAAAACAGTTCAACTTTTTGTCCAATATCTATTAAAATTGTAATTTGAATTACAATAAAAATATTGGCAAAAACCCCAATACCACAAGAATAACCACATAAATATTACAAGTTACTTAGTATTAAATCCTTGTGTATATTTCAATGACCATGTAATATTACAAAATTACAATAATTTACAAACCACGCTACAAGGAAAATGGCCAGTACTTGTAACATTAGTTATTTTTGTGATATTCAAATATTTTTATTGTAATATATTGTACCACAACATTGTATGGTAATTTTATTCTGTTAAACTTTTCATTTGGTGTAGCTTGATATAAAAAAAATTAGTAGCACAAAAAATAAACAGGATTCAGGAAGGAATGAAATATTTTTAATTAAATAAGTAATATAAATAAATTGTTTAAGTAAATTCCTACTGATTTTAATTTTTTTAAAATTATTTTTTTGTTACCCTAAAGCAATAGTTATGATATTGTGTGGTAGCCTTAGCAATAGTTTAAGGTTGTACAGTGAAGGCTTTGATGAGAACCAGATGGGGGGGGGGGGAATTCATATACATCTTTGAGAAATATATTTCTAGGTATTGGAAAATTGGTACAGGGCCAAGCTGGTTAGACTTCGAACATGAAGATTCTCAATTCGAATCCGGCTTGATCCCATAAGTTTTGTAATTTAATTATTGAATAAATATTTGAAGAACTATATTAACATCAATTCTCATCCACTAAAGGGTAAACAAATGTATTTGAACTTGATTGGATGAATAAAAACGTATTTTATTAACAAAGTTGAAGTTTCTTGATGTAATCATCTTGAATTAACTGATTAAACTAAATTTAAACTACTTAATAAAGTGAATACTCGTAGAGGGTTAGCTTCGTAAAAGGAACGAATGTTTTGAAACGCGTCAGCAAGTAAGCAATTACGTACTCACTTTGTTAAGTAGTTTAAATTTAGTTTTATTTACAATTGAAAATTTGTACAGATGTATATCAAGAGAGTGTGATTTAATAGAAGGAATTTAATAAAAAACATCCATTTCAAGTATCAACATCAAAATGATAACTATTAATTCTTTCTGTTTCCAGGTAATCAAAAATCTGTATTTTCCTTAAAGTTGTTAATAATAAGAGAAAAATTAATAATGTTAACGGCACAACTGCCACTCCTCGGTGCAAGTATATAATATTCTTGTGAGTAGAGAATAAGCTACCATAAGCGGGGGAGAAATAATCTCACAATGGAACATATTTATTATTTTTCATTTGTATGTATTAGCTCGTAAATTATAAATTTTAATTTTGTGAACAATTGTATTGGTTATATATTCTTATTGGGTAAATTTTAGTAGAGAGTAAACATATCACATGTAATAATTACCACTATTGTGTAATAATAAAACAAAGGTCCTGTATGTGTAGGGGAAGCCTTAGAGCTACTTTCCCTATCAATATATTAAAAAATATAAGTTATACTTTACCAAAAGTTACCTTAGCTAGTATACTCCAAACGTTTTTCTTCTTTTCCTTTATCTTGAAAGTTCCAAAGCCCTGTTTAACCATCACATACCCATCCGAGCCTTACTTTCTCCACCATTCCAATCAACTATTGTAAAACTATTTTATAATGTGCTAGACACTTATACAATAAGAAATCTTATATTTCTTACACTTTTAAATGTTTTAAACTTGCCTATAGTAGCACTTACTTTTCTTGTTGAGGACGGCCGTTTCGGAAGATGTGTCCCTTTGTCAACTCAGACCGTAACGCGGCCGTCCCCAACAAGCAAAGTAAGTTCTACTATAGGCAAGTTTAAAACATTTAAAAGTGTAAGTGATTACTAGTAGCTCACGCGAAGATGGAATTAACAAATGCTTATATTTCTGTAGTCTTAAAAATAAAACAACTAATATGAAAAAAAATTAAGTTAATTTTTACTGAGGTTAACAAAGAAAAATTTTATTTCAGCTACCCTAGAGCACTAATTACGATATTGTTGTTAACCATGGCTACAGGTTAAGGTTGTACAATGGAGGTTTCAACAACAGCCAGATGGGGGAAAAAAATTCATATATCTTTGAGAAATATATTTCCTGGTATTAGAAAACTGATGCAGGGCCAAGGTATGCTAGAATTTGAACATGAAAATTCTCAATATCAAGAGCACAGTGGTACAATATATTACAATAAAAATATTGAAACGAACCACCCAATACCACAAAATAGAGATCATTCTAGTTTGTAACTTTTTGTGTGCTAGATTGTATTTTGTAACAAGACCCTCTGATGATGATGACATGGTCATCGAAATGTACATAAGGGTTTAATCTTAAGTAACTTGTTTTATTTGTTATTTTTGATTATTTTTGTGGTATTGGGGTTCTTTTCAATATTTTTATTGTAATGAAAATTCTCAGTTCAAATCTGGCTGGACCACAAATTTTATAATTTAATTATTGAATAAATATTTTACACTTGTAATAATATCAATCGTTATCCACTATGGGTTAAAAAAATTTATTTGTAATTTGATTGGGTGATTAAAGGCATATTTTATTAACTATTGAAAATTTGTACAAGATATATATCAGGAGAATGTGAACTAATATAAGAAATTTAATAAATACAAAAAAATTAATTTAAATAATTTTTTAAAATGTGATGAATAAGTAAAAGGGAGGTGGCAGAAATTATTAAATTTGTTTCTTGGGATCCTGTGGGCTAGAGATTTACAGCACCTACAGTCCTACAGATATTGGACCCATAGACTTACACTTTGCTTTAGGCCCTGTTTAAGCTCTCAATGGGGCTGTATGACTACCATAATTCTAACTTAACTATTCTTATTCCTTGTTGTAATTATCTTGAATTCACTAATTAAATTGTAAATAATTATTCCGTAACTGAGTGAATATTTTTTAACTTACTTGCTGACATATTTCGAAATAATCATTTCTTTGGGGAAGCCGACCCGCTACTTATTGAGAATCTCAATTAAATTATTTTGAAATGTGTCAGCAAGAAAATTCAAAAGTATTCACTCAGTTACGCAATGATTATGTATAATTTAATTATTCTATAAAAACCAATTTTTGCATAAAAGCATCAAAGGTAAACTTTATATATTTAACTAAGAAAAAAGAAAAGAATTTGAAATCAGATTGTATAAAATATAGTTATTACCTTAGTTGCTTAAATAGGTTGTTAGTTAGCTAAAATACGTGGTTATATTATATATGTATTAGGTGACATAACTTTCTGGGTGGCTAACATGATACAAAAGTTAAATGTTTTGATCATTTTTCTCGACATATAATGCATATTACTATTTATATATATAGTACTTTCTTGAATTCCTACAATTAAGTTAACTATATAATAGCAAGATGGTTAAAATTTATTAAGTACTGCAAGCCACATAGTCTGGAGAGAAAATGATTAGCGTTTAGACTGGTTTTTTTCTCACCGATAAAACAAAGATAAAAATATGATGTAGTACTGAAATGTGTGGAATGTGAGTTTCAAATTTACAAATGTAAAGGTCATGGTTGAGATCGTAATCTTCCATCATGTGATGTGGGGAATACTAAATCTAATGTCCCTTATCTGACAACTACATTTAAAACTTTTTTTACTGAAAATTTGTTTCATTTCAAACAAATTCAGTATCAATAAAAAATAAATATTTTATATATTAAAACCAAATTATCTTTAGATTTGATCACAATTGTTTATACCTTATAAGAAGCTCCAGTATTCTTTTGGTATTCTTAACAGAAATAATTGTACTAGTAATAATAATTAGTAAAATACTCCAGTTTTTATTCCACATTGCTATTGCACTCTTTTTTCAATAACTTCTATTAGTTCACACTCTCTTTATATAAATATTTTACAAATTTTCAATCGTTAATAAAATACGTTTTTATTCATCCAGTCAAGTTCAAATAATTTTTTAAAAACCTGTAGCTGATGACAATTGTTAATACAGTTCCCCCAAATATTTATTCATTAAATAATTTAAAAAGTTTATGTATTGGTCAGGTTTGAACTGAATGACTACATGTTTGAAATCCAGCACTGACCCAACATTCCCATAACTAGAAATCTACTACCTAAAGATGTAAATAAATTTATAAAACAAAGATTCCTTGCGATAATGAAGCATTATAACAGATAAATAAAATGAGAAATTCTAAACCACCGTCAGCTTTATAAATTAGAAAAAAGCGAATAAATAGTAACAAACAAAAACAATAGTCTAACAACATATACTGTTCACAGAGTAAAATGGAAAACTGCAAGGAAATTCGCTTTCTATTTTCTCACTTAATATTGTGGTTTTGCCATATCTATATACATAATTATATTAATTGTAATTATAAAATAAACATTTGTTGATTCCATCTTCGTGTCAGCTACTAGTAATCACTAAACACTTTTTAAATGTTTTACTTGCCTATAGTAGCACTTACTTTGCTTGTTGAGGACAGCCGTTTCGAGAGATGTGTCCCTTTGTCAACTCAGACCGTAACTGATCTCAAGGTTTAGGTAGGTTAGGGTGGGGCTGGGCTATTTTGGTGGTGTGGGTGTATTTTGTGTGTATTAGGAGTTATGATGTCAAAAAGTGCGTGTGAGTTGTAATGTAATTGTGTATTGAGTACATTTAAAAAGCGTTTATAAAATAAAAAGTAACTATAAAATAAAAATGTTCTAAAAAAATATTATACTACTTGTTATAGGCCTCATTTCGCCATTTTAAAATTTATGTTTCATGAATGTGTACTATTATATTTTTTTTGTTATATTTTGCCAAAGTTTAACATCAAATCTTCTTATTAGTGCAGCCAGAAATTCTTTTTTTATATTCCAATGAGAGAATCAGGCGATAATTTGCGCTCTTGACAAAAATTTTGAAAATTAAATGCCATTTTACGCTATTGTAACTCTTAAAATTTGTCACAAGTTGACAAAGTAAATGAATAAAATTTCTTCTTACTTGAAATAGATTTCAGATTCACAAGCTCCTCAATGAACATTACCTTAAACTACATATATGCTACAGGGATTGTTCGTTTGGGAATTTCCTTTCATATCTTACAAAAAATAACAAGTAACCATTAAATTATTATTTTAATGTTTTTTTTTAATTAAATGTTAATATTAGTTGAATGTAGTATTATTAAAATAATATACTAAAATTATACAAAGAAATATTGAGTCTAAAAACATCTTTGAAAGTTTATTAGGGATTTCATAATTCTTTGTTACAGCAGTTCTCTCATGTAGCTTTAGCTAGTCTCTTTATGTACTCTTTCTGATGGTATATATCTTAAATATCCGGCCAAGCAAAGTTATGCAAATTGGAGTCTTTAAATGGATACTGTATATGTACATTTTTTAACAGGTCTAGAGTACTTCTAACAGGTTGTATATGAGATTTATCTTCAAATTATATCATTTTAATTTCAATATAGCGATTAAAAACGTTCTGTCTCAGTAAGTTTTAATAAATTTACAAAATTTAAAGTTCGGATAGTCTTGAACTATTGTTTAAGTGATTAATTAAGATTCACTGAACGTAATGGACTACAAAATTCAAGGATATTAGTTTCATTGAGTGTTTCAACCTAAAATAAAATTTATAACAAATCTTGCCAATTTAAAATCCTCTAAATTGAATGAATTTTTTTCTCATATAAATGAATTTTTTTCATCCTCTAAAAATTTAACCTCTAAATCAGTACCTAAGCCTATTAGTACTATAGTAATTATTATTTTAAAAAAATAATAAAGTTTGTCAAGGAATTCCAAATTCTTTTCTTTAAAACTTGCAATCAGAGTTAGACCATATTTACTTTTCTACATTCATGTTTCCAATATGTTACTAAATGAAATTTTCACCAATTTCGATAATGAATTGCAAAAACGAATCTTATTTACAAATGTAGATAACGGTTCTGTGTATATATCTATTCACATTGGTTGCTCTAATTGTGTGAGGTTATAGCTTCCTTTCAGTAGAGTCTTTCTTTAGTTACTTCATTTCTAACTGTTGGAAGTTTATATTCCAACATAATTTTATGAACTCTCATACTTCCTGACTTGTCTACAATAAAGTACTTAATTTATGTTTAGACCTAAACAAATGTTTCCATTATATAGTACAGCTTTAATATCAACACAGGTGTTCTGTATCGGCTGTAAGAGAGGATGTCCTGTGCGTATATGACTGGAATATCACAATCCCTTCCTAATAAGCTCATGTGACTCTCCCTGAAGTTTAAATGGCTTTAAAATATTCACTGCATCAATAGACCCTTTAGTGGATTTGCAAACTATGTTGTAGGCCACTACCATGGGATAGTCACAATGTGATCTGAAGCCCATATGAAGCTAGTTACATTGTTATTTGATTATTTCGATAAGCAATGAGGTTTGAGAGAGTGGTTTGATCTAATCGGTATTTATTCATATTTTGTTTTGTGTTAAAGTTGTACACTAGTTCTTGAGTATGCTTTGTGTTCCAACAAGAGAGGCATAGAAAAAGAAAATTGTTATTTTCACTTGTTAATTGTAGCATTTACTTTTGTAATGAGTAGAGGGTTAGCTTCGTAGAAGGAACAAATGTTTTGAAACACGTCAGCAAGAAGTGGTTTTTTTACACAAAACTTAATTTCAAGTTGTCTATTCCATTATGCTATAAGTCTTCATTTCTATTATTTTCATTAGAATCGGTTATCGATGGTATATTACACATAAAACCCTTTCTTAGCTTTTTCCTCGTAATTACTGCAGAGGCTTGGCCCTGAGGCTCATAAACCTGTAAGGTGCCAAACTGTTGGCTTGGATGAACTAATTAGCCTTCTAACAGAAGTACCATTATTGAGTTTTCCCCAGGGCATCAACATTTATAGTACAACAGACAAACTTAACTAATTGGTTGAAGGGTGCAGTGGAAGATGGGCTTCATGTTGTGTTTAGTGATGTAACAACATACACAAAAATAGAAGCCAAATCATATATCAACTGGTTGGGAAAGTTTATATGGTTTATTTCTCTAACCAAATCTGTCCTAACCAGGTGTATGTAACTATAAAGTAATACAGTATAACATAGTGCTTTTTTTTATAAAGAAACCTTGAGTTTATAAAGTTTTTAGAGTTATCACTTAAACAATAGTTTATGACTATCTGAACTTTAGTTCTAGCCTATAGATAGTCATAAACTATTGTTTAAGTGATAATTAAGATTCACCAAAGGTAATGGACTACAAAATTCAAAAACAAAAGTATTTAGAGTATGAGTATTATTTTGTTTTTTTAAAACTATTTTGTTTTAACCTTTTTAATATTTGTCGCACCAGCTTTGTTTTATTAATTTCTTTTCACATTACTAGGTATTTTCATGTTTCCAGTGTCGGTGATGTCTCAATAACAGATATAATAGTATAAAATTATTGTATAATTATTATTTGACTCGGTCTTCAACTTAAGCTCTATATATATCAAGAGCACAGTGGTACAATATCTCACATTAAAAATATTGGAAAGCCCCCAATACCACAAAAATAATAAAAAATAACCAATAATACAAGTTATGTAAGATTACACCCATATGTACATTTATGAACATGTCATCATCATCATCAGAGGGTCTTATTACATAATTTCAATCTAGAATACAATAAATTACAACTAGACTGTCTAGTTGTATTCTAGATTGTAATTTTGTAATAAGACCCTCTGATGATTATGTCATGTTCATCGAAATGCATGGGCGCCCATACACACGGGCAGGGGGGGCCGTGCCCCCCCCTAGCTCCCAGAAAAATACCAATTAAAATTATTAAGACTTTCGTACAAATATTTCTTTTTTATTTTCAGCTGATGTGGAAGAACTATACCTTAATTATAATAAATTTTCACAGTATTAACAATATAAATAGTATATTTATGCGATTCTGCTATATTAACACCTTGACTGAAAGAAGTAGGTTTTAAACTCAGAAACTATCGAATATCCATATTATGTGATTATGTCAATGTGGACCAGTTAACGGTTGCGTCAATTAAAGGAAAACAGTTAAACAGGACACGACTAATATCCTAGACGCTGACACAGCGAGCCAGCTATCCCAATGATAAGGAAAGCGTGACAGGAAGGACAACCTCAAGTACGTTTATACAACGTTTGTTATTATATTCTCTATTTGATTATTTGAATAGTTTCGTGATATGTGTTTGTTTCAACCGGAACAGTTCTTGTTTGTTCAACTTATATATTTTTTCTTACTTATTTATTATACTTATTTATATATTTTCAACTTATTGTTTTTCTTGTTTAAGTTTAAGAGATGTACCCTACACTACCACCCTTTTGTTCTACTATAGGACTCATACTAATGCCTATGTCAATGAAAAACTTTTACTTTGTTACTTCTTTATTCATAACACAAAACAAAACAAGGGAAAACAAACCATTTATGAAGTTGATCTAATAATAATTGATCTAATACAAGGATTTGCATAGTACTATAATTTAACTTTATACACTCCAATATTATTTCAACCCATTTGCCCATACATTCATATTCTACTAATATAGCCATACTATAGCCCCTATAGTAGTGGGGCGTTTCCTTTTATCTCGGAGCTTTTTATTATATTTTTTAGTATTTTAAGGAATAAAGATTCACTCATTCTATAAAAAAAATTAATTAATACAAAAAAGCCTGTAAAAATTAGAAGTTTCGAATTTTCTAAAGTGCCTTAAAACTCACCATTTTAACCCAAATTTTTCAAAATTTCCCCGGACTCCCCTTCTCATGGAGGGAATCCCAGGTATCAGATTTGCCCCCCCCCCATAAAATTATACATGGGCGCCCATGTCGAAATGTACATAAGTGTTTAATCTTAGGTAACCTGTATTTTTAGTTATTTTTGTCGCATTGGGTTTTTTCTATTATTTTTATTGTTAAGCTCTATATTTAATGATTTGAACATATATTAATTGTATCACCTGCCTATAGATGCACCTTTTTGTTTAATGGGGATAGGCGTTTCCCATAAAAGTACTGAATCATTATTTTATAAGGATATTTTGGAAAAAATTGCATTTTGTAATTTGTATTATAAATTAAAATAATTTATGTAAATTAACAGCATAGACAAATTGAAATTGCTTGATGAAACGCATTAGCAAGTAAGCAATTACGTATTCACTTAGGTAAGTTTTTTTTTTAAATTTAGTTTAGTAGAGAAATTGTTGTCAAAGTATTTTTACTTTTATCATTTAAGATCAAATACAGTAGATGTGAAGCCTGTTTTAAAAACAATTTTTTGTATTTTCTGAATTCACCTGCACTTGAGCTAATAGTTTTTTTAAAACAATATATAGTAATATTTAATGAAAAAGGCCATCATCAATAATCAAAGCAGGACATGCTGCTATAGTATGCAAGTACTATATCATATGTACAAGTGTTTGTAGTTAATTATTTGATTCCATTTTCAATTTAAGCTACTAGTTTACACTAAAAAACTTGAACGTATACTGACGTCACACCTGTCATATATAGTAGCACTTTTTTTATAGTCCGAATAGACAATGGGATACATCTCTCGAGATTGGCATGTATAAAAGATTTGTCGTCTTTAAAAGGATGGAATTCTTCTTTTTTAAAACTGTGTTATATTCTTGAATTTTATAGTCCATTACATTCGGTAAATCTTATTAATCACTTAAACAATAGTTTATGACTATCCGAACTCTGTTATTATACTCTTGAATTTTGTAGACCATTATGTTCGGTGAATCTTAATTAATCACTTTAACATTAGTTTATGACTATCCGAACTGTAAATTTTGTATATTTGTGAAAACTTACTGAGACAGACCGTTTTCGATCGCTATGTGCCGATCTTCATCAGTGTCTTCTAAACTAGTGTTAAAGTGATAAATCTGTTATTATCAATTCATTTATTTCAGAAGGAAACCTATTTCATTTAAACATCGTTTTTAAAATCAGTGGTTCATTGGTTGAACTATTTTCTGGTACAATTGAACGTAACAAAAAAAAATGGTTTTGCATTAAAATGTAAATCAAATCACATTTTACAATACTAATATTAAAACCAAGTTTTCCGACTGTGCTCGTAAAAAAAAATATTTTATATTAAATATGAAAATAAATCGTTAAATTTGGTTGTCTTGCCTTGAACACAAATTTATTGATTGCTTAGTGTAAAAAATCACACTATATGAAAAAATTACGAGGCTGTGAGATTTGGTGGTTGTTTTTTATAAGTTATCATAGAGGCAGGTATAAATGACAGACGACATGAATCGATGTCCCAGTGACCGGTTGTGTTGTGTACAGTGAAGTAATCGTTTTTCTGCTAGTCGTAAAGTTATATTAGAATTTCAAAACTTCGTACAATTTGTGGTGAATAAATAGATTTTAAAAGAATAATTTATGTAAGTAAAATCCCTAATGCAAATAAATTTTAATTTATTGCTTTTAATTTAATTCATACGGAAATAATGGTTTGTAAAATAACCTGTTGATTTTAAAATGTAAATAATGTTCAGTTATAAACTGAGAATATTGAGCAGGATTGTAAACACATCAGTAGTAACAAAATTTGCCATACAATTAATTTGGCGATTCTGAGCCGAAAATTTGAAACACAAATTAAGGTTATTTAATTTTCTCTAATAGTGATTTTAACTTGCTTTGGTTAAAAAAAAAAAACATTATAGAAATGTAGATTTAATTAATAAATGTTTATTGATCCTGTTAATTTACATAAGGTATTCCCTATTAAATATCAGGTAAACATTTTATTTAAAAATTGTATTAATTGAAACTTTTAAATTAAGTCATGAAACTTTTTTTGTCTAATTACATTGCGTATATCAAATTATAATTATGGTTTTTTAAAAATAAATTTAAAATATTTTTTTTTGCAGAGTTTCATATTTTATTAAATTACTTGCCTGAAGTAGCACTTTATTTAAAATGAGGATAGCATTTTCATGAGGTATGACTTCTTATTAGCTCAACCACCAATTGCAATAAGTATATATCAATTGTGGTTGAGCAAATTAGTAGTTTATGTTTAAAATCGAAAAATTGCTTTTCTAGTTTAGAGTTTTGTTGCAAGACATATTCAGTAATTTTATTCAACTATTAAATTCTATATGTAAATCGAACATTGTCTTAATGATGTTAAACTACAAATTATTAATCTGTTGAAAGTATTCTTCATCTTTTTTACCTTTCAATATAAGCCCTCTGGGACATATTTTAGACTTTACCTATACTCATTCTATAGACATAGCTATAGACACATACAAGTGTATAGATAACCAACAAGATTAATGCCGTCTTTGTTACGTTTAAATGTATATGTTGCTGGATATGCTGTTCATTAAGTTGGGATACAAATAAAATGTTTATTTAAGAAATGGTTTATTTGGATTAAATTATAAATAGTGCTTAAAGAAAATAGAGATATAATTCATAAATGTATTAGATTTGTTTTGATGATAAATCATAATTATTAAACGTAAGGTACAGAGAGCGACGTATTATAAATATTTTGAAAGTAAAACATTTTTTTCCTAAGCATTTTGTCTAAAATCACCGATTTACTGTTATTTAACATATTACATGCCGCAACTATATTATAATTATAAAAATAGCAGTTTTCAAGCATTCTAGTTAAATCGTCCTAGAGCAATCTAAGAATCTTCTGTGTTCAGACTGTATACTTTTCTATTCTTAAAGATGTCATTGTAGCAACATCTCTCCGCCCACCACTAAATACTCTCCACAATGTGTTTTTGATTTTCACTACTATCCTAGTGCTATGTACTCTCTTAGTAACTAATTAATTTTTTAAAGAGGTCAGAATTAAATTTTTTTGTACAATGTGAATGAGCTTATAATTAGAGTAAATTTTAAAAAAAACTTACTGAGACTAAATGTGTTTTATTGCACTAGTCAATTGGTAATTCTGACCACTTAGAAATAGGCCTCAATTAAAAAGTACCAACCACAACCTAAACATTTCCACATAAACAAAATTTTTCCAACACACTAGAAGCATATGTAATTTAGAAACATGCCAGAGGACAAAATTAAAACCTAATAAATGAACAGACTATGGCTTTTTGGCTATATTATTAAAAACTGGTTATTAATAGGAATGCTGTTGAATATACTATTCTGATGTCCAATTTAAACATAGGTGACGATTGGTAAGTGCAGTTAAAACTGTTTGGTGTCAATAAGTTTAAAAAATATTTATACTTTAATTGTTATATTACAAAGTTTTAGTGTAAATATTCACTGTACATCTTAGGCGGAAAAATCAACAAGAAAATAAAGATACTGTTTAAAGAATCAGACCTATTTGTTTATAGTGGCTATTAAGTATTGTGGTATTAAACATAAAGTTCAAGTAGCTGTTTTTTGTCTTGAAGTAACCTCCACCCAATTAAGAAAGAATTTTGCTAAAAAAGTTATGAAATCTTAAATATTTTTGCCAAGCCACATTTCCTCTAGATTGTGTAATCTGTAGATTCTTTTCTCTTGTGTCTCTTGGCAGCAAATCATGTTTGGCATGTCATTTGTTCCGAGACATTTTAATCGGCATTATTTATTAGTGTTGTCTCAAATGATGACCTTGGTTTGAATTGACTTAGAACTGTATAATTGGCACCAATCAAGCTAGATAAGCTAAAGAATGGACCATGTAATGTAAGTAACAGTGCTGTACCAGAAGTTATAGTTAAAAAAAAATTTAGTTTTGCTCATAAAACCTGTTATTAACCATAAAACTAAAGATTACCTAAGCAAACAATTGACTGATAGAATCAAAAATGTATGCATATATTGTACGTACAGAATGTTAAAACTGTATACAGTAGTTAAACTTGACTTTAGCATTAAAATATTTTTTTTAAAGTTGAAAGTCTTGAAATATATAGTTGGTTTTAAAATAAAAATAGGTATTACATATGTCAATGGTATAAAATTCAATATCAATCTAAATAAATATAGGCTATATTAATATTTTTATCCAATTCGTGTGCAGTTTTGATCTATTAATTTTTAATAATTCTTTAAAATTTGTATATAAATCATTGATAATTTTTTGTTTATTCAAATAAACACACACTCACTAACAATACAGCACAAATGTCAAATAACGAGAATTTTTTTATTTTGACAGATTTTTAATTTTATCAAGGGAGTGTTCAGTTTCATTGAACTATAAACCATTCCTCGTAAATAAAGAAATCGGCGAATTTAGTTATTCCTATTCATTTGTAAAATAACACAATGCTTTCTAATATTTTTCTAAAGAAATATATTTTTTCAAGGGATTATATAGAAATTACCCAAAACATATGTAAAATTATTTGTATGGCAGATTTTATTGCATTTTATTCATTTAATTAATGAACTTCTAAATTAACTAAACTAAATTTATTTCCATGGAATTAGAACTAATTAGTTGTTGACCAAGTAAAGAATTTAGTTAAGTTAAGTAGAACTTCGGTCTATTTATTTGCGTAACTACCTTTCATCCAAGATAGTTTTACTACTAAGTCATACAAACTCCATCATCACAATATTAATTATTTAATTAAACTAAAACAAAAACCATAGTTTCACTAGTGTTCTGAAACCGGATTATTTTGCAAAAGTGTCTTGTTGCAAATATTTAGTGAAATGTTTGGGGTATATAAACTGTTTTTACTTTTCTACTCATCTGGACTAACCTTTTCCGATTTTTCTTATTTCACACCTTTGTATTGATTTTGCACTTCAATTTTCATTTTCCACTTTTCTGTTCTACTTATGATTCCTATTTCTCTCTGAGTTCTAGGGTCCTTAAGTATTTCCTTCAGTCTGTAATTTCTCTTCTACCATTATAATATCTTATGCTTATGCATTTGAACATATACTATTCTATTTTTAAAACTTTCTTGTTGTTGTATTTAAGGTTTTGTATCTTGATTCCTTATTATTAATAACTATAAGGAACTTTATTTGCCTGACCTGCATTCTAATTCATTCTATTTTTTTGGCCTTCATATTTCTGCACCATATGTTAGAATTAAATTTAGTTTATAGAAATAAAGAATGGTTGTTTTATTCTGTATAATATTTTATTCTGCTACAGCGACAATTTGATAACTAGATCATAATCATCATCAAGCCTTTATTAAAATATACTGACTGATTTTCCCAATCGTTTCAACCTACACATAATAGAGTAATAAGAAACTTTATGATAGTAATGAATATTTATAACAATTCTCATAGTTCTGCCTAACAATAACCCTGAATTTTGTGTAATGTACAACAGAACTATGAGAATTGTTATAAATATTTATTACTATCATAAAGTTTCTTATTACTCTATTATGTGTAGGTTGAAACGATTGTGAAAATCAGTCATTACATTTAAATAAAGGCCTGATGATAATAACCACTTAGTTATCGAAATGTCGCTGTAGCAGAATAAAATATTATACTAGACTCTCAAATCAGCTGTATTTTATTTCTATTACCAAATCCGTGCGAATGTAAGATGATGAATTATAAATTTAGTATAATTTTTATAGGAAACAAAAAGTATAAATATCTCAGCTTCTCCTATAGTAATAACAAGAAAAGAAGTAGAAAAAGTGTGTACTTATTAGAGAATAATAAAGCATAATCCCTATGTACTAATACGAGCTAAACTAAAAGCGTAAAATCCCAGCTGAACTAATACATTTGTTGGTACAACAAAACTGTGTGAAACCCAAGGTCAACTTTCCAAAGCTGCATTAGTGGTACAGAAATCCCAGAAGATTGGAATACCTCATTCATATCCACCATACATAAAAAAATAGACAGGTGGTCTGCAAAACTACAGAGGCATTGATGTACCAAACTCAATCAGTGATTATACGAAAAATTAATTAAAAACAGAATATAAAATGAATAAAAGCTGCAAAACAAATGGATGCTGGTGCAAAATCAAGGGTAAAGATTAGAAGTACCCTATTAAAAGTATTTCAAATAAAAAAATGACTGAGGCAAGAATGTTGTCTTTCGTTGACATTATTCAATATTTACCTTGAACAAATTGTAGAACTTTGGAAACACAAATGCAAAAACCTGTGAGTACTGGTCAACTAAAATATTATATATACTCTTAAATTTTGTAATCCATTACGTTCGGTGAAACTTAATCACTTTTACTTTGTTTATGAGTTTTGAACATTAATTTATTTTGTAAAACTTACTGAGACAGAACGTTTTTGATCGCTCTGTGGTGATGTTCGTTAGTCATAAACTTAGTAAAAGTGATTAATTGTATAGACATTATTATTTGCATGATTAACTTGTCATAGCCCAAGAATACGGGGATATCAAATACGTGACAAGAGGGCCTGGAATTAAACAAAATATATTTATGTTGGTGGGGGGCAACAGGACCTGACGTGGGAAGATGAAAGAATAGTTTGACATGGCATGTATATGTAGCTGAGTATGATCATTACAAAGGGTAGAAGTGTAGGCAAGACAATAGAAGAAACACAGAACCAGAAAAGAAAAGCATTTACCCTTCTTAATAGTATCCTTTGGGATTAATCAATATAAAATAAGAACAAACAGGATGTATAAGATAATTGTAAAATGTAGAATTACCATCAGTAGTGAAACAAAGCAGATGAAGGAAGAATATAAACAAAACTATAGGAAACAGGAATGAAATTTTACCAGACGTGCAGCAAATAAATCAAGATGAGAGAGAGTAATAAACAGAACAATAAGAGAAATAATAGAAGTAAAATTTACAGTAGTAGACAAGATTGGTACCCAACATCTGGGATGGTACACAGATGTTCAAATAACGCCTGAAGACAGTCTTCCTAAAAAAAATCCCAAAATGGACCCTTTATAGTAGAAGAAAAAGAGGATTACTTTGCTTTAGTTGGAGAGAATGTGTAAATTGAGAAATGGGTGAAAATCTATGAATGTATCGATAAGAGTGGATACTGGGTATCTAAAGAATTAGGAGAACGTTTATACTCATGAAATTAATAAATAATTTACAAACCACAATTTTTTTTCCAATCTGTTTTTTTGTTATAAGTTCATAATGCATGTTTTTAAGTCATTTAGAATTTAATTTTTTATTACGTATATCCAGACAGTTGTTTACATAGACATTAGTTCAAACTTTATCTCCTTTGTTAGGTAACGTATGAATGAATTATTTATACATTTTGTATTCTCAATGAAGAAATCTCAGCTCCTTTATCGTGACCCCTGTTAATGAACTTGATTAGCAATGGATAACAAAGAACAGACTTTCCGCTATCTATATAACCCTAGTAGATGACTTCTCTTCACAGTCTGAGGGTGCAATCACTCCAAGGTAGGCTATATCACAGCTGCAAACAGTATCTCTCTGCGTTGTGTTTAATTTCCTCTGTTAAAATGGTTTTTATCAAGACACATATAGACCAAGGGTAAGTTGGCTTTGGAGTTTTTGTAATTATCTGAAATTGATTGTGTTAACTTTCTACAACTTTATTTGATTTAATAACAATGATAATTTTATGTAACAGCTTTATTTGACTTGTCATATTTATGACTATAATTGTAAACTTTTAGAACTACTAACGTTTACACTAGTGATTGTTTTAAATTGAATTATTTTAAAATCAAATAATTGTAGATCAAAGTTTTGTACTTCAGTTATAAGTGATACTTTTAAAGAAATTATTGATATTTTGTTTTTGAGGAATAGAAATTTCAGTAAAAATGTACTTTTAATATTTTAAAACACTGCCTTTGAATGATTTTTACAAAATCTCAATAAATTCCTTTCGTTGGTTTGGATTTAATTATTTTCTAGTAACTCCCGTGAAAATAGAATCAACAAATATTATTATTTTCATTTTTGCCTTTATTTTTTCACACCATCATAATATAAATCTCAGAGTTATTGTTGACTAGCTACAGTGTCAATTTTAACAATGATGCATATAAACAAAAAATATAATCATTATTACAGAAATAAATTTAGTTACTTAACTATTTAAGGTTGTTTGGAATTGTGAAAGATTCAAGCTGAAACATCTTTTTAAACTGATTCTAAAGTAAAAAAGCATGATTACCTTGAGTTTCATTGAAAACATTCTAAGCAATTTAGTTTTATACAGGGTCTCTACTAAGTTAGGATAGACTTCATTATTATCTTGGAATAAAAATAATAGCTTTCTTCTATCATAATAATCAGCAATGGATCATAATAAATAATAAAACTTTTCTTGCCACTCTCTTAAACAAATAAACCAGTGAAATAATTACCTTTATTAAATCAATGTTTTGAGCGCATAATACAAGTTCTGATTTTATTAAATAACTTGAACAATTCATAGAAACTCCTTTATTGCCAAGATGAACAATATTTAAATGCTAACATTATTTAGGTTATCTAATTAGAAAAAATAATAATTTAAGAACTCCATGGTTTTTTTAACTTAGTTGGTCAGTTCATTTCAGACCGTAAATTTTTTTTATATATATATAAAAAGAACAAAAGTCTAAATATAAATACAAGAGTTATAATTGAATTTACAACTCAAAGCTTTTCGTTGGCTAACAGTACCAACATCATCAGGAATATTAAACAATTAAACATACTGCGATATATATATATATATATATATATATATATATATATATATATATATATGTCAGAATAACAATATTAAATGGCAAAATGGGAAGAAAATTTTCTGGTATTTTTCCATTTTTCTTTCTATGTATGGTGTTGGACTAGAATTTTTGTTTGTTGCTATTTATACGCCTGTTTATTTTCGTCGCTTGCATTATGTTGTAGTTTCCTTTCAATTTCCTTTCCCAGTCCGTTTGTGAAGCAAGGTTTGATACCATTAATCCAGTTTGTTTATTTTATTCTTTTCATTCATTTTTAATCCCAGAGCATTATTTATGATATTATGTGGTAACCATGGCAACAATTTAAGGTTGTGCAATGGAGGTTTCAACGACGATGGTTGCAAAATAAAATTCATATAGATTTAAAAAAAATACATTTAAAGCTATGGGAAAGTTGACTCATTGACAAAGCGCTAGACTTCGAACATGGAAATACTCAGTTCAAATCCAACTTTGACCTCCAAATTTTTATAATTTAATTATTGAATAAATTTTTGAAAAAAACTACTAACATCAATTGTCATCCACTATAGGCTTAAAAAAAAGTATTTGAACTTGATTGGATGAATAAAAACGTTTTCTATAAACGATTGAAAATTTATAATCAAAAGTGTATGATCGAGAGTGTGAGCTAATAGAAGGAATTGAAAAATAATTTATATTGTTTATTAATATTGATTAATGTACATCAATCATTATTATGTTTATATATTGCTAATATTGATTTATTAATATTTTCTAAATTCAAAAAAAAATTGAAAATGTATTTAAATTCTTTAAAATATCTAAAATTATCATATTAAAAAAGTTTTCTAATTGTTTTGTTCTATAAATTAATATTATTATTAATTTGGTGTTTTTTTTTAATGACAAACAATATGTGTGATTTGAATAAATTCACTGTTTTTAATTTAAACATTTTGGTTATGTTTGAGGCAATTTTAAATTTTTGTTTTGTTTATTGTAGTTTAATTACTATAGAAAACATTTTTTGTGTTTTTTAAAAAGATCTGAAGATATCACACAATATGCTGTAAATATATTACCCATTACTTAGATAGAACAAAGTTTGGGTATATAATAGCTTGGAGGAACTGTGGTGTAATTTTTAGATATAAATAAATAAAACTTAATAAACCACAATATTATTTTATTTATGTGGTTTAGTCTTGTAGTAATCTCCTCTGAAGATGTTTGCTTTGATCTCAGAATGTGCATGAGGACATAAATAGAACGTTTTTGTGGTGTAAGAGGTTTTAGTTATACATAATTATGTATTAGATATGTTTCGGTAACTTATAATTATTAAAAATTGGTTTCGGAGAAAAAATCAATTGATTAATAATTGGCAATATTTAACAATAGATAATTAACAACAGATAAAGTAAAAAGATTTTATCACAGTCTTTTAAACTATTACATAAGACTACAAAAACATTTTGAGCCTACTGATTTAGTAAAAATTTGATTAAGTAAGAGAATAAAATCTTTAACCTTGGCAGCTGTCTTTCATCATGCAGTTTACAGCTAAGCTCGTGTAACTGATCATGCAGACTTCTGTGTCTGAGTTTTTCTGTACAACCATTGCAACATGATGTAACATTTTGTTTCATGATTTTATTTTTCTAATATTTTATTAAAAATACTTTACTTAATGTGAAATTCTAGACCTCTGTTGGATTCTATCAATTTTCTACTTATATGCATCTCAACAATTGTTATGATAGTTTAGCCTAAAATCTGTTGATTGTTAATAAAGGTGCAAAGGAATTCATTAACAACCTACATTGAGTTTATCTTTGAAACAATGGCGTGTAAATGTGCCTGTAGTAAAGTATAAACTTTAGTAAAAAGTATAAATATATATAAATATCCTTCTGTATAAATAAGTAAGTTATAGTAAAAACGTGAATTCAGTTTGGAACCATTTCCATTTCAGGTTCTTAGTTCAAATCCTTGATTCTGAGATGTTTATTATAACCCCGATTACCTGTTGGTTGCTGACATAACAACTATAAGAGAAAACAGTTAATCTGTCTAATTAAATATTATATTTTTTACAATTAAATAAAAAACGTTAAGAATACACGCAACATTGTGTAGAAGACTTGTGTTTAATTTTTATTTGTTAAAACCCAAGAAAACTAGGCACTTTAGTTATAATCAGTTTTTCATGGATTTTTCAAACATTCAGAAGTTTTTATTTTTAAATTATAAAAAGGAAGAATTATTTGAAATGATGTAAATCATAACGAGGTATTTAAATATAACTTATTTATACCCTCGGGAGGCGGGTTTCTGTATATAACCATCTTTATAATCGTTTATTATAGAATAAAAATAAAGAATTCAGCAATAATCGTTTTAATAGGGGATTATATTTCATCTGTGACATAGGAATTTTTCTTCGGGGGTTCAGGCCTACGTGGTTGGTCAGAGGGGGTAGTTTGGAATATCTCCCCAAAGTGAAAGGGGTTCCGAGGGGACCATCCTGGAATTAAAAAAAAATTGTATCTGACCCAAAATATTTGTCACACTTGGACCTCTATTCCAAAATGAATGTACAAGTAATTGTTTATTACTTTTTTAAAAGCTTCCTTTGAGAGAACTGGACAAATAACACACTTGTCATAATACTTAAAATTTGTAATATATAGTTTTTTAATCACATAAATTGGTAGCAGATGTTCTTTATAACTTCATGACAATATGTCTTGGTTTGAACATCTTTTTAAAGTGCATAGAAATGCCATGCTGTTAAATATTGCCTGAGATGATTTGTGCCTCTACTGTTGCATATACTGACAAACGTAGACACCTCCTTCACTAACAGTATTTTTTTTTAAACATAAAATTATTTTAGCAATCACCAGACATCTCCAGATAAAATCACTTAAATATAACACATAACTATTAAAATATCATACCAGCATTATGTGTTTAAAGAAAAATTTAAAGTTTTAATTATTACTGGTATCATCTTTGACGTCATCACTGTGACAAAACATTAGGTTGAATTAGACATGGTATTAGTAATTATCTATTGTAATTGAGAAATCAAAATTAAGAATACAAATTTTAAACAGACATTGAGAAAACAATGAAATAAATGTGAGACCATTTAAATTATAACCTGTGGCTCGTCTAATCGCAATGAAACACATTCTTTGCAAACAAATGATTGCAATTTTTATCTGCATCATTTAATAACTCTTAATTGTTGTATATGTCATTCATATAGTAGATATAGAAATGAAGCAACAGTGAAAATATATATATATAAAACAACAAAGGTTATTCAAATAGATGAACATTTATTAATTTATATTTATTTGAATATAAATTAATAAATATTCTTGTATTTGAATAACCTTTGTTGTTTTAGATTATTAAATAAGAAAACATTATATATATATATATATATATATATATATATATATATTTCAGATTGTCCATTATTTTTCCAATGCATTGACTTTATAAAGTTATTATTGTTAATTGTATAAAAATTGTTCCACCACTAAGTGCAATTACTTTTTACCTTTTGTCATGAGGCACCTTTCGGTCACTTGACCATTGTCGAATCACTGTTTTAATTTTCTCTATTTTTCGGATGTCATTATTCGATCCGTGATGTTGGTACTTATATGTTTATGTCATTATGTGACGACTTATATGTTTTGTTGTGTGCCGTATGAATGATGGTTTTGAAGAGTGCGTCGTCTGCATATGTTGTCTGTTGGTTAATTAGGTTGTTGTGTATGTTCTCCTGTATATGAGGTATTTTTCTAGTGAGTTCTATAGGGTTATTATTTATTCCAAGTTTGGTTAGGTTATTTTCGTAACTTGTTATTTTATGTTTATGTGATATTAGGTGTGCTGCTACATTTGATGCTTATGTGTATAGGAATTTTTTGACTAGATAGGAGACTGACAGACTTACCTAATGGCAGTAGTCCAAAATTGCAATCTCTTGGAAATAAACGCATATAAAAACTTAACACACTATTGAAATATTTCGATCAAAAATGATCTTCAAAATATGTCTTTTTTTTTCCAATAGTGTGTTCAGTTTTTATATGTGTTTATTTCCAAGAAATTGCAGTTTTAGACTATTGCCATTAGGTAAGTCTGCCAGTCTCCTACCTAATCAAAAAATTCCTAAATAAGCTTTAAGCTACTTAAACTAACTATATATATATATATATATATATATATATATATATGGTTAAATAACACTCTCATAAACAAAGATATTGCATTTTATTTTTCTATATACATTTTTCCAAGCTGAAACCTTTCACTGATAGGTAGTATCAACATTATCAAAACTTGTCAAGTAACATACAGTTCTATGACTACACATACTATGACATTGTATGAGACGTAGTCATAGAACTATAACTTTTAGTTAACAAAAAGTCTAGTTGCAAGTAATAGAAAAAGTGTAATAAGTAATTAACAACCAGCTCGTCATGAACAGCAACAAGATTTCGATATTTAATATAAACCCTTTTTATTATTGTATTTATAAAGTTGCTTAATGAAAGGAGTTGAAGAAAATGTATTCAAGTATTACTTCCTGGGACACAATTGTATTAAATATATTAAAATATAGGAAACTCGATAGATAATGAAACTGATAGTAGGATAACAGTTGCTATAGTGGACTTAATCAAGCGTTACGTAAACACTTGTGCATTGTTCTCAACAAAAAAACAGTTTTTATCATACTCATGTAACATTATTATTTAAATAATTGGTTAATATTAAATTATCAACTGATTTTTCTCCTAAAATAATTCTACAAAAAAAAGAATTGTTATCAATACTGTTTCTCTAAACAATTGCTTGACCGTTGAACTTTTGTCTTTGATGTGACAAATAAAAGATGAGATTTATTTAATTTTAGTTTGTTTAGTAATAATAATAGTTTATAACAGACATTACTATACGTAATTCAAATATTAATTATTCTTATAAGTTTCTCTAATAATTATTTATAATTTAGAGATGAAAACATTCAAAGCCGTTCTAGCTTTTAGCAGCTGTAATCAATCTATTAATTGTAATAAGTTAACGATTGTGTTTTAAAGTTTCTAAAAAATTTTTAAACAATAATTTTGTCTACATTATTTATGAGTGTTATTTTTAAGTTAAATATAATAAAAATCTTTTTATTTGAAACAAGAGTGAAATTTATATGGGCGTAAAAGCATTTAACAAGCGTTTTAAAAAAAAAAAATGAAAAATCCAATATTTAATCTATATTTACTGCAATTAATAATAATAATAATGATAGTATATTCTGTATCCTTAGGCATCTAGGCAAATTTTTCCTAGCAGTTTTGCAGTACTAGTAATTTTTAAGTATAATATGCTGGTATATTTTTTAAAAATGAAATCAGCTTGCATTCTTGTTTCTACATTGTAGGTCACCACAGTTCAAAAATAAAACTAGTAAAAATAGTTCTTTTGGTGACAGCAGAATTTATTAAGTTAAAAGTAAAAATAACTTGTTAGTTTAGGAGAAAATTATTGCACAATATTGTTTCTGGTTTCAGGATCATGGACAGAGATTCAGTAATAAATATATGGAAAGCGGCAGATGGAGTCTCTTTTGACGTAGACTCAACAGTTATTCAAGAAGAGGGAATTGATGAACTGGCCAAGTTTTGTGGGAAAGGACCTGAAGTCGAAGCTATGTAAGCATATGTAATAATCAAAAAGTTTTTATTGTTTAGAACACTTGAAAAAAATTACACAGTTTAATACTTCAGATTAGATACAATACAATGAAAACTTCAAGTGAATTGTGGTATTTCATTGAGATAAATGATATTAGTAAACATGTGATTCAGTTATTTAGAGCATTTTAACATCCCGTCTTTACTGGGTCTTCTCAATTTTATACACGTATTTCACAATTACATGAAATTATTTTTAAGCAATTTGAAAAGTATTTTAAGTGAGTCACAGTGATTTAGTTGCTCAATAATTTATAAAAAGACATTAGCAGATCATTAATTTTATTGCTAATGCTACTAAACAGCTGGAATAACATACCCGTAGTAGTGAAATCATGTACAAAACATTTTTTTATAGTTTTAAACACTTGGATGTTTATATATTTTAAAATTATCACTTTTACATTAGTTTATGACTATTTGAACTTTAAATTTTGTAAATTTGAAAAAACTTACTCAAGATTTTACACATTTACAAAATTTAAAGTTCGGATAGTCATAAGCTAATGTAAAAGTGATAATTAAGTTTCACCGAATATAATGGATTACAAAATTCAAGAATATTTTAAAAGTTATAGTTTATAAACAGTCAAGACCGTGCTAGTGGGCTAGATTATGGAGGTTATTTATAATTCAAAGATGTCTATTATTAATTTTCCATCATTGTATCATCAGTAAAATAAAAGATATTGCTAAGAAAGCCAGAATATTGCTATATTAAACAAATTCATGTTTATTTACCTTTTAAAAATGTTCACAAACAACTAAAAAAACACTTGTTTTCAACAACCAAATTCTATATTTTAATCAGTGAGTGTTTGTTGAGATAAAATTAATGAAAATTTGCAGTTACATTTGTGGAGCTCTTTTTCAGGACAGAATCTAAAATTTAGCCATTAAGTTATCAACCTAAGAGAGTCAGTATGGCCTTTTTTAAATTCCTTCTATTAGCTCACTCTTCTGATATATATCTTGTACAAATTTTCAATAGTTAATAAAATATATTTTTATTCATCAAATTTCAAATACATTTTTTTTAACCTTTACTAGATGACAATTGATGTTAATTCAGTTTTTTAAAATATTTATTTAATAATCAAATTATAAAATTTTTGAGGTCCAGCTGGATTCAAACTGAGTATTTTCATGCTTGAAGCCTAGTGTTTTGTCACTGAGCAAACTTTCCCATAGCTTTAAATGTATTTTTCAAAAATGTATATGAATTTTTTGCTACCATCTGGTTGTAGTACAACCTCAAACTGTTGCCACGGTTCACACAATACCATAAATAGTGCTCTAGAGTAACTAAAATAAAAATTTTCTCTTTTAACCTCAGTAGGAATTCACTTAAATTTTTTTTTAATATTACTTGTTTATAAGGAGTGTTAATGGATATTTTTCTTAAAATACCAAACAGAAAATGTGTTTTTAATTTTATCATAAGACATTGTGAAACTGTATATTGCAAAATTTTGGCTACTGGGTTATGAGTTGGCAGAGAAAATGTGATGCCTATATGACATATTAAATGAATAAATCTACAATAGAAAATGCATAGAAGGTTAGTTTTGGACGTAAGCAGGCCGTAATCGCAAAGCTGGCCATAGGAGATAGTATTGATTAGTTGTAAAATTGTCATACATAACAGATATGAATACATTACCATATATTTTAAATTCTAATTTAAAACAAAATTACACACATAAAAACTTTACATGCACTTATAGTTTAGTATAGAACTTCAGTTTGCAGAACTGCCACATGCTAAAGGTTATTAAAGGGCAAGATAAAAAGTGTAGCTAGAGATAGTATGATGTATAGTCTGGTTTTTAATCACTAAGATGAAAAAATGTTTTTTTTTTTTTAAATTTGACATAGAATAAAGTTAAGACTGGTAAGACAAGTCTTCTGCTCTGCTTATAGATAAAAAGATTTTCTTTTCTTTATTTCACAAAAAAATATTTTTATTGCATTTAAATATTATAATTACTAATATTTTTGATGTTATACACAATCTTTAGGATGTTATACTTTAAAGTCAGATTTACTTGAATATTTATAAATGTTACAAATATTTACCTATTTGTAATTGTTAATAGTTACACATTTCTATAAAGAGTTAGAAATATTTAACTATTTGTAACTGTTAATAGTTACATATATTTATAAACAGTTACAATTATTCAACTATTTGTAACAGTTTATAGTTACACATATTTATAAACAGTTACAAATATTCAACTATTTGTAACAGTTTATAGTTACACATATTTATAAACAGTTACAAATATTCAACTATTTGTAACTGTTAATAGTTACATATATTTATAAATAGTTACAATTATTCAACTATTTGTAATTGTTAATAGTTACACATATTTATAAACAGTTACAAATATTCAACTATTTGTAACAGTTTATAGTTACACATATTTATAAACAGTTACAAATATTCAACTATTTGTAACTGTTAATAGTTACATATATTTATAAATAGTTACAATTATTCAACTATTTGTAACTGTTAATAGTTACAAATATTTATTTATAAATATTTGTAACTGTTAATAGTTACAAATATTTATTTAGCTGGCAATAAAAAATTATATTTAATAGCTATATATATAGCTATATAGCTATATAGCTATATAGCTACATATTGATATAGCTATATAATAGCTATATATTGACAGCTATATTTAATAGCTGGCAATAAAAAACTGTTGCATTTGCTAAATTACAATACACATAATAACCAACTGATAGTATTAAGATTAAGTTGTATGTTCTGTTTAGGACAAGAAATGCCATGCGAGGATCAATGGACTTCAGAGATGCTTTGTCAGCCAGATTAAGCATAATCAGGCCCCAATTGAACCAAGTTCGGGAGTTTATTCGGTCCAGACCGCCTTTGCTTACACCCGGTATTAAGTAAGTAAACACTAAATACAAAATTCTTTTAGTTTATTAAAAAAGAAAGTCAATAATAAAAAGTAAATGTTACTTGTATTGAAGATTTGCTTCTTGATAACACTATTATTCTATTTGCAGAGAATTAGTTGACAGCTTACACCAAAGGAGTATACCTGTGTACTTGATCTCTGGAGGGTTCCGCGGCCTCATTGGACCAGTGGCTTTACTCCTCAATGTACCCTTGCAAAACATTTATGCTAATAAACTGAAGTTCTTCTTTAATGGTATGAATGAACAAATTTTAAAATGTTGCAATTTTTAAATTTAAAAAGGACGAATAAATTTAGTTTCAGGTATAAAAAAAATCAAGTTTAAATGCCGGCACTAGAGACACTAATTTAAATTGACTACTAACCTTAAGAGCTTGTTTAATCAAAATATTTTGTTCTTTATCAAGGCCTTGAGTTTGATCCCCACCAAAATTTAGTCTCCAACTTGACTTAGCCAAAACTGAGTATGTAGGGTGGACATAGATTTTAACCTAGAATAATAATGGGCATTAGATGCATAGCTCCTACAATATTACGTTACTTGAATGCCTTATGCCCTAAAGTTCAACAAGTCTACCTTTCTCTTTTCTAAGACATTTTATTCGTATAAAATAAGTCATTATCATGATTAATTTTAATTTGTTTTTTTTTGTAATTGTGCAGGGGAATATGCAGGATTTGACGAATCAGAGCCTACTTCAAGAAATGGTGGCAAAGGTGAAGTAATTGCTTTCTTAAAAAGAAAATACGGCTATAGCAATTTTGTACACATTGGTGACGGCTCAACAGATCTTGAAGCAAGCCCTCCTGCTGATGCTTTCATTGGTATGAAACAATTTACTCTGTTATCATCATACTATATTTCATTTAAATTCATTAAGGCGAAGAAAAATTGAAACTTTTTGATATGATTCAACATAGCATGTTTAAAATAAAACTTTTTGATGTCATTATAAAATAAACATGTCGTTAGGTTGGTGCTGGATAAATTAACTTTAACGTTATTGAACCTCAATTTTCAATGAGTTTTCAACCCATTTTTGTTTCACTAGGATTAGTTTCAACATTTAAAACCTTTTTTTCCTCAAAACTATATCTAGAGAGATATGCTGTAAAATTATTTTTTTGTCTTTGTTTAAGCATTTGGGGGGGTGTAGTTACAATTTTATAAGCTGGCATTTAAGGGCTGCGACCCTTGACGAGAGGACGAGGGAAGGGTAGAGGTGCTCGCAAGTCATTTTCATAAACATTGACCTTGGACTTCCGCTGACTCGTAGGGTTGATTAAATTTTTGGTTACTTATCAATAGTTTTTAATGCATAGTAAAAATGACAAGTGTAAATAGGCTGTTCATGGAATTGTGCTAATAGTATTCTCTAAAGGTTGGGACGGGTAGGACGCGATTTATAGCCCCGATGAGGCATGACAGAGGTTTTATAGACGACGAATACACAATTTCTACTTAAGAGCCAAGTGCCAGCTTATAAAATTTTATCTATAATTTTGTCCGGTTTTCCAATTCATATTTGAAAGTTAGACTTTTAGTTTTGTCTATAATATTTATTGTTCCTAAATATTTTTAAAATGACAATTGTATCATAAATTCCATTGTATGACACAGCTGTAAGGAGTGTAGTTTGTATAGAACTCTTTTAAATTTTCATTTAGCATATAAAGATTTCTATTCAACAAGAAAATATTTATTTTTGTCAACAGGTTATGGTGGGAACGTTATTCGCGATGAAGTTAAAAACAAGGCTCACTGGTTTGTAACAGATTTTCAAGAGCTTATCGACAACTTATGACAGGTGCAACTTGTTAATTGTCTTTTTTAATGTAACTTCATAAAATAAATGTGCCAAGTTACCTTTAAATTTAGGCTACACTTCTTTAGTGACATTATTGGTATGGCCTCTGTTATATTTCAGTTTTATTTTTATTGTATGTACTATATTCGTGTTTATTTATTTTTTCAAGCTCTCTTCGATGTTGAAACCTATTAAATGATAACGACATATATATATATATATATATATATATATATATATATATATATATATCTACTATTTCGTTAATTTAACTTTCAAATTATTACGTTGAAAATAGTTTTTTTGAATATATGAGGTTTAGTATTTTAACATTAAGTCTTAACAGAGGTCCAAATTTTACACAAAGGGAACAAAAAATTATGTATTTTTACTATCAATATTTATATACTTATACATATCTTAAACAATTATTAAATATTTGTACTATCTAAATGTTCCTTTACGTCACCATATGTTCATTATTTGTTACAAATATTTTTTTTGTAAATTTCATTTCGATTCTAAAATTATTATTTTAAACATTTTGTGTTTTCTAATTTTTAAAAATTGTGATTTATGTATTGACTACAAATTAGTATTGTATTAATTATTTTTCTACTTATAATTTTATAAAGGATATAACCTATTTAAAAGGATATTATAAAATATTAAGTTCTTATTTCGAGTATCATAATTACCTGCCGTTCCTAGCATTTGTTACATTATTCGTTGACACGTTCGAAGAATCTCCATCAGTCATAGTAAGAGTTCATAACAAGCTCTGACTGATGGAGGTTCTCCGAAACTCGCCAACGAATAATGTGACAATGCTAGGAATGGCAGGTAATTATGATACTCAAAATAAGAATATAAATCCTAGCGGAAAAGTAGAAAATTATCAAAAGGTGAAATTATAAAGGATATTAGCTATTTAATAGTTTAGAAAAATGTTTGGTCTTTGATGATCAAGTCTCTTTTAGCGTAATTTTTTTTCTGGTAATGGAAGCTTTGATTACTAAAAATTTAATATTGTAATATTTATTTTGTGTATTTTTTAGTATATATTGTGGTTTTGTTTTACCTCATGGTCTTATTGGGGTTTGGTTTTCCTCATGGTCTTATTGGGGTTTTAAAATTCAAATTAGAAGTCTTCTTCAGCAAGACACTCAATTATTAGTACAAAAACATCTTTTATTATAAAATTTAATAAACCAGTTACTTTAAAACATGTATTTCAACAAAATTTTGTTAGTTCAGTGTATTTACTTTTAAAGTATTTGAACAAGTTTCCAGTACGTACCTATGAACAAGGAAAATTTGACAGTGATGTTACTAGCTTTAACTTGTATATGTACTAAGTTATCAGTATTACTTAATTTATTACTATGTAAGACACATTTAATGAAACTTTTTTAAATATTTAATTTTTTATGTACTATGTCTGTAAGATGACAGAAACTTATACGAGGATCTATCTTTATAATTATTGTTATTTATAATTATTTATACAATATTGTTGGTCTAAAGATATTGTTATATCTATAAAACACTCTCCAGGCTTGTTTCTACAAGTTTATTTAATACTGTAAATGTTATTAAAAACTTTCTGTATATTCTATATGTATACACAAAAGTATTTAATATTTATTTTTTTCCTTTTCTCAATAACCAGGATAAATTACTTCTTCAAAAGGTCCGGGAATTTTCTAGTCAAGAATAAAATAAACCCTTTAAGTATTTTAAGTAATTTTGATTGTAGCACAATCTTGAGTCTTTTTTGCTTGTATTCTATCTCAATTCTTTTATTATTTAAAGGTCATAGTTTAATCAGTCTAGAGTCCAAATATTTATATTAGTCATTGTTCATGTACTTGAACAATTTTTAACTTCTTCCCTCACTGGGCTTATACCTCATTGTGTTGTACTCATCCATGGGGTATAAGAATACCAACAAAACAATATCTTCTTCCCTCACTGGGCTTATACCACATTGTGTTGTACTCATCCATGGGGTATAGGAATACCAACAAAACAATAACTTCTTCCCTCACTGGGCTTATACCTCATTGTGTTGTACTCATCCATGGGGTATAGGAATACCAACAAAACAATAACTTCTTCCCTCACTGGGCTTATACCCCATTGTGTTGTACTCATCCATGGGGTATAGGAATACCAACAAAACAATAACTTCTTCCCTCACTGGGCTTATACCCCATTGTGTTGTACTCATCCATGGGGTATAGGAATACCAACAAAACAATAACTTCTTCCCTCACTGGGCTTATACCTCATTGTGTTGTACTCATCCATGGGGTATAGGAATACCAACAAAACAATAACTTCTTCCCTCACTGGGCTTATACCCCATTGTGTTGTACTCATCCATGGGGTATAGGAATACCAACAAAACAATAACTTCTTCCCTCACTGGGCTTATACCCCATTGTGTTGTACTCATCCATGGGGTATAGGAATACCAACAAAACAATAACTTCTTCCCTCACTGGGCTTATACCCCATTGTGTTGTACTCATCCATGGGGTATAGGAATACCAACAAAACAATAACTTCTTCCCTCACTGGGCTTATACCCCATTGTGTTGTACTCATCCATGGGGTATAGGAATACCAACAAAACAATAACTTCTTCCCTCACTGGGCTTATACCCCATTGTGTTGTACTCATCCATGGGGTATAGGAATACCAACAAAACAATAACTTCTTCCCTCACTGGGCTTATACCACATTGTGTTGTACTCATCCATGGGGTATAGGAATACCAACAAAACAATAACTTCTTCCCTCACTGGGCTTATACCCCATTGTGTTGTACTCATCCATGGGGTATAGGAATACCAACAAAACAATAACTTCTTCCCTCACTGGGCTTATACCACATTGTGTTGTACTCATCCATGGGGTATAGGAATACCAACAAAACAATAACTTCTTCCCTCACTGGGCTTATACCACATTGTGTTGTACTCATCCATGGGGTATAGGAATACCAACAAAACAATAACTTCTTCCCTCACTGGGCTTATACCACATTGTGTTGTACTCATCCATGGGGTATAGGAATACCAACAAAACAATAACTTCTTCCCTCACTGGGCTTATACCACATTGTGTTGTACTCATCCATGGGGTATAGGAATACCAACAAAACAATAACTTCTTCCCTCACTGGGCTTATACCCCATTGTGTTGTACTCATCCATGGGGTATAGGAATACCAACAAAACAATAACTTCTTCCCTCACTGGGCTTATACCACATTGTGTTGTACTCATCCATGGGGTATAGGAATACCAACAAAACAATAACTTCTTCCCTCACTGGGCTTATACCCCATTGTGTTGTACTCATCCATGGGGTATAGGAATACCAACAAAACAATAACTTCTTCCCTCACTGGGCTTATACCACATTGTGTTGTACTCATCCATGGGGTATAGGAATACCAACAAAACAATAACTTCTTCCCTCACTGGGCTTATACCACATTGTGTTAGGGTATAGGAATACCAACAAAACAATAACTTCTTCCCTCACTGGGCTTATACCTCATTGTGTTGTACTCATCCATGGGGTATAGGAATACCAACAAAACAATAACTTCTTCCCTCACTGGGCTTATACCCCATTGTGTTGTACTCATCCATGGGGTATAGGAATACCAACAAAACAATAACGTCTTCCCTCACTGGGCTTATACCACATTGTGTTGTACTCATCCATATGGGATTTACATACCAACTAGACCCTAATTTCTTCCCTCACTGCACTTATAACGCATTGTGTTGTACTTATCCATGGAAGATGGGCGTGCCAACTACATCTCAACTTCTTCCCTCACTGAGTTTATACCCAATTTTATGTAACTTCACAATGAAGTTTTTTCTCCTGCTTTGACTCCTAACGGTTTATAATTGATTGATTATAAAGCCATTCACTCTCACACCAATTATTTATTAAAGGCTTACATACTTTAAATTTGTAGTTGTGAATAGTTTATAATGTATGATGATAAAATCCCAACTAAAATTAATGATACATTACACAAGTTGGATCATATTATAGATAATTTTGTATACAAACATTATTTCACCAACTCAGGCAATGTGTTCTGTTTCTTAGACCTAACACTATACTTTACTTATATTGTTTATGCAAATTACAATATATTTTTAATCTTCAATCAGTATACTGTGGTATGGCTGTGAAAGAAAATATTTGTCGATGGAAAACTATTTTTACGTTCTAGTACAATATTTCTCAACTTGAGGTACGCAAAACCCCTGGGGGGTTTCCACTGGGTTGCTAGGGGGTTTGTGGAATGAAGACGTGTAATGGCGGATATGTATAGTGAATTATTTGAGCGAGGTACTTATTTCCACCTCTCATACGTGGTATGGATTAGCTGCATTGTTTAGCTACATTACCTAACATTAAGGTTAGTCTGGGCCTCCAGATAAGTTCAATGATGATCTTCAAAGTATGAGAGAAGAATGACTATCTATATGATGAATAAGGTTGACTTTTGGAGATCTTGTATTGTTTAGTGCCAGACAGAAGTATTTCAGACTTTGCATGATTTTTAAAAAGAGAATGAGTAGCAACTTTCTAGTTATGTTAAACGACAAATATCTGATCACTTAAAGAGATTAAAACCGTTAGTTGTGAGATACTTTCCAAAGCTTGATGAAGGTACTCACTGGATTCAAAATACTTTTTCTGAAGAGATCGTTCAATCAGCACAGTTTGGTATTGCACAAAATTATAGCTTGATTAAAATGTCTAAACAATATACTGAAATCATCTTTACAGACAAAACCTGTCATAAACATAGGGTTGGACCTCAATAGGGAAGTATGTTAATCTATCTAACATTGCACTGAAGGTTTTCTTGCCTTCTCCAACCTTTGTATTAGTGGAAAGAATATTTTCATCCTATGATTTTATCAAAAATAAATACACAAACAATTTGGTTGCAACCCCAAATTGAAGCTGAACTTCAAAAAACCGTGTGCAGCAAAACAAAGACAGGGATCCAAATAATGTGCAAGTAAAAACGAAACTAAGTCTAAAGCGTTTCTGTTTTTTCATAAACTTTGCTGTATAAATAAGAAAACTAATGGGCAAGATGAATTTTAAAAAAGTTTTTAGTTCTGAACGTATTTCCTGCTAGACCAGTAATGCAATGGTAAAATTTAATCCCAAAATATAGTAGGTAATATTTTAATTTGTCTTTATTGGTGCCCCAAATCTGATTAGCCTAGAATCTAATCCAGGGGGGCAATGTATGACAATAATAAGAGGGTACAAGACTGAAATAAGGTTGAGAACCGCTGCTCTAGTGGTCAAAATGCAAAGGACAAAACCCTAGTTTCAAATTTGGGTTAAAATTCTTTTGTTGTGAGTCTTGACTGAGATGGCTTAACCAAATACTCAATGGTGTCTACTGCACTTTAAGTTGTAACAGTGAAGAGCATTGTATACAAAAATATATTTTTTAGCAGACACATTTTGCAATAGATTAGTGGATCGTTCAATGCTGTGACTCTTGTCACGGACAAGAAAGAATGGTTTTTGCCAAGTGATACCAATAGTAGTAAAGAAATAGGTCTTTGATAGTTTTAGATACATGTACTGTTCGTTTAAACAAGAAACTACAATGAGTTTTAAAGTTGCTTGATGTAATCATCTTGAATTCACTGATTAAACTATAATTAAATGATGCTTAACTAAGTGAATACGAAATTGCTTACTTTCTGACGCGTTTCGAAACAATCGTTCCTTTTACGAAGCACAGCCTCTACTCCAGGCTTTACTTTGAGTACAGGCTGTGCTTTGTAAAAGGAACGATTATTTGGAAACGCGTCAGCAAGTAAGCCATATGTATTCACTTAGTTAAGTATCATTTAATTATAGATAAGTTTTAAACTAGTGTTTGTAACACCCTCATATAATTATGCATAGGCTTATAGACTTCCTATAAATATAAGATTTTCTCATACACCCTGTAGTTCAGTATTGCATAAATGTTCTTGGAGGTAAAATCAGTCATTATGCAATCCTGAATGTAATAATGTATAGAGGAAACTCTTTATACAGTTTCATATTTTTGCCCAAAAAAATGGCATAAACTTGGACTTGGTTGATTTTTTTCAAAAAATAGAAACTATTTACATACATGAACTAGTTCAAGCATTTTCGGGTAAAAATGGAAAAAATTTGAAAACGTTTTCATCTACACATTATTATACTGAGGTACTTACCTTGTGCTGTTTGGGGAATATGCATGGTTTTGATTTTAAAGATAGAAAACTTTTCATATACAAACAATAATTAATTAATAATTAACACCATGATGATCCATGGTTCATTCTTTGTTATTTAGGCTATTTAAAAAAAAATTATATTTTTTGAAAAAATTTGGCAAAATCCCTAAAATAGTTCATCCTTTTTTTAGAACAAAAAGGCTTAAAACGTTTTCTCTATACACTATTCAATACTCGTACTTAGTAAGTTTTAGAATTTAGTGATTTTGGTTTTTTTAGCATAAAATTATACCAATGCTAAAATTCGTCTCTTTTTATGAGTTAAAAAATAAAAATAGATACCTATTTTATTACGTTGAATAATGTAGAAAGTGTCAGATTTGCATTGTGTTTATAGTTATTTTATTTTGTTTTTAGTTAGTGAGAAATTCATGAATAAACTTAATTCTACATTTACTATAATCAAACAACAACCCTATCTACAAATATTTAAACAACCTTGATGTAGATTTTGCTAACATGGCTAGCATCATCAGAAGGTCGCAAAGATCTTCAGATTGTGCTAACCGTGTTAGTAAGATGTAGATCAATGTTTAAATATTTGTAGCAAGGGTTATTGTTGTTTGATTATTATCTTTACGCTACTGTGCTCTGTATAAATTTTTGTTTTAGATTTACTGTTTTATTTAACATTAACATGATCTATGTATGAAACCACTAAAGATGTATATCTCAAATTACTATATAGTATTCCCCTATCCATACCGATTGAAAAACTATAATTAGTAAAATGTTTAGTTTTTTAAATTTATTTTGCGTAAAAATATACTAAGGCTATGAGTAGTCTTTTTCAATGAAATTGTTCATAAAAATCAATACCTATTTTGTTACATCAATAAATAAGTTATTGTACCTATTTTTAGGTTTACCGTTTTTTTAATGTGGAATGGAATATATATAAAATCACTAAAGATATATATCTCAAAAAACTTTTTTTTAAAGTTTTTTTTTGCTGTTGGCTATCTTGGACACACAGCAAGATAGGTAGGTAATGAAAGGAAAGGGGCGTGAGGAAACGAGAGAGGGAGAGGAAGATACAGGAGGAAATAGTGACGTTGCTATTAAAACACAAGTTTTACTTTAAGAAGTCATATTTTCAAACAAGATGAATTAAAAACAACTTTGTCAACAAAACAAATCTACACAATTGCTGCTAAATTCATTTGAGAAAGTATATTATATAAAGTATGAAGACAAATACAAACACAGACTACTGAGCTTAAGGATTTGCTACACTTTTAGGAAGAACAATATCTTAAACACTAAAACATAAATATCAACAAGAATTTACACAAGTAATGATTAAAATTACACTAAATGACCTTAATTGATAATTTTTAAAAAATATAAAAACAATGAATTTTCTAAATGACTAATTATAGTTTTTTTCAAAATTAAATTGTTGATTTAAAGATAAAATAAAATATAACAGTAAGAATTTACCTATTTAAGTTTAAGACTATGAAATTTTACTATTTTTTATACATAAATAAAATATCTATATAAATTACGTTCTAAGCGAATGTATGTAATACTAAAAGAATTATCTCAAGGTTATGGTTATATTAGGATCTTATTATACGTTAAGGGCAGTGAGGTTGTAGTGCTACATACTCAGGATTCTTTACATTCATAGGCAACGGTAAAATAAGAAGATTTTAATATCAGAGCTACGAAAAGTAATTTAATATATACTTGTTGCACATATAGCTCATATATTTGCGAGATTTAGTATTCATACGACAAGCTGTGGGTAAAACTTACTGTTTATGAAAATTGATTATATTCTCATTAAAATGATTATTTTGGCATTGGAGTAAAATAACAATAACTATAGACTTCAACAAGTTATTTTTCATTACATAATAAACCAATAACGTCACTTTATACATTCTTTTTAGAACTTATGTATCGTAATAAACAAAAAATCAAATTAAATGACTGCTATTTAAAAAACTATACTATAACATTAAAACCTGCAGTATACTAAACAAAAAGAACAAAATTAATTAACAAAACTAATTTTAAAAAAACTTTGAAATTTAGTGACTTATTTTGAAATAATATTTAGGTATATTTATGAAAAAACTCATGTCTTAGTAAAGTTTTTTTAAAAATATTTATTTAAAATTTGTTTAAAGGATTAGAATAAATTTTTTAAAATACTGATAGATGTGGTTGTTAATATGTACAACAAAGTAAAACTATTTAAAATTATTGTTAACTTCTTTTTTGTGTGACATAATACTCTAATAAAAGGCAGAGGTTTCGTGTATTTGTTTTTAAAAATCCACATAAATTTATAATCTAATTTCCTCATAATTATAATCCAGAAAACATTAATTTAACTGTTGGTTGCTGTTTTGGTTTTAAAATTCTTTTGCAATAATATTCTGCTAATTATTAGAATTTGTTAATTAAGTCTCTTTTAAATCTTTTGTTACTTTCCTAATTACAGTAACATAGGAACCTAACCTTAATAGTGCGTTATTCATGTTACTGATAGTAACAGTGCGAGAGTAATATTCTTTTCATTTTGAAAAACATTTTTTATTCCATTTTTCTGAAACTTGTTTAATATTTTAAGCCTTATTTTTTGTTTTATTTAGGCCCTTATTTATGGATATTTCTTTTTGAATTTTTGCAGGTATTTTTGTCATTCACTAATTTGGTTGGTTAATATTTTCTGATTTTTTTCTTTATTATATTTTGAAATGTGTACATTACACACATAATTGTACCTTTGGGTTACAATAAAAATATTTCTTTATAATTAAAATTGGGAACAAATTGTGTTTATAAGTAATAAAAAACTACACAAGTTTTCTTTAAATTGAAATTCCCAAAACAATTTTGTACAAAGGAGAGACAGGCTAATATTTTATAAGACCGGTTTCAAAAATCTTTTGTGTATAGAAGAAATTGTATCCAAGTACATGAGTACAGTACTTGCTGTTCACTTCAAATGTTTAGTTATTTTATAAAATAATTTGGTGCTACAAAAGTTCATTTAAATCTTATGCAAAAGAATTTTATTTATAACAGTCTTAACTATAAATGAATATACAGTAGAGTCTCGAAATTCCAAGTCCCCATAACTCGAGGCTCTGTTAAATTTTAGCCTATTTTATCTATTTGAAAGAAAATGATGAATCGGGCTTCTAAAATAGGTTAATAGTCATATGGTATGTAAAGGAAAAGATACCAGGCTTCCAAGAAATTTTTATATCAATCCATATCCAAAGGAAATGAGTTAGGCTTCCAAGAAATGTTCATATCAATATAGTATGCAAAGGAAATGAGTCAGACTTCCAATAAATGTTTATATCAGTACGGTATGCATAAAAAACCAGACAGGTTTCCAATATATGTTTATATCAGTATGGTATGGAAAGGAAATGAGTTGTGCTTCCAAGATATGTTCATATTAATACAGTATGCAAAGGAAGTGAGTCGGGCTTTCAATAAATGTCCACATAAAGTTCGATAAATTGATTTTGTACATTCTTAATTATAGTATTGTATTAGGGTTCATTAAAACACCTATTTTTTTTAATCCGAGGGGGTCTCGGTTCTATCTACCTCAAATTATCGAGACTCTACTGTAATATGAAACTTATTACACTTTTGCTATTACTTGCGACCAGACTTTTTGTTAACTAAAAGTTGTTAAATTGTTAACTTACACTTGGAGGAAACGTTTTTGTCTTATGACTTCTTCAGCCTCTTAGAGGAGGTTCGCTCTAGGAGGCTGAAGAAGTCGTAAGACGAAAACGTTTCCTCCAAGTGTAAGTTAACAACTTAACAACTTTTAGTTAACAAAAAGTCTGGTCGCAAGTAATAGCAAAAGTGTAATAAGTAATTGACAACCAGCTTGTCATGAACAGCAACAAGATTTTGATATGTAATATGAAAGTTATTGTAAATGTGTGTGTGTGTGTGTGTTTGGAAATAGATTATAAACAAATTATAAAACTGATTCATTCAACTTTCAATTTTAAGCATTGAAAACTTTATGTATATGTTTAAAAGTTTTGGAATTATATTTTAAATTTACGTTCCTAAAAATGTTTGCGCATACTAGGTTACATAGATTATTCATGAGAATACATAGAGTAAAAAATTCGCTTAAAAATAATTTAACTAAGAAATGTGTAAAATATTCTTATTTAAAAAGCGACAATGTTAGAAATGACATTTTAAAAAATCTTCTGTCAGAATATATTTACACTAGGAAAAGTTAGGTTAGGTTAGGCAAGGCCTTAGCTACGCACTGTACATTAGAATGGAACGCCATTTTGCTAACACAGCTGTCAACTATGTACATTTCATGTTTAGGCCATTTCAGAAATATATTTATATATATTCATATTTATAGATTATTATTTATATTTTTAAAATATCCTACTTAAGATCTACAGTTCTATAATATACTGAAATCAAATTTACAGCCATTATGTAACATTTGTATAGCCATTGTAATAAAACAAATACTGAGGTACCAACATTTTCCATTATGTCATCTCTTACTTTATCGTCTTGCTTACATTTTACTAATTTTATGTAATTAATTGCATTACATATGCTCATATGCTTATAGTGACCAGCTAAACACATTCTTTGCACCCTGCCCCCATCTCTTCTTATGTTTGAGTGACATTTTCTACGTCCCAATTTTGTCTTTCTTTAAAAACTCCTTTCGAGTCCTTAAAGTTAATAATGAAAAATAAGATAGTTCTTATGTAATAATTTTAACTTTTTGGGTATATTTTAAGAATGAGAAAAAATAATTATATTAGATAGTTTTAAAAACAAGTTAGATATAACCTTAAAGTTTATCAATTGTCTTAAAATTCAGTTTAAAATTTTCAGAAAAAAAATTGTTACCACTCAAGTAAATAGCAAACAATAACCTAAAACAGTAGAAATAAACACTTTAACACTTGAACATGTATGAATATGCATGAATATGTGATACTTGTCTATATTTAACTTTTCTATGTTTACATGTCTGTGATACTATTTTTTTTTAATGTGCATGGTTGTTTTGGGAGATGTGTCCCATAGTCTAGATTGATGACCATGTAACATTGGCACAACTCTCCCCAAGGGCGGCTCCAGGGGATGAGCAATTACACCCTATCCCCAGAATTTGGGTTATATTTTTTTTACAAATTAATTTTTCATATTTAAATCTATCCCAGTTTACTTATAAAAATGTATTTTTCATTTGACTTTTATTATAAAGCAATGCATATTGTTTTGACATGTATGTAATGTTAGGTGTAGAAATTCCTCTGATAACATTGGTAGTTTCCCCCAGCATAAACACTGGCATGTTACAAGTCGCGCACTAGCTCCGTACTGGCTTGGCTATAGTAACAGTCTGTGTACTACGACTCCGCGCCGTCCTCGTTGGATGAAACGATGAAAGTTAAACAATATTTTGTATTACGTACAAAATAATAATTTTGGAGTCTGTGTAAGTTCAGGTAAAATGCACAGATGAAAAAAATGACAAATTTCCTGTGATTTTCAAGTACAAGAATAACTTAAAATGTCATTTCCAGTTCTTTATTTTTGAAAGTTTACTGCCCGAAACCTTTCATGCTCATCTTTTCCTGTCATTGTGAAAAAAAAGGCTATCTTGGAGCCGCCCTTAACGACAGTCCTCATTAAACAAAAATTACACAATTTTGTTTTAATACAAACAAATATGATTTTTGATAAATTTAGATTTCTACTTAACTTTTTTACTAAGGCTTTTAAAGATAAGGAAAATTTTATCTCTTTTTGGAAATAATTAGTAAATTAAATAACAATTTTTTTGAATGTACTAAAGTAACTTTCATATTACAAATGGCTGTAAATTAGTCAAAATGTTTTCAAGAAACAAACCAGATTTGACTGTTCAAATTCTGTTATTATTACATGATGGTTGTTTATTAAAGCAATAATTTAAAACATGGGTTCCAAAACTGGGAGACGTGAAGGTAAGTTGAAGGGGGGGACCAGTTGGAAAGTAATAAGATAAAATAAATATATTTAATATTGTAGGAACAAACTTGATGTGGCTAATGACTTGCGTTGTCCCTTTACTAAAATACAACCTTAAATAGGCATGCTAATGTAAACATTACAATCTCAAGCCTCTCACCAACAAATTTTTCTTTTGTCAGTTAAAGTTTACCTTGCAAATTAAAACTGGAAATGTTATATCATGTTTCTTGTGAAAGTATGTATAAATAAATAGTTCTCAATATATATAATATTTGATTCCTTTTCATATGCCCATAGCATTTATTTATAGTGTAAATTGTTGGGAGGCGTGGGAGGATTTCATCTCAAGAGGAGGGAGCGTGGTACCAAAACGTTTTGGGAACCCCTGATTTAAAACTATATAATACAGAAATTATTTCAAATCACTTAATTCTTGGCAACAACTAACACTTATTTAAGATTTAAATATTTTTGAAAATTGTAAAATGTCTAGAAGAAACCTTCAAAAGATTAATTAGTTTTGGATAAAATTTTTATGCAATTAAATTTTAAATATTTAATTTCAAAATATTTTGTAATTAAAATAAATAAATAAGATAAACCTTTTAAATATTTTTATTTTATTTTCACTAACAATAATGTAATAATTAGAGATAAATACAAAATTTTAAAAAAATGGAGAAGAAAATTTGACTGTTTATATTTGAATTATTTTTCAGTACTGTATTCTGATTTGTTTGTCGTAAACACTGAAGCTCCCTTATATAAAATTTAAATAAAATTGATCCCTCCTCTAAAACAAAGTATCTAACTAGCTTTAAATGAGAAACATTTTACAATCATCTACAATAAATATTAAAATTTACGATACTAAATATAAAAGCTATGTTGTGATGACATACATGCTTCAGCGAGACAGTTTCTTATATAGTTACTCATTGCAATGAGTAATATAACAGTAATTAGTATTATTTGTTTTAAGCTAATATGTTGTTATGGAGACCGAAAATTATTAATATATGTTAATTAACGTGGCAAATGTTATCTATGATGTGAGTTAATTTGAGGTTAATTATCATTAAACATTAGTTAAATTCAAAGGTCTTTTTTAACACAAATAATATTCTTATTATTAAAGGTAATTATGAAGTAATATATTAAACTGTAATGAAATAATACTTAACTAAGTGAATACGTAAGAGCTTACTTGCTGACGCGTTTTGAAATCGTTCCTTTTACAATCGTTGCCTCTACTCATAATCTCCACTTGAGTAGAGGCTTTGCTTTTTAAAAGGAACGATGGTTTCGAAACGCATCTGCAAGTAAGCCCTTATGTATTCACTTTGTTTAAGTATTATTTAATTAAAATTTAATCAGTGAATTCAAGATGATTACATCAAGCAACTTTTATATATTTAACGCTTAAACTTGTATTGAATGATTAAAGTATTGTTCACTCCATTCTTTGGCTTATGAACAGTAACGTTTCCGGTTATGAACAAGTTGGAGCAATAAATTTACAGGAGCATCTTGTCCTCGAACAGCGGAATTCATAATCAAACATCATCATTTCATTACATCACAAATACAAACTCATAATATAACGTATAAAATAATATTTATATTACAACAATATATTTTGACTTATTACCACGATTTTAGTTTAATTGTATTGCATTTCCATTTTAAAATATTAAACACAAAACAACTGGAATGTCTTAAATAACTATACACAATAAACAAAATATAACATTAAAGTATAAATAACATATTTTTTATAACATATACTATGTAACAAATATATCTTTTATAAGTGAGAAACAATAGAATTATCATGGGTTGTACTATTCATTACCAATGAACGGTTCAAAAGCGCATTTTGTTCTAAAATAATACTAGAAATATGGAATACAATTTCAAATTTGATTTACTCAAAATCAAAACTCACTTGAATTGATAAATTTGTTTAGAACTCTTAAATTAATGATTTATCACTTTAATAGATATGACAAAAATTGCAATATAAAATAATCATAATACCAGATTATAACAAATAGTAATATTAACAAATCACAATATAACATAGATAATATTAAAATTTATAACAGAAAGTTATAGATTATATTACCTATAAAATAACGTTACACTTAAAATTTATACCTTACAAATCCGTTGAATTAATTTTTAATTTTACAAAACATTTTTTGATAATGTAGAATTCAATCTACGGAATTTAATAAAATTCTTAAAATACATTGATTTTTTGCTTAAACTACAATTTGTAGATATAATTAATTTTAAAGATTATTGATAGCATTAGTTTTTAACTATAATGTTAGTACAGGAGCAAACGTACTAACTTTCAACGAATAGGCAATTCTCTTATAGAATGAAACATTTATATCATCAGTTGCTACAATAAATTTGTACTGACGTACTATAAACCCCTACAAATGTAATATCCATCTCTATAAGTACAATACGATGTTTTATTTAATACTTTTATAAATATTATTTAAAGTATAAATTCAGAACTAATTCTATACATATTTATTAATCCTACTCAATCTCTAGTCTAGCAGGTTAGGCTAAGAATATCACATGAAGTGGGAAAGGCGAAAGAGTAAGAAATACCATTTTATGATATTCCGGGATATTTTATGGGCCAGGACATATAATTGTAAAAATGTTAAATCTATCAACTTGAATGAAAGATAATTAAAACTATTTAAATTAACATTTGTATATTATACATTATATAAACATATTTCTTAAACATCTATAATATAAGTGTATCTAATTATTTAAACAATCTGAAATGCCTAATTATAAAAAATAGTGACTTTTTAATTACAATTTAATTTTACTTTGAAGTTGTTTAAAAATTTTGCAGGTCTTGCATTAATAGTCTTACTTGTGACTTATTCATTTATGTAAATTAAATATTTAAAATAATTTGAAATTATTAGTTTTAAATTTATTAATATATACATGTTTGATTTAATATTTTTACCATTAAAATATGAGGACATCAAAATGTATTACCATTATTAAAAACAAACAAACACACAAGTAAATATTTCCATACTAAAGCCGAGTAACAAAATATTTTATTTTATCAAACAATTTTACCCTTTTACCTTTTTATAATTTATTTTCTAGTATGTGATACACATATTATTATTTTGTAAAAAAGTGATGCACAGTGTTTTACATTTAAAATATTTTGAGTAAAATGTTTTGCTAAACAAATTAACTGTTGCTGAACCTATAGTTTGAGTGATTTTATAATAAACTTACTGAGCCAAAACATTTTCCATTTTAAAAAGCGATCTCACCGCACACTCACATAGACACCTCTCAGACAGATGGAGATCGCTTAGTACGACAGTTAACATTTTGTCTGAATAACGTTTACATAAGGGTATTTAAACTTTAGGTCCAGTAAGTCATCAAGTGCTTAATAAGAGCGATACAGTTTTGTCGAGCGTCGAGGACAATAATATCCGCAAGTTTGTGAACATTAATCTGTTATAACACAAAGTAAACAGGATTAACTTAGACATCACAGAAATGGCACCTTGGCTTCCTGGTGTTATACAATAACAAATCCGGATTTCAGTTCTTTTCCAATTAAACATAAACATTAAATTTTATCATAGGTAGTTAATATTCTTAAATAAATTGGTTTTAAAATAATATTTAATTCACAATGAGATACACACTCACAAAATTTGTTGTTAAATAAAAACTCGGCTGATACGTGAGTCAAGAAACCTTGATTTATTAAAAATTTGGCTGCGTTTCGACGACTAAATTGTCATCCTCATTCAGGCCTGATCTCCTCCTTTGTACTATTTTCAAAGTTATTAGAACCACAAGACAATTTCCCATCTACATTTTTAATAAGTTGAAATAGTAGAACGTTTGTCTAACTCTCTACTGAAAACTAACTGTTTAGTTGTTGAAATGTAGAAAAAATTTTAATAAATCAAGGTTTCTTGACTCATGTATCAACGGAGTTTTTATTTAACAATATTTAATTCGTATTACGTTTATAGTTATTTTCTAAAACACTGACTAATTAAATACTGTTTATCAATAATTATAACCTAATTGTAAGGAAATGTTATAAAAGCAAACAAATACAATTGGATATTATTTTTTATACATATTTTGACTACAAAAGGACTGTAAATCCTAACAGACAGTGGACGATTTACACTGATAAAGAAAACTTCTGATGCTGGAACATGTTTTTATGAAATATTATCCCTTTGGGAGTAATAAATTTTGTGTGCTTTTATAAGATATATTTATAAACAGGTTTCAAGTTTTGTCTCACAATTTGTCTTTTGACTCGGATTAAATGATGCAATTTAGTGATGCAATTTAATGATGCAATGATGGTGATTTAGTGTAAATGAATTTTAAATCACCGCATATTAAAAAAATGTAGGAAACACATAAGGTATTAGCCGAGACGAAAAACTACACTACTAATATACAGACTGAATGCTTTAAAAGCAGTAGATTACAACAATCATTGCTTGTTGGAAATACACTCTAAAACAAAGTTACACTACATAAATGAATATGTGATGGAATTATTGGCCATATTATATTCTAAATACAATTTTAAAACATAATAAAAATGTAACAATTAATATTTTACTTTAATTAAATAAGTAGAAGCTTTGTTTCGTAAAAGGAACGATTGTTTCAAAACACATCAGCAAGTAAACCATTATGTATTCACTTAGTAAAGTATTATTTAATTAAAGTTTAATCAGTGAATTCAAGATGATTACAACAACCAACTTTAATTTATATTTGTTAGCAATCTAACTAAATGGATAGTTTTTAAAGTCATCACCAATAATTCATAACACATTTTAGACCTATTTATAAATATTACCTGTTAAGTTTTATGTGTGCTAACTATTGTTTACTTCATGGCTTATCTTATATAGTTCATTATATATATATATATATATTGCAAAAATTAATCTCTTGAAAACTAATAAATTGAAATAAAATTGATATCCTTTATAACTGGTGTTAATTATAATTTAATCACAAACATACTTGGCTAATATCCCAATGAACAGATTTAGATATTTTAATTCTTCTTATTTCATAACCCAAGGATTTTTAATGTTAATTTTCATATTAGCAGACAATTTTTGTTTTACAGCTTATTTCATTTTATACATTTACGATTGCTGTGGGTAAACTGTAAGAGATGTTTTAAATAGGCATTCAGTGCTCAATATTCTGGGTGTGTGTTCTGGAATCTGTTGCTACAGAAACCAATATGGGAACATTTGGTTGTGTGTTTATTATATCTTGGACAACTGCCAAACCTAACACGGGTGATGTATACATTCTTTAACACAAAAGGCAGAAAGTAGGTGATAGTAATCAAATAGTTGTTTGGAAAACAAGATGAGCAATTTTCTAATAATACATTTTATGATAAGGGAAATAATGGGCAACGATTTGTTGTTAGTAAAGATTTAGACAGTGGAAAGTTGATTTAAAGGATGTATGAAAGAGGTGCTTTAGAGCTTTGTCACTATCTTAACGTAGGTTTTAAGCAGTGCTCCACAAAACTCCAGAAATCTGAAGTCGTGCTTAAATGCAAGACAAAATATTTTGAACGAGTTTTAAACCTCCTCAATAATATTATTGGGCCACTGATACGTTTTAAGGCTGAACAAGTTTTACCAGAAATCCACGTAACTCACTAAGTTTAGGTGTAATACTAAAAAAATATTTACTGTTACTAATGTTTATGGATGAAATACTTGAATTTATTTAGAAGTATGTCTCAAATAATTACATTGTGTATCGACATTAGCGCAAACTGTCCTAAATAGTTTAACACTTTTACTGCACTCTGATCTAATAGCCAACTCCTCGCTATGGTTTTGTTGTATCAGATTAGCTTGAGTCAAGTACATTGCTTTTGTATTTAGTGTGTGGAGGAGCTTTTTAGGTGTTTATTTTCACGCCAGTTCTTAGTTTGGTGTTCTATGTATTCTATGTGATGTTATTTTGTTTTTAGGGTAAATACTTTGCTAAAGCAAATTAAAAGTGCATGAAATACAATTATAAACACTTTATTATCATGCGTGTTTCGATTAATCATGTCATCATCATCAATGACACTACAAAACTGAAACTAATTTTGAAGTAACCTCACTGATTATGATCACATAAGTTATCGAAATGTGAATAATATTAGTGTTTAAAATTTTGAGTTGATGTACAATTATTTATTTATTTATCACCTAAACTCAAAAGGTCAGATATATCTTGTAAATAATTTGTATTTATTGTAATAGTTAAGATGTCTCACACTTTTCTAACGTTTATATTAGTAATTCAAGAGGTATTAACAGAAGTTTGGTCAACAGACACTAGTTGATACCAGCTCTGCAGGTCAATGGACTGAAATATCATTTCTGTTTGTTTAAACTACATCAAAACTTGTTCATTATTATTGTAAAGAATTTTTAACTAAAGGTAAAACTAAAATTGTTACACTAAAATTATATTTTAGCATTTTAATAGGAATTTTATGTCATGTTAGGTGCAGCGAATATGGTCAACTCAATTGCTACACTCTAGAACAAGTCTTCTATTGTACAGTCAGATGAAATCCATTTCTAAACTACTATTTCCACATTGTACGCAAATTTAAAAAGTGCCTGCTCCATAAATATAGAAACAGAGTTTAAATGACTCTAAGTGTTTACATGATTCTGAGCCGCTCTACAGTCGCTGGCTCAGCCCTCCACTGGACTATATTCATTCCGTATAGCAGAAATCAGGAGGTTGATAAAAAAGATCAATTGTGACGGAAACGAAGTTTGCCTTCAATGGATCCCTGGCCATGTCGGCATTCCGGGCAACGAGGAAGCGGATGCAATAGCAAAACAAGCTTCTAGAATGAAGCCCACAAATAAGGAGCAGCACTACCTACTGCACTGTAAAAACGCCGGGAAAAAGTACTTTAGAGACGCCTGGGCTGCCCGGTGGGAAGCTGAAGCGACTGGACGACACCTGTTCCATTTGCAAAACAAACTTGCGTCGGCCGACAATTACAGAGACATCAAACGTCAAGTTGCGACATTTGCGGCAAGAGCCAGGACGGGACATCTGGTCACGGAAGCTTATTTATACCGGTTTAACCTTGCTGAATCACCTTTGTGCGCTCTTTCTGATGAGGAGCAAGACGAAACCATCGAGCACATTCTTCGGGATTGCACTTACCCCATCCCGGCGAGGGACCACATGAGGGTTGAACTGGAGAAGTGGCAGGACTTCCTCCTGAACAGAGGGCTGTGGAGTTTGGCGTTCCGAATATATAGTGGACATCGGGCTATCGGCTACACCTAGAGCTGGACGCCTGGACTAAGAAGTACAAGTACAAGTAAGTGTTTACATGAGTATTGGTGGAACAAAAAGATATTTCATTATACTGTATGCAAGTATTAGGGTCTTTAGATTAATATAAAACTGTATTAGTTTTATTTCCTCAACAATTTGCTCGTTCAGTTACAGTTTGTTTTTATTATTGGAAATCCAATGCCATATAATTAAGTACTGCTTTTAATGAAAGTTATTCATGGTGGGTTTCCTATTGCACCAATTCCCCCCCCCCCATCCATAATGTGTAATTCCCCTCGTCTCATTTTTACTCAGAAATAACATCCCAATATTGCGATAAATAAGTCACATCTCGATGATAATACGATAAACATTACTACTGATAATCTATATAAAATAATAAATTCTTTAATCTCCAAAATCCGTAAATAAAATTATTTTTATTACATCTAATATTTTATAGTTGAATTTCTATTAACAAAAAACATGTTTTTTAAAATATAACTTTTTGAGTATAACTATTTTAGCGACAAACAAAAGAAAAGTTATACATATTTCTAAAATATAGGAGTGTTATAGAACTTTACAAAATTAAAATTTAAAAGAAGTAACTATAAATAGTAAAAGGAACAAAATTATAAACACGATTCATATCCTAATTGTGTCCAAAACTTCAAACTACCTTGAGGGTACAATGAAAAAGCCCTTCACTGATCCTAATATTAAACTTAACTGACATTTGTGTTTACAAAATGCAGACCTTTGGATGTTCGTTATTGCAAACTTTTGAAAGTTTCTGTAAAATATAAAATACATAAGAATAACAGCTCTTATTCCTGAACCATTTCATTACACTCCTCTTAAAATGCATACAATCTTCATTTTGTGTTATTTTTCTTAAAAAATAATTATACACATGTTTTTCATTTCTTTCCAATTCAAAATTGTTACATGGATCTATTTATTTATTGCAGTAAGATTGTTTTACATAAAAATATTCTCTTTCACCAATAACATTTCAACATGTCTTCAATTTTGATTTAACGTTGTTAATTTTACTTTCAACTGCGTCTTATCTCTCACATTTTTGAAAGAACTAAACAAGTGGATGAGAAAATAATCTATTAATACTATTAGGTTGTAAGAATTAGGAAAGTATAGAATTGGGTTGTGGTGGTGGAAGTCGTAATTGCCTGGACACATACATTAAGGAATTATAAATGTGAAACAACATTGTCACTAACTTTACGACTACCCGAACTTAATTTTTCTTGTAAAAACTTACTGAGACATAACATTTTCAATCCCTTGTTGTGATATTCATCAGTGTCTGAGACGATTAAAAAGTTATGTCTCAGTGAATTTTTACAACAAAAATTAAAGTTCGGATAGTTGTAAACTAATGTAAAGTTATTAATTATTTTTCACCGAACTTAATGAGTTACAAAATTCAAGAATTTTCAAATAACCAGTAATGCAAAAAAAGGGAGTAAAATACTTCAGAATCCAGTAAATTGCAAGTCAAACGTCAAAGCTTCTACGTGGTGCACTAACTAATAACACTTGATCAACAACATGAGATATTTCTAATATTATCTTTCTAAATTAGACGAAGAATAAATACTACACCTAAACTATTGCAGCGTCTAAATTCCTAAGCTCTAAATACGTAGCAACTCTGGCGAAAGACTTGGGCGATTGTTACGCATGTGTCAGGTTGGGACTCATACCAGACGCCACTGGTAACAATCCACCATTGTATAATCAAATAACGTGCTACAGAAAGTTGAATATAACTGTTACATTACTTCTTGATTTAAAGAAGGGTATATTTAGAGTATATTGAAAATAGTTTTTGATTATTTGATATTATTTTAACATGGCAGGGCCTAATAAATATAATGATATATGTATAAAAAGTTATTATTTAAATGAGATATGGTATTAAGGGAACAAATGAGTCTGAGACATCGGATGGCAGTTGTGAAAGTGAACCAGACCTCGCTAAGCTTGCGGCAGAGCAAGATGCAGCTGAGGACCAAACAAAAATTTGTTGCCAATAATGATATTGACAATGGATAAATAATGTGTTCATTTGAGTTAGTTTTGTAAAGGTTTTTGTGACCGTTAGCTATTGGTTCCATGTAGTGATTTTATCTATGTAAGCATCCAAGATGTTTGAAGCTGATGTAACGTACTACAAAATGATGCAACACAGAAATGTCCGGGCTGTTTTAATCCCACAACGCATATAGTCGCTGTTTGGGCACTAGAACATGCTTTTTAGTATCATTCTTTCTATTTTTATTCTATAAAATAATAGATCATAAAGCAATACGTTTTTTTTTAGTATTTAAAAACAGTACAACTTCAAATGACACAATCTTTAGGTTGGAAATACAAAATTTTCCCTACAGAAAAAGAAATTTCCCACAAGAGGAAAATTTTCCTATCGCCAACATAAAAATGAAGTCACTGTCTTAAGATCCTCAAAGCTATTTCTACTAACACGTATCTGGCACACTGGACTCATCGTAGTAACTTCACTTGTCTATGTATATTAGGTAAACATGTCATATCACAAGCGCGCAGTGAACTTGAATAGTTTTGGCTTCTTATGATGACAAATCGTTTATAAATAGCGGCAAGCACCATAAATAAAACAAACTCATTAGTTTTTCCCCAGGAGCAGACACTAATAATCATTGCTGGGTAAATGAAGAAGTACTGTATAAATTCCATTTGCTGGAGCCAGGAGCTACATTACTGTACATCAAAAACTGGTCGTTTGTGTAAAGTAGTCATATAACTATTGCCCTAGACAACTTGTAGATTTCTAAATGTCATTTGAATTTCAGAAAAAGTAATAAACAAATGCAATCAAAACAGAAAGTTTGTATCATAAGGAGGAAGCACAAATGCACAACTTGCAACAGACTTATCTTTGCAAAGGCATCTTTGTAATTTGTTAATAATACAAGGCTGAATCAATTACTTTAGATATAATAAATATAGTTTAGCAATGATCTTCTCAATATCAGGCAATAGATCAAAATAGTAGCTAAAAAACATTGCGTTTACAATTCAGTATGAAAAAGGTATACTACATTGTCTTTATATGAAATGTTTGCACTAATTGTCGATGCTGAGTCGGCACCAAACGTCTGTGCCAAGTGTTGGACGAACGTTAACTCACAAGACATAGCAAGGGACTTTACTAGCCATGCGCAGGAGTGGTGGTGGGCCGGCTCACTAGGTGTTTGTCGAACCTAGCTACCTTAGGTGCCAGTCCATCACAACCAGCTGCTTGGCTCTCCCCCTTAAAATAGGTGAGCTCCCCTCCTGTGCATCTTAGTATCTTACTTTGTATCGGGAGTTATATTTTCATAATAGTACTGTATCCGAATTGATAATTGCTTCAATTGCTTCGGATAACTGTTACTCTACTTTAAAGTTTTCTTTAACATTTTACAATAGTTGTCTAATAATTAATTTCTTCAAAAAACAATTTCTCTGATGTTACCAGACAACACCAACATATAACTTATTTAGACAATTGTAACAAACTTAAAGTACTAAAGTAAACTTACATGACAAGATTTCTTGTTACATATTTTTGTTGTAATTTTAGTAAATCTCTAAATCTTCTTCCTAGTAAGAGTCTTTTTAAATTATAAGCATCTTTATTAAGAAACCATTGTTTTTATCAATTGTCTCAATTTGCTAAATGTACTTTAACAAGAATAACAAAGTGTAATATTTTTCAACTAATATTTTGTTCCTTTAAAGGTTAATAAAGTATTGTTTTGCTTATATATATATATATTTTAGGTTAGTTTTGGTTGGTAAAGATTATTTAGATTTTTTGGACTAGGAGACTGACAGACTTACCTTGGTAAGAGTCCACTCTGTAGTCTTGAAATAGAAACACATAAAAGCACTTAAACAATGATATATTTCAACCACACAGTGGTCTTTGTCAATCGAAGAGAAAACACAAAAAGAAATATGAGAGAATGAAATAAAATAAATATAAGTTGTAATCACAGATTGTGTAGAGTAGAAATCAGATGTCACAGATGCACAGATTAAAGATATATATATATATATATATATATATATATATATATATATATATATATATATTGTTTCCATGAGCATATGAGTGATTATAGTTTATATAAGTCTGTCAGGGGAAAAGAGATAAGGCTATTAGGAGAAAAAAAAATGGATGGATTTATCTGATGTTGAGGTTAGGGGATTCTCTGGACTTGGTATACCACTGGTATGATAGTTCCCACCTTCTCAGTTCTGAGGGATTGCAATCAGAGGGGAGTGATTTAATTATTTTTGTGGTATAGCAGTCATCAAAAGTTGTGATGTTGTGACTCGCAGCATGTTGAGCTGTTGGTCTATCCATATTCATAATTTTAACATCATGTCTGTGGCCATTTATTCTGATATTCAGACCATCCGTGGTCAGGCCTATGTACTGTGCTGAGCAAAGTTTACATTGTAGCTGGTATATGACATTTTTCGATGTACAATTATGATGACCCTGTATTTTGAAGACCATTTTTGTTGTTTGGCTGTTGAAACTATTTGCCGAGGGGTGTATTGGACACGTCTTGCATCTAGGTCTATTGCATGGGAAGGAGCCATGAGGAAGTTTGTGTGGTTTCTCTGCATCAGGGTCTGGTAGTTTAGGATGTACTAGGATGTTTTTCAAGTTGGGAGGTTGCTTGTACCAAATTTGTGGTGGATCGGTGAACAGATTTTTGGTGTGGACGGAAGCTTGAAGAATTTTGAAGCCATCTTTCAATATCTTGTTGAGTTTATGTAGACCATGTAGTTTAAGCTCATGGAAACAATATATATATATATATATATATATATATATATATATATATATATATATATATATATTCTTGATATTTAACATTATCCATTGTTTTTCCGTTGCACTGACTTTATGAAGTTAATATATTACTATTTTTGAGTAATTTTATCCATCATTAAGTGCAATAATTTTACCTTGAGTGATGAGGCACCTTTCGGTCTTTGACCATTCTTTGAATGGTCAAAGACCGAAAGGTGCCTCATCACTCAAGGTAAAATTATTGCACTTAATGGTGGATAAAATTACTCAAAAATAGTAATATATTAACTTCATATATATATATATATATATATATATATATATATATATATATATATATATATATATATATATATATATCTTTAATCTGTGCATCTGTGACATCTGATTTCTACTCTACACAATCTGTGATTACAACTTATATTTATTTTATTTCATTCTCTCATATTTCTTTTTGTGTTTTCTCTTCGATTGACAAAGACCACTGTGTGGTTGAAATATATCATTGTTTAAGTGCTTTTATGTGTTTCTATTTCAAGCCTACAGTGTGGACTCTTACCAAGGTAAGTCTGTCAGTCTCCTAGTCCAAAAAATCTATATATATACAGGTATAACTTTTATTTAATTCTAGGTAATCCTTTTTTTGTTATTTAAGTTGTGTACACTTCTTTAGTATAATTTAAACATCTTCCCCGTCCTCTTTTTCTATGTTTTCACTCCCTTCAACAACAATTTACTTTAACAGTGTTCTTTATTTGTGATGTATATTTCTTTTTTCTTTTTATTTACCAAAATTAATGTAATAAACAAAAAGTCTTATACTAATACACCTTGTGTTTCAAATTTCTCATTATATATCTATAAAATTCCAAATGATTTAAATTGTTTTATTCAAAGCTACTGCTAAAAACATATGCAACAAATATATAACCATATTATAATATTAGATAACCTACAAAAAAACCTAAAAACTATCACATTCATTTACCTTGATAAAATATTTACACAAGATCATTACTGCAATAGAAAATTAAGTAATTAACAATTAAATACCTGCAACTACAATTAATTGGGTTGATAATATCTATGTTATCACTAAAATATAAATTGTATTCCTAGAAAAAACAATTAAGATATATTTGAACAACATTTTGATCTTAGAAAATGGGAATAGATACATTTATATTTTATAAATCTTACACAGTGATAATATAAAATTAATATTTTAAGATTAATTACATATATATTAAATTAAATTGTGGGTTTAGAGGTGAAATTGTATATTTTATTATTTTCCACACACAATTATAAATTATAATTGGATATGGATTTTCTATGAATCTCTATTCCTTTCAACTATAAAAATGCCATTTAAAACTATTTAGTTAAAGAAATAAAATGTATTTTGTAGGCTTGGAATTGTTCTAAATTGTAATAAATAAATCGTAACACTAAAGTTAAGAATAAAATAAACCTTAGAAAAAATTTTATTTGCATAATTTGTAGAGAATAATTTTGTGATTCAAATAGTTTTGAAGCGTAAGTATATTGTAAGTATAGAAAATAGTGGAATTACTTTGTTTTTATTTATAGTTTATATTATAAAAAATAGGTAGAAGGCCAGTAATGGTGAGGGAAAGTAAGAAGATAATTCCTTTTTGGAAGTTTGGAATTCCAGTAATGAGGCGCTTAATATTTTACAAAGTATTTGTTTTCATATAGTTTCTAATTTTCTGGAGTAATTTTTCTATAAAGTCTTATTTTAATCCTAGAATGATAATTTACTTTTATATGGGTTAAAATCCTGTAAACACTTGAAATAGCAATAAGTTACTCATCATTTAATTAAAGTTCAAAAACAATATCAATCTTCCTAGACGATATTCATGTACTAAACTCTGTTATATCATTTTCAGGTCACGATACAAGCCTATCATATTCAGCTTTTGAAGAATAAATTTAAATATATTTACTAGAGAAATTAATATACGTTTTCAATATGAAATGTAATACTGATACATTATGAGCGACTATGTTTTTGTTCAAAGCCCATATCTTCTTCTCTTGTGGTGACTATAAGGTACAGAAAGGTGTTAGAAATAATACATAGCTCGATTGTCAGCAATGTCCGAGCGGCGGATCTGGCCCCAAACGTGACGGTCAGGTTATCGCTCACACGTGTTGGATGTATTCGGGGTTTAGGAATGAGAAGCCCATGAACTCTGTTTGATCCAAATTCATCATAAATAATTTATCAGTGGGTGTGAGATCCGTCTTCTCGGAAGTGAACTGCCTATCGAAGTTGCTAACGTCTTTACGGTGTTTCTGGAACAAGAAAATATTATAAACATCGTTTCTTGGCCACATTTTTAGTGGTAAATGTTTGATAGCAACATTACAGACAGAAAGGTTATACATATGAATAACAGCTGGTAATATAGAAGTATTTTGAAGCAGTATTGTTGGAATGAATACTCATTTTCTATGGGCATCTATCAAATCATGTTATTCGTTACCTTACATATACTGATACAATATTTTATTTGTCAGTTAATTTAAGTGATACAATATGATTCATACATCAGCTGATTTTATGTTATAGGTTATGGTTGCAGAATAGCAGTTCTAATTCGTAGTTTGTGTTACTTTATTTATTGTACATCATTAAAACTAAATGTTATTAGTAGGCTAAATGATTTTACAGTTAATAAATACAGTAGAGTCTCAAAATTCTGAGTCCCAATATTTCGAGGTTCTGTTAAATTCGAGCCTATTTCTATTTGAGCCTGTCTATTAGAAAAAAAATGATGAGTCAGACTTCCAAGAAATGTTTATAACTACAGAGTATGCAAAGAAAATGAGTCAGGCTTCTAAAAAATGTTCATATAAGTTCTATAAACTTATTTAATGCATTTTTAATTATAGTATTAGGGTTCATTAGTACTCCTAATTTTTTGAATGCATAGGAATGTATATCCATGTAATTTGTGAGATTTCAGTAAACCAAGAGGGGTCTTGGTCCCATTTACATCGAATTATCGAGACTCTACTGTATATTAATTTATATTTCAATAAATCCCACTATTATTAATTAAATACAGGCTAATGACAATTGGTTATATATTTTTGTTCCAGTTTTTGAAATCGAAACTTCCTTTTGTCATTTTTTAGGAAGTGATTTCAGTTAAAAATCGTTAAACAAAATTTTTATTTCTTACATTTTTGAACATCTATTAAAAGTTTTCTATCAACTGTTTAGACTTGTCATGCAGTTCCACTGACTTTTATTTTAAATTTTCAAATGTTTTGTTATTTTAATTGCTTGTGTAGTAAAATCCTAGTGTCCAATGTATGAACAAGTAACCATCTCCCTGTCTATGAGGGTTGGATTGTGTCTTTGATACCCCTAAGTTTTTGTAATCAGTAGGACTCCATTCTTCACTTTTTTGGCACAAAATTACTCCTTTCATTGCAATTGGAACGTCAGATGCCATGCAGTTGTACTGCTTTTTGTACAGAGTTTGCCAAACCGATTTTGTGTTTTCAGTTTTTCGACCAGTTAAACTCATTCCACAACCCCTACAAATGAACTCCAAACATATTGTTTCCATTTAAATAACATCCAGACTATACATATTGAATATCCTAAAAAATCATTTTATTCATAGAGATAATGTAGAGAAGTGGACTAGATTTAAAATCAGAGAATTTTAGACAGTTCAGTTGTAGAAAAACTAAATCTAAATCCTTAACTTTCATGTATCCTGTTATATAAAATGCACATAAAAGCTTACGATCCAATTTTTAACATTAAAAATGCGTGGATGTGTAAACATAGAATTGATGAATCATGTATTTACAATGTTCTATAAGTAATAGCGATACTATACAACCTTTACAGACATTTATTTTCCATTATTTAATTCATCATATATGTATACATTGAACAGAAAGATTTAAACTCACAATTTTGGGTTTAAAAGGTGGCTGAACTTCCCTGTTCTCGATTCTGTCCCAATCTATTCGGCGGAAAAATACGTGGCCTCGAATGTCTTCTTCACCACGAGGACTGCAACCCAACCTTTTCGTGGGATTTTTCATTAGAAGCTGCAAATATTTGAATGTTATTGATTTACAGTGCTATGTAAAAGTAGTTAGTTAATTGTTAATTTTATTAAATGTGTTGCAACTGGGAATGCTAAGAGGCGTTACCTGTTTAACATGACTAATTCCTGAAATAATTAATTACGACTTACTTGTCGTTTACAAAATTGATAAATTGAAAAAAAAATCCATGCAGTGAACATTTTAATAAACATATTGATAAAGTTTTACAGTTTAGAAAATATTTACTTAGAATAGTATCTTTAGGTAACTCTCTGAATTTTACTGTACTTAAACAACATTCGTAACTATGAAACATGTAAAAATACTTTACAATAGTTACAATTACATGCAGTGAGAAACAATATTCAATAAATACAAGATATATAAATAATTACAATAAGGAATAGATAATGATGTAGCATCTTCATGAAAAGTAAATAAATTTATAGAAAATGTTTATAGATAAATGTCAATAATAATAGCAGAGCCGAAATAATCAAGGCACAGTGGTAACAACAAGTTATGATATTTTAACTGATTCTTTTTACTGCAAATGCCCTTTTACTAGGACTATTTTTATAACGCAGTTCAACTATAATACACAAAAAGGACATTTTTATTGTGTTTCAGGAATAAGTAAGCCTATGAATACCATATAGAAATGAATCAGAACAAGTCCCAGGGAAGAACCACTATGAGTACCTTGGAAAGGTCATCTAATCCACAGAGTTTCATTCAATTATCAACAACGAAACAGCGGTCAACTATAAAATGATTACACCATTACAAAAATATTGCCCAATAATTTACTACAACACAACACAAATGTTTTACCAAAGACCCAATATGCAGTCAAATTATAGAAAAAAAGGTATGAAAAAAAAGAAACAAAACAAAACACCCCTATATTTTACATTACAGTTGAGACAATTTTAAGAGAAGTCCTTAAAGACTAAATTTGAATAGAATGACACAGATAAACTATATAAAAACACAGGACCTACAAAATACGCGCACACACACGCACACATGTATGTACACACAGAGACAGACATACACACACACACACACACACACACAGATACACACACAGACACACACACACACACACACTCACACATTCAGACGCATGTACACACACACACACACACACACGCATTCAGATGCATGCACACTCACACACACACACACACACAGACACACACATACATAAACACATACACACACACAGTGGTGTTACAAACTGACAAAACTTAGTAAATGAAACGATTGTTACGAAACACGTCAGCAAGTAAACTCCAAGTATTCACTTAGTTACACAATAATGACTTATAGTTATTTCAGTGAATTCAAGATAAATACAAAAAACAAATAAATAAAGTAAAATAAAACATTTTTTTCCATTTAAGTACATGTATATATATATATATATATATATATATATATATATATATATAACGCAGTATGTTTTCTTGTCTATTAATAAAGAACAAAAGTCTAAATACAAATACAAGAATTATAATTGAATTTACAATTCAATTATATATATATATATATATATATATATATTTAACTTTGCAACACTGTTTTCTTGTATTCACTTATCACTTTCATTATATGTACTTAAACAAGAATCTTACTTGGTATTTATGCGAGTTAACTTTCAAAGACTGATACTATCTCCACTGTAGAGCATCACTACTACTAGAACCCCTGGTCAGTGATGCCTGATGATGGAGATACGACCAATCTTTGAAAGTTAACTCACATAAATACCAAGTAAGATTCTTGTTTAAGTACATATAGTGAAAGTGATATATATATATATATATATATATATATATATATATATATATAAACAAGAGAAAAACAAATACGGAATAATTTATTGTTGAATAATTTATTATTTATCTATAACAAAATAGTAAGTGAATAATTTTTCCACATGAAAGTTAATTTTGATTCTTCTAAAAAGATTGTGTTTATGTGTGTGTGGGTATTTATATTTGCATACATGTTTATATATATATACATGCTGATGCGTATTCCTTCAAGGATGGAAAAATATGATGAATAGTTATTATCTGGAGTAGATCTGTTCATTCTGAAGTGCATAAAATCGCAGTTCCGACGTTTCACTAGAATCTCATCTAGCATTGACTAGGTGAACCGAACCACAGTTGAAGATCGAGTCAACTATTGTTGACAATTTTGTAAAAGTATTTTATTAGATAATAATTTTCCTGAAGATGCTGATACTATTTTATTGGCGAAAAGTTTTGAATAAATATATTCATTAAAAGTATTCTTGTTTTTGAAATATTTTTAATTTATTATATATATATATATATATATTCGGAACATGAACTACAAGTAATTTCTAAAGGCCTGTCATTCACACCAGCTAAGGAAATAGACCAATTCAAGTTAGGAAAAGATGTTTTCAGCTTTGCCAGAAAAGTTAGGATAAAAAATTATATAGCTCAGACACCAACTTTCAAAACGGATACAAACATAGACGTATGTCTTGCAAAATTCAAACCACCCTCCAACTGGGATCCACCACCACTACCACCTGATCATTAAAGGTGTTTTCTCTTCGATTGACAAAGACCACTGAGTGGTTGATATATATCATTGTTTAAGTGCTTTTATGTGTTTCTATTTCAAGACTACAGAGTGGACTCTTACCAAGGTAAGTCTGTCAGTCTCCTAGTCCAAAAAATCTATATATATGTATTCTTGATATTTTACGTTATCCATTGTTTTTCCGTTGCACTGACTTTATGAAGTTAATATATTACTATTGTAAGTAATTTTATCCACTATTAAGTGCAATGATTTTACCTTGAATGATGAGGCGCCTTTCGGTCACTTGACCATTGTCAAATCACTGGTTACTCTTTCTTAATTTTTCTGGTGCGGATGTTTGGTCCGTCGTGTTGGTAATTGTTGACGTCATATACGTTTCCTCTTGAGTCTTGTGTATTATGTTTTTGAATAGTATGTCTTCTGTATATGTTGTTTGTAGATTCATTAAATTGTTGTGTATGTTTTTATAAATGTGGTATTTTTCTAGTGAGTTTAGTTCTATTGGGTTATTATTTATTTCAAGTATGGTTAGGTTATTTTCGTAATTTGTTATTTCATGTTTCACTATTTCATTGCACTTAATGGTGGATAAAATTACTTACAATAGTAATATATTAACTTCATATATATATATATATATATATATGTATACAAATATAAATACCCCTCCTCCTTCATACACACAAACAATCTTTTTAGAAGAATAAAAACTAACTTTTATGTGGAAAAATTATTCACTTACTGTTAGTTATATATTGCTATATTTTAAAACTTATATCCAAATTTAAAAATTCTATCAGAAATGGTTTCCTTAGGAAAGGGATTCTCATGGAATTTGTTGCCCATAAGGATGAGCAAAACATTTTTATTAAACAAATTAACAACTTGTTGGAGTTATAATGCGAATAACTTAAGAAAAACATTCTTAGGCATAAGGTTGTTGATCAAGGACCTCAGATATCTTTGTGTCAATAAGTTTCCATATTGCCCTGCTTATTTAAAGTGTAGGTTTGGCATATTGCTAATTTGTTTTGTGAATAGAAAAAAGTATTTTAAAAATAAAAGACTATCATTTGAAATCAATGCAAAAAGTATGGTTTTTTTTATAAGTAGGACTAAATTCAGGTAAATAAACAACCTTTGCTGATGTTCCTTTTATTTCAGGTTAAATGTTAATTTTTCCAATAAATCCAACTAACTCACCCCTTTGCAGATTTCCTTTGATTCCTTTGATAAAGATTTCGGGTAGCTGACACTATGGTCTGTGATTGCCGCAAATAGTTCTTCTTCATCCTCGCCATCAAAGGGTGGTTGCCCAACCAACATTTCATACAGTAAGACTCCGAAAGCCCACCAGTCCACAGACTTACCATAAGGTTGGTAAAGGATGATCTAAACAGTATGTGTGTTCTGTTTACTAATTATTGAAAGATAAATGGTTCAATAGTCATTACTTTAACTTTAATTATTTATCTTGGTCAAATTTTTATTTGGTTTTAAAGGAAATGTAGAAAAATTTGTATGAAGTAAATAAAAACATTTATGATTACCATTGAATAAAAGACTATAACAACTTATAAAATTTACTAATGAAAAGTAACAACATAATAAACTAAGAAAAGTTATTTAGGGTATTTAACACGTTCACTGCGGCATAACTTGGGGCATCCTTGTACCGGTCCTGAAATTTTTGTTTACAATTTTTTTATTTAATTTAATGAAAAAAGACAGTTTTCAAAAAAAAATAATAATTTCAAAGCTTTTCAGGTGATTATATGAAGTCATAATTATTGGAAGCCAATAGCGCTTCTGAAAGGTCACATTGTAAGAAAAATTTTACTTATGACTATTTACATATCGTAAATAATAATGAAATAAATAATTTATCAGAAGAAAAAAACATTTTGAATGCTTTTCAGCTAATATTATGACGTCACAGTTATCGGAAGCCGATAGGCTTTCACAGTACCGCTAGAAGATACCATTGTAAAAAAATTACATTTTTGCCTATTTATTGTTATATTGATATTCTGTCGAGTAAATGGTATGTCTCTCATACCAATAGTGTTATAATGACACCAAGTAGGGTTGTAATTGTCTGAATCATCATCATCTGACTCACTTTCATTGTCTGTAGATATAGGTTCACCATCTAGATCGGAGTAGTCACCAACATCGTTCAAAGCACTATTTACATTTAAAACCATGTCCCTAGATGTACCAGCCATTATTTTACAGAGATAAAACACTAAAACTAACACTATTTATTTACAAAAGCAAATGAATAATATACCGTCCTTTGGTATAGTCCTTTATTATACAGTCTTGTCCGTGACTTACAACATAGAATAATGCGCTGACCTAGGGCAAAACGAGCCAGCAGAATAAATCAATAAGTAGTAGTTTTTTTGCAAAGTTAATACAAAAAAAGTGTAATCGAATTTTTTTAAAAAGAAATTTAATTCTGAGAAAATTGATTTAGAGCAAGTACAAAATAAACTTTAATAATACAAAAAGATGAATTATTACAAAAAAATGCATATTATTTACCCCAATAAAATAATGTTTTTCCTAGGTTGCCAATATTAAACCTGTAATTAATGGATTGAATTTTGTAAATTGTGTTAATTTTGTTACAAAAAAAGGGTGTATTCATGCTCACAAAATGTAAGACAAATGCTGGATTACTCTTGTAGTTGGAGGTGATTTTACAGCAAGGAACGTCTGTTAAATAATACGATTTGTAATACATTGTTAATGACCACTAGACTCATTTTAGCATAAACAAACCTGCTTCTTTTAGTCATTTCTCTACAGATTCAAAGACTTCACGATCTGGAGATCTTCCAAGCTATTTCGGTTCACTCTGTGGTAAATTTATACCCTCTTCATATGTATAAACACTATGAGACCTGTTCAAAAAATACGCGGACTCTTTGAATTTCGCGACTAAAGTTATTTTCAGGAGAATCCGCTTGGTGTCGCTAGGTTCGTATAAGTCAGCTGATTAAAACGCGGTATTTCAGTCGGAGATATCTTCATTTGTTGATGAGTTACACGCAGTTTAGTAAAGAGTGTTTTTTTTTGTTTGTCGGATTGTAAAATGGACAGCCTGAAGGAGCAACGAATTGCTGTGAAATTTTGTGTAAAACTAGGGAAATCTGCAACAGAAACGCCTACAGCGATGTTGCCATGGAGTGTACTGCATGTTTCAAGTGGCATGAACGTTTCAAGGGTAGCCGACAGTCGATTGAAAACGATGAGCGTCCTGGACGTCTTTCAACGTCAACTGACGACCCACACGTTGACAAAATCAACACCCTGGTGCTCGAAAATCGACATCTGACCATTAGGGAGCTTTCCGAAGAGTGTGGGATATCAGTTGGATCTTGTTACGAGATTTTGACCGAAAATTTGAAGATGCACCGCATCCCTGCGAAATTTGTGCCACGCCTGATGACCGACGACCAAAAAGCCAATTGAGTCCGGGTTTGTCTGGAACTGTTTGATCCTTCAAATGAAGATGAGAACTTTTTGTCAAGAATATAACTGATGATGAATCATGGGTGTATGGTTACGATATTGAAACGAAGGCCCAATCATCCCAATGGATGAGTCAAACGTACCCAAGACACAAAAAAGCTCGCCAAGTTTGGTCGAATGTGAAGGTGATGCTGACAGTTTTTGTTTATGCTAAGGGTGTTGTTCACTATGAGTACCTTCCTGAAGGCTCTACAGTCAACCAGATTACCTACATTGAAGTACTGAAACGTCTGAGGGACGCCGTCCGATGCAAAAGGCCAGAACTGTAGAGAAGTGATAACTGGTTTTTCCAACACAACAACGCTCCAGCTCACTCAGCACTCAGAACTCGTGAGTTTTTGGCCAAACACTCGATCACTGTTCTTTCCCCCCCCCCCTACTCACCTGACCTTGCTCCTTGTGACTTTTTCTTATTCCCAAAACTCAAAAAACCCCTCAAAGGAAGAAGATTTGAAATGATTTCGAAGATTAAGGCAAATGCGACGAAGGAGCTGAACGCCATCACAAAAGAAGCGTACCAGGACTGTTTTAACAAGTGGAAACACCATGGGGATAAGTGTGTGCGTTGGGGAGGAGAGTACTTTAAAGGAGACCCAGACGTGTAACTTTCAAATTAAGTACATTTTTTTTATGACCTCAGTCCGGATATTTTTTGAACAGACCTCGTATTTAAATAGAGTTGTGCCTCCGTATTCACAGTATCCGTATCCGCGGTTTCAATTACCCACTGTATGGCGTCACACTGACAATCAAGGAATAGTTGATGTTCAACCATTCATAAATATCTGTCTGTGTCAGTTTGTTTTTTATGTATACAGTTTCGTATTGTTTACATACATGAGCCTATATAATTTCCTTGTTGATTGTTGAGTCGTTGGATTCCACAGCCTCACTGCTTTCCTCTGAAATCTCTTCAGTCTGCTTCTAGTGCTACATTCGCCTATTCACTGCACTTGTTTTTGTTAGTAGTGTTTGCGTAATTAACTTATAAATGTTCTTCTGATTGGCAATAATGGCCACAAAGGATATCAGTAGTGAAGCGTCTAACAATGCTAAGTCTAAGAGCAGCCGAAGTGTTCTTTATTAAGTGGAAAGGGGAACATTTTGGATATGATTGAGGTTGAAAGGAAATCGTATGTTTGCATTGCGAGGTTGTATAACAAAAACTAATCAGCAAAATGGGCCTACTGTACATAACAATACTTACATACATAATATTTTTAAAAAACTTACAGTAAATTATTAATATAGTCATCTTCATTTCTGTTAAAAATATTTATATATGTCTGAGTACAGTTTTCTGCCATTCCTAACGTTTCAATATTCTCCTCTGTTAACGCGTTTCGGAGCAACTCCATTTTCAAAACTTCAGAGTACGATTAAAGTTTTGAAAATGGAGTTGCTCCGAAACGCGTTAACAGAGGAGAATATTGAAATGTTAGGAATGGCAAAAAACTGTACTCAGACATATAGAACTTACAGCATATAATGCACTTACGCAATACATGTATTTATGTACATGAACTACTGTATACTGTAAAAGTCTCCTTATTATCCAGGGTTTCACGTTACCGAGGTAATTTTGGACCTTATTACCTGTGGATATGGAGGCACAACTGTATTTTGAAATCACACATAAATATATAAGGCACTAATTTAGACAGAATTTACTGTCAGATCAGGAATAGCTTTTCCCTCAGAGCGAATCACAGAGATGGTTGTTAACTATGTATAATAAGAGGGAAGTATAACAAATTTCTTTAAATGTTACTTACCTCAGGTGCAATATAATCAGGAGTACCGCAAAAGGTTTTGGTCGTCTTGTCTCCACTGATGCCTTCTTTACACATCCCAAAGTCAGCGATCTTGATGTGGCCATCTTGGTCTAACAGAACGTTGTCTAGTTTTAGATCTCTGTACACGATGCCTCGAAGATGGAGGTAGAACAATCCAATTGCAATCTCAGCCGAGTAAAACCTAAATGTAGGACAGTTGTTTAGTTATTGTCAGAGTTGGAATGGGTTTGGATTCTAAATTACATATTATGTTTATTTAAATTCTTACATTATACATAATTGTATACATGGTGCTGCATAGTATCCAATACCACAAATGGGCTTAAAAAGTTATAAAACTGAATTTATAAAGAAAGCAATTAATAGATTTTATTATTGTTAAATAAAAGCGGTTACTTGTGAGTCAGGTACAACTATTTATTTACACAGACGTTTCAAAAACGGGTACGCTGTCGCCTTCAGGCTTACAATACATAAGTACACAACTAAAAATGACAGCAATAATAACACATTTCACAAATAACCACAACACAATGGAACTACTATAATTATAAAACAATACATATACCACTAAAATGGGTGACGCCAGAAAAAAAAATTGCTAAATACATTATTAACAACCATTGCAAACTATTACAAATTTAATTGTATTAAAAAACATGAAAAACCCCTAACCGCTACTACAGTACAATGAGTACCAAGTCAGGAACAAATTAGGTGTAGTTATTGCTGTTAGTTTTAGTTGTGTACTTGTGTATTGTAGGCCTGAAGACGATAACGTAGGCGTTATTGTAACGTTACCTGTGTAAATAAAGCTGTACCTGACTCGCACCCATAATCTCTGTGAGTGTGAATATGATTGAAGATTTGATTACAGCATTACTACTATTATCACAATCAAATAATTGTGGTGAAGTTAAAAACACAAATAAATTTAAAATAGAAAGTAAAAGAAATAATACAGTATGTTATATTGCTAATATACAAAATTATATTTCATCAAAGAACATCAAACCAATACAATATAGCTCGTAACTGTGAACAAACTATTTCTCTATTTTACTTTAACAATTACTTGAATGGTTTATTCTTTATCAGGTTCCAATTTGTTTGGGTAAATACACTGTTCTTAACCGCATTTTTAAAGATACTTTTAAAGATATCTTTTGTTCATCATAATAACCTTACTTAATGAGGTCTTTAACTTAATTTTGTTCAACATATTCACGTTAGAGTAAAAATGGCTCACAAGTTGCAAAACGTAAGTTGCCAGACACACAACGTCTTCCAAAATAATATTTGGGTAAATCTATAACATAAGATTATATAATCATGTAATATCTTAAATAACAATCACATCAATATAAACGTTTTAAATATGTGACTAAATTTTCATTAGCATAAATGTAAGAAAATAGTCTCATCACAAAACAATACTCATCACTAAACGATAGGCCCTACTCATCACAAAAACATACTCATCATTAAACGATATTCATCACAAATTAGTCTCATGACAAAACAGTACTAATCACAATCCAGTCTTATCACAAAACCATACTCATCACAATAATCAGTCTCACCACAAACAACTTTCATCACAAAACTATACTCATCACAAACCACTCTCTTCGTAAACCACTCTCATCACAAAACAATATTGATCACAACCCACTCTCTTTACAAACCACTCTCATCACAAAGCAATACACATCACAAACCACTCTCGTCACAAAACAATACTCACCACAAATCAGTCTTTTCATAAACCACTCTCATCAGAAAACAATATTAATCACAAACCAATCTCATCACAAAACAATACTCATCACAAATCAGTCTTTTCATAAGCCACTCTCACCACAAAACAATTTCATCACAAACCACTCTCATCACAAAACAATACTCATCACAAACCACTCTCTTCACAAAACAATACTCATTACAAACCACTCTCTTCACAAAACAATATTCATCACAAACCACTCTCTTCACAAAACAATACTCATCACAAACCACTCTCGCCACAAAAAATATTCATCACAAATCAGTCTTTTCATAAACCACTCTCATCACAAAACAATACCCATCACAAACCACTCTTGTCACAAAACAATTTCATCACAAACCACTCTCATCACAAAACAATACTCATCACAAACCACTCTCTTCACAAAACAATATTCATCACAAACCACTCTCGTCACAAAAAATACTCATCACAAATCAGTCTTTTCATAAACCACTCTCATCACAAAACAACACTCATCACAAACCACTCTCATCACAAAATAATACTCATCACAAACCACTCTCTTCACAAACCACTCTCATCACAAAATAATACTCATCACAAACCAGTCTCTTCACAAACCACTCTCATCATAAAACAATACTCATCACAAAACAATACTCACACTGCCACCGGCTCTTTAAACTTGCCGCACTGCTGTATTTGGAACATAAGATCTCCTCCATTAACATATTCCATCACGAAATATAATCGGTCCTAGACATTCCAAAATTAAACAATATATTTTTGTAAGCACAGTTGTCATAAAACAATTTCATGAACTACATTTCCCACATGCTACATATTTGCAAATTCATTGATTTATTTGAAAACTCAAGGAAAGAAACTAAAGAAAGAAATTGCCAACACTTTTAGTGTCCAAGTAAATAAGAATTGAAACCCCAAATTGTTGTTACTGTCCTAAATAAATGAAACAATACTAATAATTTGTAACATAAAATACAACTGCAAGAGAGTGGAATTTAAAAAAATCTATTGTAATCCTTTAAACACAATCCTGCAGATTATTTGTAATATTAAAATAATTAAACCTAGAATATATTTTTAATTACCTGCAATAATTTTTTTACATTAGTGGCGTGTATTATACGTAGTCACTATTGGCAGTAAATAAAAGATATTTGGATAACTTTTAAAAATAATAAGCTACCTCCTATTTAAGGAGCCAATCAACATGTTTAGAAAAGCATTAATACACCACCGATTACACAGCAAACAGTATAACTAAATAGTCTTAGGTGGTACTTTAGTTCATGTAGGAATAAGTTAGGTAAATTTGGCGGGTGATGGAACTAATATAATTGAATGGTTTCAGTATATTCAAGAAGTTACCATTGTCTGAAAGCACGAGTGCAGCTGTACCAGGAATGGCGGCTTCGCAGAGAGTGCGAGCACTCGTTTCTCCACCATAGTGCACTCCACGTCGTCATCCTGGATTATAATGTCCTTCTTCAAGATCTTGATGGCATATAACTCGTCGGTGCCTTTTCTCTCAGCTAACATAACCTGTAACAAGAGAAGAAATAGCAACGGTAAATATTAAAAGAGTTCACTCAAAATCTCACTACACACTAGTTTCCAGAACATGCTGAATAGTATTTACCAATCACTGATGAAGACGATATCGTGATCGAAACTAGTCTGTATTAAAGTACTAGTGTGTAGTGGAGTACACTCTTTAGTATTAGGCTCTAATTAACTTGATAAGGAAATGATTTTTTTTTAAATTGAAATATTTGAAACTGTAAAAACCTGAACTGAGAAATTTGTGTTTTGCTAATACAATGATCCCTCGTTATTCGCGGGGGCTATGTTCCTCGAACTTACTGAAACCAACTGTGTATGGAGAGGGGAGGGCTACGTTCCTCGAACTTACTGAAACCAACTGTATATGGAGAGGAGAGGGTTACGTTCCTCGAACTTACTGAAACCAACTGTGTATGGAGAGGGGAGGGCTACGTTCCTCGAACTTACTGAAACCAACTGTGTATGGAGAGGGGAGGGCTACGTTCCTCGAACTTACTGAAACCAACTGTGTATGGAGAGGAGAGGACTACGTTCCTCGAACTTACTGAAACCAACTGTATATGGAGAGGAGAGGGTTACGTTCCTCGAACTTACTGAAACCAACTGTATATGGAGAGGGGAGGGCTACGTTCCTCGAACTTACTGAAACCAACTGTGTATGGAGAGGAGAGGGCTACGTTCCTCGAACTTACTGAAACCAACTGTGTATGGAGAGGAGAGGGTTACGTTCCTCCAACTTACTGAAACCAACTGTGTATGGAGAGAGGAGGGCTACGTTCCTCGAACTTACTGAAACCAACTGTGTATGGAGAGGGGAGGGCTACGTTCCTCGAACTTACTGAAACCAACTGTGTATGGAGAGGAGAGGGTTACGTTCCTCGAACTTACTGAAACCAACTGTATATGAAGAGGGGAGGGCTACGTTCCTCGAACTTACTGAAACCAACTGTGTATGGAGAGGAGAGGGTTACGTTCCTCCAACTTACTGAAACCAACTGTGTATGGAGAGAGGAGGGCTACGTTCCTCGAACTTACTGAAACCAACTGTATATGGAGAGGAGAGGGTTACGTTCCTCGAACTTACTGAAACCAACTGTATATGGAGAGGGGAGGGCTACGTTCCTCGAACTTACTGAAACCAACTGTGTATGGAGAGGAGAGGGTTACGTTCCTCCAACTTACTGAAACCAACTGTGTATGGAGAGAGGAGGGCTACGTTCCTCGAACTTACTGAAACCAACTGTATATGGAGAGGAGAGGGTTACGTTCCTCGAACTTACTGAAACCAACTGTGTATGGAGAGGAGAGGGTTACGTTCCTCGAACTTACTGAAACCAACTGTATATGGAGAGGGGAGGGCTACGTTCCTCGAACTTACTGAAACCAACTGTGTATGGAGAGGAGAGGGTTACGTTCCTCCAACTTACTGAAACCAACTGTGTATGGAGAGAGGAGGGCTACGTTCCTCGAACTTACTGAAACCAACTGTATATGGAGAGGAGAGGGTTACGTTCCTCGAACTTACTGAAACCAACTGTGTATGGAGAGGAGAGGGTTACGTTCCTCGAACTTACTGAAACCAACTGTATATGGAGAGGGGAGGGCTACGTTCCTCGAACTTACTGAAACCAACTGTGTATGGAGAGGAGAGGGTTACGTTCCTCCAACTTACTGAAACCAACTGTGTATGGAGAGGGGAGGGCTACGTTCCTCGAACTTACTGAAACCAGCTGTGTATGGAGAGAGGAGGGCTACGTTCCTCGAACTTACAGAAACCATCTGTGTATGGAGAGGGGAGGTCTACGTTCCTCGAACTTACTGAAACCAACTGTGTATGGAGAGAGGAGGGCTACGTTCCTCGAACTTACAGAAACCAGCTGTGTATGGAGAGAGGAGGGCTAGGTTCCTCGAACTTACAGAAACCAACTGTGTATGGAGAGGAGAGGGCTACGTTCCTCGAACTTACAGAAACCAGCTGTGTATGGAGAGAGGAGGGCTACGTTCCTCGAACTTACAGAAACCAGCTGTGTATGGAGAGGGGAGGTCTACGTTCCTCGAACTTACTGAAACCATCTGTGTATGGAGAGGGGAGGTCTACGTTCCTTGAACTTACAGAAACCAGCTGTGTATGGAGAGAGGAGGGCTACGTTCCTCGAACTTACAGAAACCATCTGTGTATGGAGAGGGGAGGTCTACGTTCCTCGAACTTACTGAAACCAACTGTGTATGGAGAGGGGAGGGCTACGTTCCTCGAACTCACTGAAACCAACTGTGTATGGAGAGGAAAGGGTTACGTTCCTCGAACTTACTGAAACCAACTGTATATGGAGAAGGGAGGGCTACGTTCCAAAACAAGGGAACGTTTTAAAAGAGGATTATTTGGAGCATTTGTTGTGAGAGCTCATCAAGATTACAAACATTTTCATGAAGATGCTAAAAGCCATGAACAGAACAATTGGCATCATGAGTCTATAAGTAAAGCGAAAAGTTTTACTGATTCCATAGAAATGAAGAAGAAAAATGTCATCGAGCAAATAGACAGCGGGATCATTGAACTTATAAATGCTAATTGTGAAAAGCTAAGACCCATTCTAGCATCACTAATATTTTGTGGCACCCATGATATATCAATTCGGGGGAAACATGCAAATCAAGGAAATTTTGAAGATTTACTTCAGTTCAGAGTTAGTTCAGGTGACAAAGTCCTGAAAAATCATTTGGAAAACCATGGCAGTAAGGCAAAATATACGTCCCACAGAGTACAGAACGACCTAATAAATGTGTGTGGCTCTGTTTTACAAGGAGAGATTGTTGATGAAGTTAATAAATCAGTGGCATTTTCGCTTTTAGCAGATGAAACTCGCTGACATAAGCGGTAAAGAACAGTTATCAGTCGGTGTACGGTTTGTTGTTGAAGAAGAGCCCATGAAGTTTGATGTGAAAGAAGAGTTCTTAGGATTTTCTGAACTAAGCCGGTTAGATGCTGAGGGAATCTCTTCATCAATTTTATCATTTGTTGAGAATATTGGATTAGATATGACCAAATTGATTGGCTTAGGGTTTGATGGTTGTTCTACAATGGCAGGACATGAAAGTGGTGTGCAGGCTAGAATAAAGGAAAAATACCCTAAAGCAGTGTATTATCACTGTGCCTCGCATAGACTGAACTTAGTAGTTAATGACCTAAATAATGTTCAAGAAATTCGGAATAGTGTTGGAACCATAAAACAAATTATACAGTTTTTTAGGAAAAGTGTTTTACGTAGAAAGAGCATAAAAAATATTCCACTATTCTGTGAAACACGGTGGTCACAAAAATATAAATCGATCAGGCTATTCAAAGAACACTTCCTGACTATTAAAGAAAGCCTGGGCAGACTTGGATCTGATCGAAATGTCAGTCAGGAAACAAGAACACATGCCAACCAGCTAGATGCTGCTACATCTTCGGCAAAATTCATTATTTGCTTTATTATTTCCAGATACTCTTCTTATCTAGAGCCTGTAGCTAATAAGCTACAGAGTATCGATATGGACCTTCACAAAGTACATCAGTACATAAATACAGATTTACTGGGGACTTTTAAAAGCCATAGAGAGGAAAATTCGAATGAATTCTCAAACATTTTCGAAGAGGTCACGCGTACTTGTAATGAACTTGATATTGACATAAAAATTCCAAGATTGGCTGGCAGGCAGACCAAAAGATTTAATGTTGAGTGTGGTACATGTGAGGATTACTTCAGAGCATAGATTTATAATCCTTACATAGATTCATTAATTATGTCTTTATCAACAAGATTTGAAAACAGTAATGAGGTAGCGTTCAAAGGAGGAATTTTACACCCTCTTGCAATAAAAAAGCTTCACAGTAAGAAAGATTATATGACAGATATTAAAAGACTGCAAGAGTTCTATAACATTGATAACTTGGAAGGAGAGGCCAAATTATGGTTCGATTTATGGAAATCCAAAGAATTTTCGGAAAAAAACAACACTCCAAGATGTTCTCACAGAAACCACATTTCATCCAGCAGTGAGGAAAATGATAATTTATTATCAAACTATACCTCCTACAACACTGTGGAACGTTCCTTTAGTACACTCCGCCGTGTACAGACTTGGCTACGTAGTACGATTGGCGAGGAGCGTCTTTCTGGATTGTGTCTGCTCAGTTTACACAGAAACAGAGTGAAATCAAAGTTTGCTAGTTTCCAGGATAAAGTTATTGATCAATTTGGACAGAAAAAGAGAAATTTGCATTTTCAGACAAATATTAGTCTAGGGTAATCTGGCGAATACGAAGGCCTGTAGCCGCGTCCAGACATGAGCCGCGAGCATTATGGTGTAACATTTTGGCGTCATTTTGCCGATCAGCGAGCCTTGTCGCGAGTGCAGTATCGTCATAAATAATCGTAAAAATAAATTAATCGATACAAAAAAGCCTGTAAAAATTAGAAGTTTCGAATTTTCTAAAGTGCCTTAAAACTCACCATTTTAACCCTAATTTTTCAAAATTTCCGCGGACCCCCCTTCTCATGAAGGGAATCCCAATCCCCCAGGTATCAGATTTGGCCACCCCTATAAAATTATACATGGGCGCCCATGCAGGCACAGCAATCCAACGCGACACCTGTTTAATAACTGACGGGGGAACAAAATCCGAGTTAGTTACAGCCGCCGGATACGATTCCATGTTTGGATCTAGAAAACCTTTAAATGACCAGTAAGTAAACAGAAGTGATAACTGTATAAAACAACAGTAGCGTAATGTTTACCTAAAATAAATGTAACCTCTATACCACAAATGACTTTTTTGTTTTATTTAAAACCTTATGTACATTTCGATTGCGCAGTAATCATCCTCAAATGTAATTTAGAATAATAAAAAAAAATATTGTAAATTACCTCTGATGATGATTGCTATGCAATCGAAATGTACATAAGGTTTTAAATAAAAGGAAAAAGTAATTTGTGATATAGAGGTTACATTTATTTATGTTAAACAGATGTGATACTAAACTTATGTATGGAGTTAGTTGTGGGCGTGGGATTGCTTCATCGTTGTTTGTCAGTGACGGTAGCGCCACTTGTTATAAATAAGGAATGCCAACGCTTCGAGTAGTAGCCCTAGTAGTGTACGGTATAACGGATGTGTGGAGAATAATCAGATTTCTCTGAGATAAGTAACTACAGTGCTGTACTAAATAAATAAGGCGAGAACACATTATCCTACAACCTGCACAGTAACTATACTGTCTCTCTTGTCTTTATTTTTAATACAATAAATATTAACGGGACATCCAGTAATTTTGCCAACCGCGAATAGCGAGGCCCTACTGTACTAGTGTAATTATTTTGTTATAGGAGACCATTTGCACAGTGAGAGGTTTGCTTCTGAATTCAAAATTACAGGCTTTTGTTACTAAAATGAATTCCAAATGTCTTTTTCGTCTTTCATTAGCTAAGAAAAATGTATTTGGCCAGCTTTATAAAAAATCTCATATAAATTTCAAAGTGTCGCGAGGAAGTATAACTAGGAGATACTATAGGTTCAAACGAGTTGTCTGTAAAATTTAAGCTAATAGTAAATATACGTGTACAGTGTCGGTATAAGAAATAAAACTTAGGAAGAGAGCCTAAGTGTAACAGCTATGGTTTGTATCCATGATAAAACCATTCTAACAAAGGATAAATTTTCAGAATTCTTAAAGTTGCCATCTATAGATAAGCCATTTTTAATGTAGAACATTAGTTTGTAAAAATGAGAATTTAGTTTGTTTTTAAGAGCCCTTACGAACACTTCTTGAAATTAATGTTCATTGAGAACTCTTTACACATGGAATGCACTTGAAATAAGAACAGATTTCATTTACTTATATGCAACTTGTGTCTACTTTTAAGAATTAGTGGCATAATATAACATTAATTGTTTAAATTTATATTTTGGACAAACACATTCATCTCCAGCCCTCCTGTGATCTCGAAACCCCTCCTCCAGCTACGAAATCAATCCCTCAGCTAATAAAACCCTCCACATCTACGCCCCCAGCTAAGAAACTCCTCCTCCAGCTACGAAATCAATCCCCCAGCTAATAAACCCCTCCCCATCTACGCCCCCAGCTAAGAAACCCCTCCTCCAGCTACGAAATCAATCCCCCAGCTAATAAACCCCTCCCCATCTACGCCCCCAGCTAAGAAACTCCTCCTCCAGCTACGAAATCAATCCCCCAGCTAATAAACCCCTCCCATCTACGCCCCCAGCTAAGAAACCCCTCCTCCAGCTAAGAAACTCCTCCTCCAGCTACGAAATCAATCCCCCAGCTAATAAACCCCTCCCCATCTACGCCCCCAGCTAAGAAACCCCTCCTCCAGCTAAGAAACACCTCCTGTTACCAGCTCCCTACCAGAAACAATGTCCCTTTCTAATTAAAAATAAAATATGTGATAGAAAATATTTCAAAAATATCTAATTACCATACCAATGAAGATCTCTAAATTTGTGCTAAACTTCTCAGCAAAGGCAATAAATATCAATGAAGATCAACACAAAATTACCAACTATTCTTTGAGCTTAACTCGTATGGTTATGTTATAACAAATTAAAGACGTACACAAAAGGCACAAATTAATCATTTTGTTACTCATACGAGTTTCAATGATAAAGTCATCATCATTAGTGAGTGTCGCTACTACTAAATTTAATTTGAAACACTCACTGATGATGATGACCATATCATTAAAACACATATGAGTATATAAATGATTAATTTGTGCGTTTTGTGTACGTCGTTTGTGTGTATTAACACACAACTAATACATTATTTTGTGAATGTAAATTCAAGTTGAAAATTTGTATATTTATATTCACTAGTTTCCAGAACATGCAGAATAGTATTTACCAATCACTGATGAAGACGATATCGTGATCGAAACTATTCTGTATTAAAATACTAGTGTGTAGTGAGATGTGGAGTACACTCTTTAGTATTAGGCTCTAATTAACTTGATAAGGAAATGATTTTTTTTTAATTGAAATATTTGAAACTGTAAAAACCTGAACTGAGAAATTTGTGTTTTGCTAATACAATGATCCCTCGTTATTCGCGGGGGCTATGTTCCTCGAACTTACTGAAACCAACTGTGTATGGAGAGGTGAGGGCTACGCTCCTCGAACTTACTGAAACCAACTGTGTATGGAGAGGGGAGGGCTACGTTCCTCGAACTTACTGAAACCAACTGTATATGGAGCGGAGAGGGTTACGTTCCTCGAACTTACTGAAACCAACTGTATAAGGAGAGGAGAGGACTACGTTCCTCGAACTTACTGAAACCAACTGTATAAGGAGAGGAGAGGACTACGTTCCTCGAACTTACTGAAACCAACTGTGTATGGAGATGAGATGGTTACGTTCCTCGAACTTACTGAAACCAACTATGTATGGAGAGGAGAGGACTACGTTCCTCGAACTTACTGAAACCAACTGTATAAGGAGAGGAAAGGACTACGTTCCTCGAACTTACTGAAACCAACTTTGTATGGAGATGAGATGGTTACGTTCCTCGAACTTACTGAAACCAACAGTGTATGGAGAGGAGAGGACTACGTTCCTCGAACTTACTGAAACCAACTGTGTATGGAGAGGAGAGGGTTACGTTCCTCGAACTTACTGAAACCAACTGTATATGGAGAGGGGAGGGCTACGTTTCTCGAACTTACTGAAACCAACTGTGTATAGAGAGGAGAGGACTACGTTCCTCGAACTTACTGAAACCAACTGTGTATGGAGAGGAGAGGGTTACGTTCCTCGAACTTACTGAAACCAACTGTATATGGAGAGGGGAGGGCTACGTTCCTCGAACTTACTGAAACCAACTGTGTATAGAGAGGAGAGGACTACGTTCCTCGAACTTACTGAAACCAACTATGTATGGAGAGGAGAGGACTACGTTCCTCGAACTTACTGAAACCAACTGTGTATGGAGATGAGATGGTTACGTTCCTCGAACTTACTGAAACCAACTGTGTATGGAGAGGAGAGGACTACGTTCCTCGAACTTACTGAAACCACATGTATAAGGAGAGGAGAGGACTACGTTCCTCGAACTTACTCAAACCAACTGTGTATGGAGAGGAGTGGGTTACGTTCCTCGAACTTTCTGAAATTAACTGTATATTGCGAGGGAAGGGCTACGTTCCTCGAACTTACTGAAACCAACTGTGTATGGAGAGGAGAGGGTTACGTTCCTCGAACTTACTGAAACCAACTGTGTATGGAGAGGGGAGGGCTACGTTCCTCGAACTTACTGAAACCAACTGTGTATAGAGAGGAGAGGACTACGTTCCTCGAACTTACTGAAACCAACTATGTATGGAGAGGAGAGGGCTAAGTTCCTCGAACTTACTGAAACCAACTGTATATGGAGAGGGGAGGGATATGTTCCTCGAACTTACTAAAACCAACTGTGTATGGAGAGGGCAGGGCTACGTTCCTCGAACTTACTGAAACCAACAGTGTATGGAGAGTAGAGGGTTACGTTCCTCGAGCTTACTGAAACCAACTGTATATGGAGAGGGGAGGGCTACGTTCCTCGAACTTACTGAAACCAACTGTGTATGGAGAGGGGAGGGTTACGTTCCTTGAACTTACTGAAACTAACTGTGTATGGAGAGGAGAGGGTTACGTTCCTCGAACTTACTGAAACCAACTGTGTATGGAGAGGAGTGGGTTACGTTCCTCGAACTTTCTGAAATTAACTGTATATTGCGAGGGAAGGGCTACGTTCCTCGAACTTACTGAAACCAACTGTGTATGGAGAGGAGAGGGTTACGTTCCTCGAACTTACTGAAACCAACTGTGTATGGAGAGGAGTGGGTTACGTTCCTCGAACTTACTAAAACCAACTGTATATGGAGAGGGGAGGGCTACGTTCCTCGAACTTACTGAAACCAACTGTGTATGGAGAGGGGAGGGTTACGTTCCTTGAACTTACTGAAACCAACTGTGTATGGAGAGGGGAGGGCTACGTTCCTCGAACTTACTGAAACCAACTGTGTATGGAGAGGGGAGGGTTACGTTCCTTGAACTTACTGAAACTAACTGTGTATGGAGAGGAGAGGGTTACGTTCCTCGAACTTACTGAAACCAACTGTGTATGGAGAGGAGTGGGTTACGTTCCTCGAACATTCTGAAATTAACTGTATATTGCGAGGGAAGGGCTACGTTCCTCGAACTTACTGAAACCAACTGTGTATGGAGAGGAGAGGGTTACGTTCCTCGAACTTACTGAAACCAACTGTGTATGGAGAGGAGTGGGTTACGTTCCTCGAACTTACTGAAACCAACTGTATATGGAGAGGGGAGGGCTACGTTCCTCGAACTTACTGAAACCAACTGTGTATGGAGAGGGGAGGGTTACGTTCCTTGAACTTACTGAAACCAACTGTGTATGGAGAGGGGAGGGCTACGTTCCTCGAACTTACTGAAACCAACTGTGTATGGAGAGGGGAGGGTTACGTTCCTTGAACTTACTGAAACTAACTGTGTATGGAGAGGAGAGGGTTACGTTCCTCGAACTTACTGAAACCAACTGTGTATGGAGAGGAGTGGGTTACGTTCCTCGAACTTTCTGAAATTAACTGTATATTGCGAGGGAAGGGCTACGTTCCTCGAACTTACTGAAACCAACTGTGTATGGAGAGGAGAGGGTTACGTTCCTCGAACTTACTGAAACCAACTGTGTATGGAGAGGAGTGGGTTACGTTCCTCGAACTTTCTGAAATTAACTGTATATTGCGAGGGAAGGGCTACGTTCCTCGAACTTACTGAAACCAACTGCGTATGGAGAGGAGAGGGCTACGTTCCTCGAACTTATTAAAACCAACTGTATATGGAGAAGGGAGGGCTACGTTCCAAAACAAAAAAGTTAACATTAATTACAGCCGCATTGTTCACTTATAATACAGTATCGTATATTTACGTACTACATAATTACATACATATTTAATTATTCACTTAAACAATAGTTTATGACTATCCGAACTTTGAATTTAGTAAATTTGTTAAAACTTACTGAGACAGAACATTTTCGATCGCTATGTGCCGATCTTCATCAGTGTCTTCTGCTTGGAGATGTTGGGTCAAGCGGTGACGGTTTTAAAGGTAGGTTTTCGATAGTATCAAAGAGTATGTGTGATTTGTTTTGTGTTTGTTCGTTTAATATGTTTGTACTTTGTGTTTTTGTGTGTCTGTAAATTTCATATTGTTCTACTGTGTTGAGGTGTGGTCTTTTTTTGTTGATGTGTAGAATTTCTAGGTTATGGTAAATGTCTGTGTATTTGTGTCCAGTTTCTTTTAAGTGGTTGTAAAATGTTGAGTTGGTGTTCTGTTTGTGTACTTCGACTCTTTGTTTAAAGCTGCGGCCTGTTTGTCCAAAACGTTTTTCTTCAATCCAAAAAACACGAGAATTCTATTACATGTGTGCACTCAGACACACTTATTTTTTTTTATGAAACACTATCCACTAAATGTGTTTTTAAACACCACTAAATAATTCCCCAAATAAACGCAACGTTTCCAAAACTACCAGGCACCAGGCACAGCAATCCAACGCGACACCTGTTTAATAACTGACGTGGGAACAAAATCCAAGTTAGTTACAGCCGCTGGATACGATTCCATGTTTGGATCTAGAAAACCTTTAAATGGGCAGTAAGTAAACAGAAGTGATAACTGTATAAAACAACTGTAGCGTAATGTTTACCATAATTAAATGTAACCTCTATACCACAAATGACTTTTTTGTTTTATTTAAAACCTTATGTACATTTCGATTGCACAGTAATCATCCTCAAATGTAATTTAGAATAATAAAAAAAAATATTGTAAATTACCTCTGATGATGATTGCTATGCAATCGAAATGTACATAAGGTTTTACATAAAAGGAAAAAGTAATTTGTGATATAGAGGTTACATTTATTTATGTTAAACAGATGTGATACTAAACTTATGTATGGAGTTAGTTGTGGGCGTGGGATTGCTTCATCGTTGTTTGTCAGTGACGGTAGCGCCACTTGTTATAAATAAGGAATGCCAACGCTTCGAGTAGTAGCCCTAGTAGTGTACGGTATAACGGATGTGTGGACAATAATCAGATTTCTTTGTGATAAGTAACTACAGTGCTGTACTAAATAAATAACACGAGAACACATTATCCTACAACCTGCACAGTAACTATACTGTCTCTCTTGTCTTTATTTTTAATACAATAAATATTAACGGGACATCCAGTAATTTTGCCAACCGCGAATAGCGAGGCCCTACTGTACTAGTGTGATTATTTTGTTATAGGAGACCATTTGCACAGTGAGAGGTATTGCTTCTGAATTCAAAATTAGAGGCTTTTGTTACTAAAATGAATTCCAAATGTCTTTTTCATCCTTCATTAGCTAAGAAAAATGTATTTGGCCAGCTTTATAAAAAATCTCATATAAATTTCAAAGTGTTGCAAGGAAGTATAACTAGGAGATACTATAGGTTCAAACGAGTTGTCTGTCAAATTTAAGCTAATAGTAAATATACGTGTACAGTGTCGGTATAAGAAATAAAACTTAGGAAGAGAGCCTAAGTGTAACAGCTATGGTTTGTATCCATGATAAAACCATTCTAACAAAGGATAAATTTTCAGAATTCTTAAAGTTGCCATCTATAGATAAGCCATTTTTAATGTAGAACATTAGTTTGTAAAAATGAGAATTTAGTTTGTTTTTAAGAGCCCTTACGAACACTTCTTGAAATTAATGTTCATTGAGAACTCTTTACACATGGAATGCACTTGAATTAAGAACAGATTTCATTCACTTATATGCAACTTGTGTCTACTTTTAAGAATTAGTGGCATAATATAACATTAATTGTTTAAATTTATATTTTGGACAAACACATTCATCTCCAGCCCTCCTGTGATCTCGAAACCCCTCCTCCAGCTACGAAATCAATCCCTCAGCTAATAAAACCCTCCACATCTACGCCCCCAGCTAAGAAACCCCTCCTCCAGCTAAGAAACTCCTGCTCCAGCTACGAAATCAATCCCCCAGCTAATAAACCCCTCCCCATCTACGCCCCCAGCTAATAAACCCCTCCCCATCTACGCCCCCAGCTAAGAAACTCCTCCTCCAGCTACGAAATCAATCCCCCAGCTAATAAACCCCTCCCCATCTACGCCCCCAGCTAAGAAACCCCTCCTCCAGCTAAGAAACTCCTCCTCCAGCTACGAAATCAATCCCCCAGCTAATAAACCCCTCCCCATCTACGCCCCCAGCTAATAAACCCCTCCCCATCTACGCCCCCAGCTAAGAAACCCCTCCTCCAGCTAAGAAACTCCTCCTCCAGCTACAAAATCAATCCCCCAGCTAATAAACCCCTCCCCATCTACGCCCCCAGCTAAGAAACCCCTCCTCCAGCTAAGAAACTCCTCCTCCAGCTACAAAATCAATCCCCCAGCTAATAAACCCCTCCCCATCTACGCCCCCAGCTAAGAAACTCCTCCTCCAGCTACGAAATCAATCCCCCAGCTAATAAACTTCTCCCCATCTACGCCCCCAGCTAAGAAACCCCTCCTCCAGCTACGAAATCAATCCCCCAGCTAATAAACCCCTCCCCATCTACGCCCCCAGCTAAGAAACCACTCCTCCAGCTAAGAAACTCCTCCTCCAGCTACGAAATCAATCCCCCAGCTAATAAACCCCTCCCCATCTACGCCCCCAGCTAAGAAACCCCTCCTCCAGCTACGAAATCAATCCCCCAGCTAATAAACCAATCCCCATCTACGCCCCCAGCTAAAAAACCCCTCCTCCAGCCAAGAAACTCCTCCTCCAGCTACAAAATCAATACCCCAGCTAATAAACCCCTCCCCATCTACGCCCCCAGCTAAGAAACCCCTCCACCAGCTAAGAAACCCCTCCTCCAGCTACAAAATCAATCCCCCGCTAATAAACCCCTCCCCATCTACGCCCCCAGCTAAGAAACCCCTCCTCCAGCTACGAAATCAATCTCCCAGCTAATAAACCCCTCCCCATCTACGCCCCCAGCTAAGAAACTCCTCCTCCAGCTACGAAATCAATCCCCCAGCTCATAAACCCCTCCCCATCTACGCCCCCAGCTAAGAAACCCCTCCTCCAGCTACGAAATCAATCCCCCAGCTAATAAACCCCTCCCCATCTACGCCCCCAGCTAAGAAACCACTCCTCCAGCTAAGAAACTCCTCCTCCAGCTACGAAATCAATCCCCCAGCTAATAAACCCCTCCCCATCTACGCCCCCAGCTAAGAAACCCCTCCTCCAGCTACGAAATCAATCCCCCAGCTAATAAACCCCTCCCCATCTACGCCCCCAGCTAAGAAACCCCTCCTCCAGCTAAGAAACTCCTCCTCCAGCTACAAAATCAATCCCCCAGCTAATAAACCCCTCCCCATCTACGCCCCCAGCTAAGAAAAACCTCCTCCAGCTAAGAAACTCCTCCTCCAGCTACAAAATATATCCCCCAGCTAAGAAATCCCTCCCCATCTACGCCCCCAGCTAATAAACCCCTCCTCCAGCTAAGAAACCCCTCCTCCAGCTACAAAATCAATCCCCCAGCTAATAAACCCCTCCCCATCTAGGCCCCCAGCTAAGAAACCCCTCCTCCCGCTACAAAATCAATCCCCCAGCTAATAAACCCCTCCTCCAGCTAAGAAACCCCTCCTCCAGCTACAAAAGCAATCCCCCAGCTAATAAACCCCTCCCCATCTACGAACCCCGCTAAGAAACCCCTCCTCCAGCTAAGAAATTCCTCCTCCAGCTACAAAATCAATCCCCCAGCTAATAAAACCCTCCCCATCTACGCCCCCAGCTAAGAAACCCCTCCTCCAGCTACGAAATCAATCCCCCAGCTAATAAACCCCTCCCCATCTACGCCCCCAGCTAATAAACCCCTCCCCATCTACGCCCCCAGCTAAGAAACTCCTCCTCCAGCTACGAAATCAATCCCCCAGCTAATAAACCCCTCCCCATCTACGCCCCCAGCTAAGAAACCCCTCCTCCAGCTACGAAATCAATCCCCCAGCTAATTTACCCCTCCCCATCTACGCCCCCAGCTAAGAAACCCCTCCTCCAGCCAAGAAACTCCTCCTCCAGCTACGAAATCAATCCCCCAGCTAATAAACCTCTCCCCATCTACGCCCCCAGCTAATAAACCCCTCCCCATCTACGCCCCCAGCTAAGAAACTCCTCCTCCAGCTACGAAATCAATCCCCCAGCTAATAAACCCCTCCCCATCTACGCCTCCAGCTAAGAAACCCCTCCTCCAGCTACGAAATCAATCCCCCAGCTAATAAACCCCTCCCCATCTACGCCCCCAGCAAAGAAACCCCTCCTCCAGCTAAGAAACTTCTCCTCCAGCTACGAAATCAATCCCCCAGCTAATAAACCCCTCCCCATCTACGCCCCCAGCTAATAAACCCCTCCCCATCTACGCCCCCAGCTAAGAAACTCCTCCTCCAGCTACGAAATCAATCCCCCAGCTAATAAATCCCTCCCCATCTACGCCCCCAGCTAAGAAACCCCTCCTCCAGCTACGAAATCAATCCCCCAGCTAATAAACCCCTCCCCATCTACGCCCCCAGCTAAGAAACCCCTCCTCCAGCTGAGAAACTCCTCCTCCAGCTACGAAATCAATCCCCCAGCTAATAAACCCCTCCCCATCTACGCCCCCAGCTAAAAAACTCCTCCTCCAGCTACGAAATCAATCCCCCAGCTAACAAACCCCTCCCCATCTACGCCCCCAGCTAAGAAACCCCTCCTCCAGCTACGAAATCAATCCCCCAGCTAATAAACCCCTCCCCATCTACGCCCCCAGCTAAGAAACCCCTCCCCCAGCTAAGAAACTCCTCCTCCAGCTACGAAATCAATCCCACAGCTAATAAACCCCTCCCCATCTACGCCCCCAGCTAAGAAACCCCTCCTCCAGCTACGAAATCAATCCCCCAGCTAAGAAACCCCTCCTCCAGCTAAGAAACTCCTCCTCCAGCTACAAAATCAATCCCCCAGCTAATAAACCCCTCCCCATCTACGCCCCCAGCTAAGAAACCCCTCCTCCAGCTAAGAAACTCCTCCTCCAGCTACAAAATCAATCCCCCAGCTAATAAACCCCTCCCCATCTACGCCCCCAGCTAAGAAACCCCTCCTCCAGCTAAGAAACACCTCCTCCAGCTACGAAATCAATCCCCCAGCTAATAAACCCCTCCCCATCTACGCCCCCAGCTAATAAACCCCTCCCCATCTACGCCCCCAGCTAAGAAACCCCTCCTCCAGCTACGAAATCAATCCCCCAGCTAATAAACCCCTCCCCATCTACGCCCCCAGCTAATAAACCCCTCCCCATCTACGCCCCCAGCTAAGAAACTCCTCCTCCAGCTACGAAATCAATCCCCCAGCTCATAAACCCCTCCCCATCTACGCCCCCAGCTAAGAAACCCCTCCTCCAGCTACGAAATCAATCCCCCAGCTAATAAACCCCTCCCCATCTACGCCCCCAGCTAAGAAACCACTCCTCCAGCTAAGAAACTCCTCCTCCAGCTACGAAATCAATCCCCCAGCTAATAAACCCCTCCCCATCTACGCCCCCAGCTAAGAAACCCCTCCTCCAGCTACGAAATCAATCCCCCAGCTAATAAACCCCTCCCCATCTACGCCCCCAGCTAAGAAACCCCTCCTCCAGCTAAGAAACTCCTCCTCCAGCTACAAAATATATCCCCCAGCTAAGAAATCCCTCCCCATCTACGCCCCCAGCTAAGAAACCCCTCCTCCAGCTAAGAAACCCCTCCTCCAGCTACAAAATCAATCCCCCAGCTAATAAACCCCTCCCCATCTAGGCCCCCAGCTAAGAAACCCCTCCTCCCGCTACAAAATCAATCCCCCAGCTAATAAACCCCTCCTCCAGCTAAGAAACCCCTCCTCCAGCTACAAAAGCAATCCCCCAGCTAATAAACCCCTCCCCATCTACGAACCCCGCTAAGAAACCCCTCCTCCAGCTAAGAAATTCCTCCTCCAGCTACAAAATCAATCCCCCAGCTAATAAAACCCTCCCCATCTACGCCCCCAGCTAAGAAACCCCTCCTCCAGCTACGAAATCAATCCCCCAGCTAATAAACCCCTCCCCATCTACGCCCCCAGCTAATAAACCCCTCCCCATCTACGCCCCCAGCTAAGAAACTCCTCCTCCAGCTACGAAATCAATCCCCCAGCTAATAAACCCCTCCCCATCTACGCCCCCAGCTAAGAAACCCCTCCTCCAGCTACGAAATCAATCCCCCAGCTAATTTACCCCTCCCCATCTACGCCCCCAGCTAAGAAACCCCTCCTCCAGCCAAGAAACTCCTCCTCCAGCTACGAAATCAATCCCCCAGCTAATAAACCTCTCCCCATCTACGCCCCCAGCTAATAAACCCCTCCCCATCTACGCCCCCAGCTAAGAAACTCCTCCTCCAGCTACGAAATCAATCCCCCAGCTAATAAACCCCTCCCCATCTACGCCTCCAGCTAAGAAACCCCTCCTCCAGCTACGAAATCAATCCCCCAGCTAATAAACCCCTCCCCATCTACGCCCCCAGCAAAGAAACCCCTCCTCCAGCTAAGAAACTCCTCCTCCAGCTACGAAATCAATCCCCCAGCTAATAAACCCCTCCCCATCTACGCCCCCAGCTAATAAACCCTTCCCCATCTACGCCCCCAGCTAAGAAACTCCTCCTCCAGCTACGAAATCAATCCCCCAGCTAATAAACCCCTCCCCATCTACGCCCCCAGCTAAGAAATCCCTCCTCCAGCTACGAAATCAATCCCCCAGCTAATAAACCCCTCCCCATCTACGCCCCCAGCTAAGAAACCCCTCCTCCAGCTGAGAAACTTTTCCTCCAGCTACAAAATCAATCCCCCAGCTAATAAACCCCTCCCCATCTACGCCCCCAGCTAAGAAACTCCTCCTCCAGCTACGAAATCAATCCCCCAGCTAACAAACCCCTCCCCATCTACGCCCCCAGCTAAGAAACCCCTCCTCCAGCTACGAAATCAATCCCCCAGCTAATAAACCCCTCCCCATCTACGCCCCCAGCTACGAAACCCCTCCCCCAGCTAAGAAACTCCTCCTCCAGCTACGAAATCAATCCCCCAGCTAATAAACCCCTCCCCATCTACGCCCCCAGCTAAGAAACCCCTCCTCCAGCTACGAAATCAATCCCCCAGCTAAGAAACCCCTCCTCCAGCTAAGAAACTCCTCCTCCAGCTACAAAATCAATCCCCCAGCTAATAAACCCCTCCCCATCTACGCCCCCAGCTAAGAAACCCCTCCTCCAGCTAAGAAACTCCTCCTCCAGCTACAAAATCAATCCCCCAGCTAATAAACCCCTCCCCATCTACGCCCCCAGCTAAGAAACCCCTCCTCCAGCTAAGAAACTCCTCCTCCAGCTACGAAATCAATCCCCCAGCTAATAAACCCCTCCCCATCTACGCCCCCAGCTAATAAACCCCTCCCCATCTACGCCCCCAGCTAAGAAATTCCTCCTCCAGCTACGAAATCAATCCCCCAGCTAATAAACCCCTCCCCATCTACGCCCCCAGCTAAGAAACCCCTCCTCCAGCTAAGAAACTCCTCCTCCAGCTACAAAATCAATCCCCCAGCTAAGAAACCACTCCCCATCTACGCCCCCAGCTAAGAAACCCCTCCTCCAGCTAAGAAACCCCTCCTCCAGCTACAAAATCAATCCCCCAGCTAATAAACCCCTCCCCATCTAGGCCCCCAGCTAAGAAACCCCTCCTCCAGATACAAAATCAATCCCCCAGCTAAGAAACTCCTCCTCCAGCTACAAAATCAATCCCCCAGCTAATAAACCCCTCCCCATCTACGCCGCCAGCTAAGAAACCCCTCCTCCAGCTAAGAAACTCCTCCTCCAGCTACAAAATCAATCCCCCAGCTAATAAACCCCTCCCCATCTACGCCCCCAGCTAAGAAACCCCTCCTCCAGCTAAGAAACTCCTCCTCCAGCTACAAAATCAATCCCCCAGCTAATAAACCCCTCCCCATCTACGCCCCCAGCTAAGAAACCCCTCCTCCAGCTAAGAAACCCCTCCTCCAGCTACAAAATCAATCCCCCAGCTAATAAACCCCTCCCCATCTACGCCCCCAGCTAAGAAACCCCTCCACCAGCTACGAAACTCCTCCTCCAGCTACAAAATCAATCCCCCAGCTAATAAACCCCTCCCCATCTACGCCCCCAGCTAAGAAACCCCTCCTCCAGCTAAGAAACCCCTCCTCCAGCTACAAAATCAATCCCCCAGCTAATAAACCCCTCCCCATCTACGCCCCCAGCTAAGAAACCCCTCCTCCAGCTAAGAAACACCTCCTCCAGCTACGAAATCAATCCCCCAGCTAATAAACCCCTCCCCATCTACGCCCCCAGCTAAGAAACCCCTCCTCCAGCTATGAAACTCCTCCTCCAGCTACGAAATCAATCCCCCAGCTAATAAACCCCTCCCCATCTACGCCCCCAGCTAATAAACCCCTCCCCATCTACGCCCCCAGCTAGGAAACTCCTCCTCCAGCTACGAAATCAATCCCCCAGCTAATAAACCCCTCCCCATCTACGCCCCCAGCTAAGAAACCCCTCCTCCAGCTACGAAATCAATCCCCCAGCTAATAAACCCCTCCCCATCTACGCCCCCAGCTAAGAAACCCCTCCTCCAGCTAAGAAACTCCTCCTCCAGCTACAAAATCAATCCCCCAGCTAATAAACCCCTCCCCATATACGCCCCCAGCTAAGAAACCCCTCCTCCAGCTAAGAAACTCCTCCTCCAGCTTCAAAATCAATCCCCCAGCTAATAAACCCCTCCCCATCTACGCCCCCAGCTAAGAAACCCCTCCTCCAGCTAAAAAACTCCTCCTCCAGCTACAAAATCAATCCCCCAGCTAATAAACCCCTCCCCATCTACGCCCCCAGCTAAGAAACCCCTCCTCCAGTTAAGAAACTCCTCCTCCAGCTACAAAATTAATCCCCCAGCTAATAAACCCCTCCCCATCTACGCCCCCAGCTAAGAAACCCCTCCTCCAGCTAAGAAACTCCTCCTCCAGCTACAAAATCAATCCCCCAGCTAATAAACCCCTCCCCATCTACGCCCCCAGCTACGAAACCCCTCCTCCAGCTACGAAATCAATCCCCCAGCTAATAAACCCCTCCTCCAGCTAAGAAACCCCTCCTCCAGCTACAAAATCAATCCCCCAGCTAATAAACCCCTCCCCATCTACGCCCCCAGCTAAGAAACCCCTCCTCCAGCTAAGAAACCCCTCCTCTAGCTACAAAATCAATCCCCCAGCTAATAAACCAATCCCCATCTACGCCCCCAGCTAAGAAACCCCTCCTCCAGCTAAGAAACTCCTCCTCCAGCTACAAAATCAATCCCCCAGCTAATAAACCCCTCCCCATCTACGCCCCCAGCTAAGAAACCCCTCCTCCAGCTAAGAAACACCTCCTCCAGCTACGAAATCAATCCCCCAGCTAATAAACCCCTCCCCATCTACGCCCCCAGCTAAGAAACCCCTCCTCCAGCTATGAAACTCCTCCTCCAGCTACGAAATCAATCCCCCAGCTAATAAACCCCTCCCCATCTACGCCCCCAGCTAATAAACCCCTCCCCATCTACGCCCCCAGCTAGGAAACCCCTCCTCCAGCTACGAAATCAATCCCCCAGCTAATAAACCCCTCCCCATCTACGCCCCCAGCTAAGAAACCCCTCCTCCAGCTACGAAATCAATCCCCCAGCTAATAAACCCCTCCCCATCTACGCCCCCAGCTAAGAAACCCCTCCTCCAGCTAAGAAACTCCTCCTCCAGCTACAAAATCAATCCCCCAGCTAATAAACCCCTCCCCATATACGCCCCCAGCTAAGAAACCCCTCCTCCAGCTAAGAAACTCCTCCTCCAGCTACAAAATCAATCCCCCAGCTAATACACCCTTCCCCATCTACGCCCCCAGCTAAGAAACCCCTCCTCCAGCTAAGAAACTCCTCCTCCAGCTACAAAATCAATCCCCCAGCTAATAAACCCCTCCCCATCTACGCCCCCAGCTAAGAAACCCCTCCTCCAGTTAAGAAACTCCTCCTCCAGCTACAAAATTAATCCCCCAGCTAATAAACCCCTCCCCATCTACGCCCCCAGCTAAGAAACCCCTCCTCCAGCTAAGAAACTCCTCCTCCAGCTACAAAATCAATCCCCCAGCTAATAAACCCCTCCCCATCTACGCCCCCAGCTACGAAACCCCTCCTCCAGCTACGAAATCAATCCCCCAGCTAATAAACCCCTCCTCCAGCTAAGAAACCCCTCCTCCAGCTACAAAATCAATCCCCCAGCTAATAAACCCCTCCCCATCTACGCCCCCAGCTAAGAAACCCCTCCTCCAGCTAAGAAACCCCTCCTCCAGCTAAGAAACCCCTCCTCTAGCTACAAAATCAATCCCCCAGCTAATAAACCAATCCCCATCTACGCCCCCAGCTAAGAAACCTCTCCTCCAGCTACAAAATCAATCCCCCAGCTAATAAACCCCTCCCCATCTACGCCCCCAGCTAAGAAACCCCTCCTCCAGCTAAGAAACTCCTCCTCCAGCTACAAAATCAATCCCCCAGCTAATAAACCCCTCCCCATCTACGCCCCCAGCTAAGAAACCCCTCCCCATCTACGCCCCCAGCTAATAAACCCTTCCACATCTACGCCCCCAGCTAAGAAACTCCTCCTCCAGCTACGAAATCAATCCCCCAGCTAATAAACCCCTCCCCATCTACGCCCCCAGCTAAGAAACCCCTCCTCCAGCTAAGAAACTCCTCCTCCAGCTACGAAATCAATCCCCCAGCTAATAAACCCCTCCCCATCTACGCCCCCAGCTAATAAACCCCTCCCCATCTACGCCCCCAGCTAAGAAACTCCTCCTCCGACTACGAAATCAATCCCCCAGCTAATAAACCCCTCCCCATCTACGCCCCCAGCTAAGAAACCCCTCCTCCAGCTAAGAAACTCCTCCTCCAGCTACGAAATCAATCCCCCAGCTAATAAACCCCTCCCCATCTACGCCCCCAGCTAAGAAACCCCTCCTCCAGCTAAGAAACACCTCCTGTTACCAGCTCCCTACCAGAAACAATGTACCTTTCTAATTAAAAATAAAATATGTGATAGAAAATATTTCAAAAATATCTAATTACCATACCAATGAAGATCTCTAAATTTGTGCTAAACTTCTCAGCAAAGGCAATAAATATCAATGAAGATCAACACAAAATTACCAACTATTCTTTGAGCTTAACTCGTATGGTTATGTTATAACAAATTAAAGACGTACACAAAAGGCACAAATTAATCATTTTGTTACTCATACGAGTTTCAATGATAAAGTCATCATCATTAGTGAGTGTCGCTACTACTAAATTTAATTTGAAACACTCACTGATGATGATGACCATATCATTAAAACACATATGAGTATATAAATGATTAATTTGTGCGTTTTGTGTACGTCGTTTGTGTGTATTAACACACAACTAATACATTATTTTGTGAATGTAAATTCAAGTTGAAAATTTGTATATTTATATTCACTAGTTTCCAGAACATGCAGAATAGTATTTACCAATCACTGATGAAGACGATATCGTGATCGAAACTAGTCTGTATTAAAATACTAGTGTGTAGTGAGATGTGGAGTACACTCTTTAGTATTAGGCTCTAATTAACTTGATAAGGAAATGATTTTTTTTTAATTGAAATATTTGAAACTGTAAAAACCTGAACTGAGAAATTTGTGTTTTGCTAATACAATGATCCCTCGTTATTCGCGGGGGCTATGTTCCTCGAACTTACTGAAACCAACTGTGTATGGAGAGGTGAGGGCTACGCTCCTCGAACTTACTGAAACCAACTGTGTATGGAGAGGGGAGGGCTACGTTCCTCGAACTTACTGAAACCAACTGTATATGGAGAGGAGAGGGTTACGTTCCTCGAACTTACTGAAACCAACTGTATAAGGAGAGGAGAGGACTACGTTCCTCGAACTTACTGAAACCAACTGTATAAGGAGAGGAGAGGACTACGTTCCTCGAACTTACTGAAACCAACTGTGTATGGAGATGAGATGGTTACGTTCCTCGAACTTACTGAAACCAACTGTGTATGGAGAGGAGAGGACTACGTTCCTCGAACTTACTGAAACCAACTGTATAAGGAGAGGAAAGGACTACGTTCCTCGAACTTACTGAAACCAACTTTGTATGGAGATGAGATGGTTACGTTCCTCGAACTTACTGAAACCAACAGTGTATGGAGAGGAGAGGACTACGTTCCTCGAACTTACTGAAACCAACTGTGTATGGAGAGGAGAGGGTTACGTTCCTCGAACTTACTGAAACCAACTGTATATGGAGAGGGGAGGGCTACGTTTCTCGAACTTACTGAAACCAACTGTGTATAGAGAGGAGAGGACTACGTTCCTCGAACTTACTGAAACCAACTGTGTATGGAGAGGAGAGGGTTACGTTCCTCGAACTTACTGAAACCAACTGTATATGGAGAGGGGAGGGCTACGTTCCTCGAACTTACTGAAACCAACTGTGTATAGAGAGGAGAGGACTACGTTCCTCGAACTTACTGAAACCAACTATGTATGGAGAGGAGAGGACTACGTTCCTCGAACTTACTGAAACCAACAGTGTATGGAGATGAGATGGTTACGTTCCTCGAACTTACTGAAACCAACTGTGTATGGAGAGGAGAGGACTACGTTCCTCGAACTTACTGAAACCACATGTATAAGGAGAGGAGAGGACTACGTTCCTCGAACTTACTCAAACCAACTGTGTATGGAGAGGAGTGGGTTACTTTCCTCGAACTTTCTGAAATTAACTGTATATTGCGAGGGAAGGGCTACGTTCCTCGAACTTACTGAAACCAACTGTGTATGGAGAGGAGAGGGTTACGTTCCTCGAACTTACTGAAACCAACTGTGTATGGAGAGGGGAGGGCTACGTTCCTCGAACTTACTGAAACCAACTGTGTATAGAGAGGAGAGGACTACGTTCCTCGAACTTACTGAAACCAACTATGTATGGAGAGGAGAGGGCTAAGTTCCTCGAACTTACTGAAACCAACTGTATATGGAGAGGGGAGGGATATGTTCCTCGAACTTACTAAAACCAACTGTGTATGGAGAGGGCAGGGCTACGTTCCTCGAACTTACTGAAACCAACAGTGTATGGAGAGTAGAGGGTTACGTTCCTCGAGCTTACTGAAACCAACTGTATATGGAGAGGGGAGGGCTACGTTCCTCGAACTTACTGAAACCAACTGTGTATGGAGAGGGGAGGGTTACGTTCCTTGAACTTACTGAAACTAACTGTGTATGGAGAGGAGAGGGTTACGTTCCTCGAACTTACTGAAACCAACTTTGTATGGAGAGGAGTGGGTTACGTTCCTCGAACTTTCTGAAATTAACTGTATATTGCGAGGGAAGGGCTACGTTCCTCGAACTTACTGAAACCAACTGTGTATGGAGAGGAGAGGGTTACGTTCCTCGAACTTACTGAAACCAACTGTGTATGGAGAGGAGTGGGTTACGTTCCTCGAACTTACTAAAACCAACTGTATATGGAGAGGGGAGGGCTACGTTCCTCGAACTTACTGAAACCAACTGTGTATGGAGAGGGGAGGGTTACGTTCCTTGAACTTACTGAAACCAACTGTGTATGGAGAGGGGAGGGCTACGTTCCTCGAACTTACTGAAACCAACTGTGTATGGAGAGGGGAGGGTTACGTTCCTTGAACTTACTGAAACTAACTGTGTATGGAGAGGAGAGGGTTACGTTCCTCGAACTTACTGAAACCAACTGTGTATGGAGAGGAGTGGGTTACGTTCCTCGAACATTCTGAAATTAACTGTATATTGCGAGGGAAGGGCTACGTTCCTCGAACTTACTGAAACCAACTGTGTATGGAGAGGAGAGGGTTACGTTCCTCGAACTTACTGAAACCAACTGTGTATGGAGAGGAGTGGGTTACGTTCCTCGAACTTACTGAAACCAACTGTATATGGAGAGGGGAGGGCTACGTTCCTCGAACTTACTGAAACCAACTGTGTATGGAGAGGGGAGGGTTACGTTCCTTGAACTTACTGAAACCAACTGTGTATGGAGAGGGGAGGGCTACGTTCCTCGAACTTACTGAAACCAACTGTGTATGGAGAGGGGAGGGTTACGTTCCTTGAACTTACTGAAACTAACTGTGTATGGAGAGGAGAGGGTTACGTTCCTCGAACTTACTGAAACCAACTGTGTATGGAGAGGAGTGGGTTACGTTCCTCGAACTTTCTGAAATTAACTGTATATTGCGAGGGAAGGGCTACGTTCCTCGAACTTACTGAAACCAACTGTGTATGGAGAGGAGAGGGTTACGTTCCTCGAACTTACTGAAACCAACTGTGTATGGAGAGGAGTGGGTTACGTTCCTCGAACTTTCTGAAATTAACTGTATATTGCGAGGGAAGGGCTACGTTCCTCGAACTTACTGAAACCAACTGCGTATGGAGAGGAGAGGGCTACGTTCCTCGAACTTATTAAAACCAACTGTATATGGAGAAGGGAGGGCTACGTTCCAAAACAAAAAAGTTAACATTAATTACAGCCGCATTGTTCACTTATAATACAGTATCGTATATTTACGTACTACATAATTACATACATATTTAATTATTCACTTAAACAATAGTTTATGACTATCCGAACTTTGAATTTAGTAAATTTGTTAAAACTTACTGAGACAGAACATTTTCGATCGCTATGTGCCGATCTTCATCAGTGTCTTCTGCTTGGAGATGTTGGGTCAAGCGGTGACGGTTTTAAAGGTAGGTTTTCGATAGTATCAAAGAGTATGTGTGATTTGTTTTGTGTTTGTTCGTTTAATATGTTTGTACTTTGTGTTTTTGTGTGTCTGTAAATTTCATATTGTTCTACTGTGTTGAGGTGTGGTCTTTTTTTGTTGATGTGTAGAATTTCTAGGTTATGGTAAATGTCTGTGTATTTGTGTCCAGTTTCTTTTAAGTGGTTGTAAAATGTTGAGTTGGTGTTCTGTTTGTGTACTTCGACTCTTTGTTTAAAGCTGCGGCCTGTTTGTCCAAAACGTTTTTCTTCAATCCAAAAAACACGAGAATTCTATTACATGTGTGCACTCAGACACACTTATTTTTTTTTATGAAACACTATCCACTAAATGTGTTTTTAAACACCACTAAATAATTCCCCAAATAAACGCAACGTTTCCAAAACTACCAGGCACCAGGCACAGCAATCCAACGCGACACCTGTTTAATAACTGACGTGGGAACAAAATCCAAGTTAGTTACAGCCGCTGGATACGATTCCATGTTTGGATCTAGAAAACCTTTAAATGGGCAGTAAGTAAACAGAAGTGATAACTGTATAAAACAACTGTAGCGTAATGTTTACCATAATTAAATGTAACCTCTATACCACAAATGACTTTTTTGTTTTATTTAAAACCTTATGTACATTTCGATTGCACAGTAATCATCCTCAAATGTAATTTAGAATAATAAAAAAAAATATTGTAAATTACCTCTGATGATGATTGCTATGCAATCGAAATGTACATAAGGTTTTACATAAAAGGAAAAAGTAATTTGTGATATAGAGGTTACATTTATTTATGTTAAACAGATGTGATACTAAACTTATGTATGGAGTTAGTTGTGGGCGTGGGATTGCTTCATCGTTGTTTGTCAGTGACGGTAGCGCCACTTGTTATAAATAAGGAATGCCAACGCTTCGAGTAGTAGCCCTAGTAGTGTACGGTATAACGGATGTGTGGACAATAATCAGATTTCTTTGTGATAAGTAGCTACAGTGCTGTACTAAATAAATAACACGAGAACACATTATCCTACAACCTGCACAGTAACTATACTGTCTCTCTTGTCTTTATTTTTAATACAATAAATATTAACGGGACATCCAGTAATTTTGCCAACCGCGAATAGCGAGGCCCTACTGTACTAGTGTGATTATTTTGTTATAGGAGACCATTTGCACAGTGAGAGGTATTGCTTCTGAATTCAAAATTAGAGGCTTTTGTTACTAAAATGAATTCCAAATGTCTTTTTCATCCTTCATTAGCTAAGAAAAATGTATTTGGCCAGCTTTATAAAAAATCTCATATAAATTTCAAAGTGTTGCAAGGAAGTATAACTAGGAGATACTATAGGTTCAAACGAGTTGTCTGTAAAATTTAAGCTAATAGTAAATATACGTGTACAGTGTCGGTATAAGAAATAAAACTTAGGAAGAGAGCCTAAGTGTAACAGCTATGGTTTGTATCCATGATAAAACCATTCTAACAAAGGATAAATTTTCAGAATTCTTAAAGTTGCCATCTATAGATAAGCCATTTTTAATGTAGAACATTAGTTTGTAAAAATGAGAATTTAGTTTGTTTTTAAGAGCCCTTACGAACACTTCTTGAAATTAATGTTCATTGAGAACTCTTTACACATGGAATGCACTTGAATTAAGAACAGATTTCATTCACTTATATGCAACTTGTGTCTACGTTTAAGAATTAGTGGCATAATATAACATTAATTGTTTAAATTTATATTTTGGACAAACACATTCATCTCCAGCCCTCCTGTGATCTCGAAACCCCTCCTCCAGCTACGAAATCAATCCCTCAGCTAATAAAACCCTCCACATCTACGCCCCCAGCTAAGAAACTCCTCCTCCAGCTACGAAATCAATCCCCCAGCTAATAACCCCCTCCCCATCTACGCCCCCAAATAAGAAACCCCTCCTCCAGCTACGAAATCAATCCCCCAGCTAATAAACCCCTCCCCATCTACGCCCCCAGCTAAGAAACCCCTCCTCCAGCTAAGAAACTCCTCCTCCAGCTACAAAATCAATCCCCCAGCTAATAAACCCCTCCCCATCTACGCCCCCAGCTAAGAAACCCCTCCTCCAGCTAAGAAACTCCTGCTCCAGCTACGAAATCAATCCCCCAGCTAATAAACCCCTTCCCATCTACGCCCCCAGCTAATAAACCCCTCCCCATCTACGCCCCCAGCTAAGAAACTCCTCCTCCAGCTACGAAATCAATCCCCCAGCTAATAAACCCCTCCCCATCTACGCCCCCAGCTAAGAAACCCCTCCTCCAGCTAAGAAACTCCTCCTCCAGCTACGAAATCAATCCCCCAGCTAATAAACCCCTCCCCATCTACGCCCCCAGCTAATAAACCCCTCCCCATCTACGCCCCCAGCTAAGAAACCCCTCCTCCAGCTAAGAAACACCTCCTCCAGCTACAAAATCAATCCCCCAGCTAATAAACCCCTCCCCATCTACGCCCCCAGCTAAGAAACCCCTCCTCCAGCTAAGAAACTCCTCCTCCAGCTACAAAATCAATCCCCCAGCTAATAAACCCCTCCCCATCTACGCCCCCAGCTAAGAAACTCCTCCTCCAGCTACGAAATCAATTCCCCAGCTAATAAACTTCTCCCCATCTACGCCCCCAGCTAAGAAACCCCTCCTCCAGCTACGAAATCAATCCCCCAGCTAATAAACCCCTCCCCATCTACGCCCCCAGCTAAGAAACCACTCCTCCAGCTAAGAAACTCCTCCTCCAGCTACGAAATCAATCCCCCAGCTAATAAACCCCTCCCCATCTACGCCCCCAGCTAAGAAACCCCTCCTCCAGCTACGAAATCAATCCCCCAGCTAATAAACCCCTCCCCATCTACGCCCCCAGCTAAAAAACCCCTCGTCCAGCCAAGAAACTCCTCCTCCAGCTACAAAATCAATCCCCCAGCTAATAAACCCCTCCCCATCTACGCCCCCAGCTAAGAAACCCCTCCTCCAGCTACGAAATCAATCCCCCAGCTAATAAACCCCTCCCCATCTACGCCCCCAGCTAATAAACCCCTCCCCATCTACGCCCCCAGCTAAGAAACTCCTCCTCCAGCTACGAAATCAATCCCCCAGCTCATAAACCCCTCCCCATCTACGCCCCCAGCTAAGAAACCCCTCCTCCAGCTACGAAATCAATCCCACAGCTAATAAACCCCTCCCCATCTACGCCCCCAGCTAAGAAACCCCTCCTCCAGCTAAGAAACTCCTCCTCCAGCTACGAAATCAATCCCCCAGCTAATAAACCCCTCCCCATCTACGCCCCCAGCTAAGAAACCCCTCCTCCAGCTACGAAATCAATCCCCCAGCTAATAAACCCCTCCCCATCTACGCCCCCAGCTAAGAAACCCCTCCTCCAGCTAAGAAACTCCTCCTCCAGCTACAAAATATATCCCCCAGCTAAGAAATCCCTCCCCATCTACGCCCCCAGCTAAGAAACCCCTCCTCCAGCTAAGAAACCCCTCCTCCAGCTACAAAATCAATCCCCCAGCTAATAAACCCCTCCCCATCTAGGCCCCCAGCTAAGAAACCCCTCCTCCCGCTACAAAATCAATCCCCCAGCTAATAAACCCCTCCTCCAGCTAAGAAACCCCTCCTCCAGCTACAAAAGCAATCCCCCAGCTAATAAACCCCTCCCCATCTACGAACCCCGCTAAGAAACCCCTCCTCCAGCTAAGAAATTCCTCCTCCAGCTACAAAATCAATCCCCCAGCTAATAAACCCCTCCCCATCTACGCCCCCAGCTAAGAAACCCCTCCTCCAGCTACGAAATCAATCCCCCAGCTAAAAAACCCCTCCCCATCTACGCCCCCAGCTAATAAACCCCTCCCCATCTACGCCCCCAGCTAAGAAACTCGTCCTCCAGCTACGAAATCAATCCCCCAGCTAAAAAACCCCTCCCCATCTACGCCCCCAGCTAATAAACCCCTCCCCATCTACGCCCCCAGCTAAGAAACCCCTCCTCCAGCTACGAAATCAATCCCCCAGCTAATTTACCCCTCCCCATCTACGCCCCCAGCTAAGAAACCCCTCCTCCAGCCAAGAAACTCCTCCTCCAGCTACGAAATCAATCCCCCAGCTAATAAACCTCTCCCCATCTACGCCCCCAGCTAATAAACCCCTCCCCATCTACGCCCCCAGCTGAGAAACTCCTCCTCCAGCTACGAAATCAATCCCCCAGCTAATAAACCCCTCCCCATCTACGCCTCCAGCTAAGAAACCCCTCCTCCAGCTACGAAATCAAACCCCAGCTAATAAACCCCTCCCCATCTACGCCCCCAGCTAAGAAACCCCTCCTCCAGCTACGAAATCATCCCCCAGCTAATAAACCCCTCCCCATCTACGCCCCCAGCTAAGAAACCCCTCCTCCAGCTAAGAAACTCCTCCTCCAGCTACAAAATCAATCCCCCAGCTAATAAACCCCTCCCTATCTACGCCCCCAGCTAAGAAACCCCTCCTCCAGCTACGAAATCAATCCCCCAGCTAATAAACCCCTCCCCATCTACGCCCCCAGCTAAGAAACCCCTCCTCCAGCTGAGAAACTCCTCCTCCAGCTACGAAATCAATCCCCCAGCTAATAAACCCCTCCCCATCTACGCCCCCAGCTAAGAAACTCCTCCTCCAGCTACGAAATCAATCCCCCAGCTAACAAACCCCTCCCCATCTACGCCCCCAGCTAAGAAACCCCTCCTCCAGCTACGAAATCAATCCCCCAGCTAATAAACCCTTCCCCATCTACGCCCCCAGCTAAGAAACCCCTCCTCCAGCTAAGAAACTCCTCCTCCAGCTACGAAATCAATCCCCCAGCTAATAAACCCCTCCCCATCTACGCCCCCAGCTAATAAACCCCTCCCCATCTACGCCCCCAGCTAAGAAATTCCTCCTCCAGCTACGAAATCAATCCAACAGCTAATAAACCCCTCCCCATCTAGGCCCAAGCTAAGAAACCCCTCCTCCAGCTACGAAATCAATCCCCCAGCTAATAAACCCCTCCCCATCTACGCCCCCAGCTAATAAACCCCTCCTCCAGCTAAGAAACTCCTCCTCCAGCTACAAAATCAATCCCCCAGCTAATAAACCCCTCCCCATCTACGCCCCCAGCTAAGAAACCCCTCCTCCAGCTAAGAAACTCCTCCTCCAGCTACAAAATCAATCCCCCAGCTAATAAACCCCTCCCCATCTACGCCCCCAGCTAAGAAACTCCTCCTCCAGCTACGAAATCAATTCCCCAGCTAATAAACTTCTCCCCATCTACGCCCCCAGCTAAGAAACCCCTCCTCCAGCTACGAAATCAATCCCCCAGCTAATAAACCCCTCCCCATCTACGCCCCCAGCTAAGAAACCACTCCTCCAGCTAAGAAACTCCTCCTCCAGCTACGAAATCAATCCCCCAGCTAATAAACCCCTCCCCATCTACGCCCCCAGCTAAGAAACCCCTCCTCCAGCTACGAAATCAATCCCCCAGCTAATAAACCCCTCCCCATCTACGCCCCCAGCTAAAAAACCCCTCCTCCAGCCAAGAAACTCCTCCTCCAGCTACAAAATCAATCCCCCAGCTAATAAACCCCTCCCCATCTACGCCCCCAGCTAAGAAACCCCTCCTCCAGCTACGAAATCAATCCCCCAGCTAATAAACCCCTCCCCATCTACGCCCCCAGCTAATAAACCCCTCCCCATCTACGCCCCCAGCTAAGAAACTCCTCCTCCAGCTACGAAATCAATCCCCCAGCTCATAAACCCCTCCCCATCTACGCCCCCAGCTAAGAAACCCCTCCTCCAGCTACGAAATCAATCCCACAGCTAATATACCCCTCCCCATCTACGCCCCCAGCTAAGAAACCCCTCCTCCAGCTAAGAAACTCCTCCTCCAGCTACGAAATCAATCCCCCAGCTAATAAACCCCTCCCCATCTACGCCCCCAGCTAAGAAACCCCTCCTCCAGCTACGAAATCAATCCCCCAGCTAATAAACCCCTCCCCATCTACGCCCCCAGCTAAGAAACCCCTCCTCCAGCTAAGAAACTCCTCCTCCAGCTACAAAATATATCCCCCAGCTAAGAAATCCCTCCCCATCTACGCCCCCAGCTAAGAAACCCCTCCTCCAGCTAAGAAACCCCTCCTCCAGCTACAAAATCAATCCCCCAGCTAATAAACCCCTCCCCATCTAGGCCCCCAGCTAAGAAACCCCTCCTCCCGCTACAAAATCAATCCCCCAGCTAATAAACCCCTCCTCCAGCTAAGAAACCCCTCCTCCAGCTACAAAAGCAATCCCCCAGCTAATAAACCCCTCCCCATCTACGAACCCCGCTAAGAAACCCCTCCTCCAGCTAAGAAATTCCTCCTCCAGCTACAAAATCAATCCCCCAGCTAATAAACCCCTCCCCATCTACGCCCCCAGCTAAGAAACCCCTCCTCCAGCTACGAAATCAATCCCCCAGCTAAAAAACCCCTCCCCATCTACGCCCCCAGCTAATAAACCCCTCCCCATCTACGCCCCCGGCTAAGAAACCCCTCCTCCAGCTACGAAATCAATCCCCCAGCTAATTTACCCCTCCCCATCTACGCCCCCAGCTAAGAAACCCCTCCTCCAGCCAAGAAACTCCTCCTCCAGCTACGAAATCAATCCCCCAGCTAATAAACCTCTCCCCATCTACGCCCCCAGCTAATAAACCCCTCCCCATCTACGCCCCCAGCTGAGAAACTCCTCCTCCAGCTACGAAATCAATCCCCCAGCTAATAAACCCCTCCCCATCTACGCCTCCAGCTAAGAAACCCCTCCTCCAGCTACGAAATCAAACCCCAGCTAATAAACCCCTCCCCATCTACGCCCCCAGCTAAGAAACCCCTCCTCCAGCTACGAAATCATCCCCCAGCTAATAAACCCCTCCCCATCTACGCCCCCAGCTAAGAAACCCCTCCTCCAGCTACGAAATCAATCCCCCAGCTAATAAACCCCTCCCCATCTACGCCCCCAGCTAAGAAACCCCTCCTCCAGCTAAGAAACTCCTCCTCCAGCTACAAAATCAATCCCCCAGCTAATAAACCCCTCCCTATCTACGCCCCCAGCTAAGAAACCCCTCCTCCAGCTACGAAATCAATCCCCCAGCTAATAAACCCCTCCCCATCTACGCCCCCAGCTAAGAAACCCCTCCTCCAGCTGAGAAACTCCTCCTCCAGCTACGAAATCAATCCCCCAGCTAATAAACCCCTCCCCATCTACGCCCCCAGCTAAGAAACTCCTCCTCCAGCTACGAAATCAATCCCCCAGCTAACAAACCCCTCCCCATCTACGCCCCCAGCTAAGAAACCCCTCCTCCAGCTACGAAATCAATCCCCCAGCTAATAAACCCTTCCCCATCTACGCCCCCAGCTAAGAAACCCCTCCTCCAGCTAAGAAACTCCTCCTCCAGCTACGAAATCAATCCCCCAGCTAATAAACCCCTCCCCATCTACGCCCCCAGCTAATAAACCCCTCCCCATCTACGCCCCCAGCTAAGAAATTCCTCCTCCAGCTACGAAATCAATCCAACAGCTAATAAACCCCTCCCCATCTAGGCCCAAGCTAAGAAACCCCTCCTCCAGCTACGAAATCAATCCCCCAGCTAATAAACCCCTCCCCATCTACGCCCCCAGCTAAGAAACCCCTCCTCCAGCTGAGAAACCCCTCCTCCAGCAACGAAATCAATCCCCCAGCTAATAAACCCCTCCCCATCTACGCCCCCAGCTAAGAAACTCCTCCTCCAGCTACGAAATCAATCCCCCAGCTAACAAACCCCTCCCCATCTACGCCCCCAGCTAAGAAACCCCTCCTCCAGCTACGAAATCAATCCCCCAGCTAATAAACCCCTCCCCATCTACGTCCCCAGCTAAGAAACCCCTCCTCCAGCTAAGAAACTCCTCTTCCAGCTACGAAATCAATCCCCCAGCTAATAAACCCCTCCCCATCTACGCCCCCAGCTAAGAAACCCCTCCTCCAGCTACGAAATCAATCCCCCAGCTAAGAAACCCCTCCTCCAGCTAAGAAACTCCTCCTCCAGCTACAAAATCAATCCCCCAGCTAATAAACCCCTCCCCATCTACGCCCCCAGCTAAGAAACCCCTCCTCCAGCTAAGAAACTCCTCCTCCAGCTACAAAATCAATCCCCCAGCTAATAAACCCCTCCCCATCTACGCCCCCAGCTAAGAAACCCCTCCTCCAGCTAATAAACTCCTCCTCCAGCTACGAAATCAATCCCCCAGCTAATAAACCCCTCCCCATCTACGCCCCCAGCTAATAAACCCCTCCCCATCTACGCCCCCAGCTAAGAAATTCCTCCTCCAGCTACGAAATCAATCCCCCAGCTAATAAACCCCTCCCCATCTACGCCCCCAGCTAAGAAACCCCTCCTCCAGCTAAGAAACTCCTCCTCCAGCTACAAAATCAATCCCCCAGCTAAGAAACCACTCCCCATCTACGCCCCCAGCTAAGAAACCCCTCCTCCAGCTAAGAAACCCCTCCTCCAGCTACAAAATCAATCCCCCAGCTAATAAACCCCTCCCCATCTAGGCCCCCAGCTAAGAAACCCCTCCTCCAGATACAAAATCAATCCCCCAGCTAAGAAACTCCTCCTCCAGCTACAAAATCAATCCCCCAGCTAATAAACCCCTCCGCATCTACGCCGCCAGCTAAGAAACCCCTCCTGCAGCTAGGAAACTCCTCCTCCAGCTACAAAATCAATCCCCCAGCTAATAAACCCCTCCCCATCTACGCCCCCAGCTAAGAAACCCCTCCTCCAGCTAAGAAACTCCTCCTCCAGCTACAAAATCAATCCCCCAGCTAATAAACCCCTCCCCATCTACGCCCCCAGCTATGAAACCCCTCCTCCAGCTAAGAAACTCCTCCTCCAGCTACAAAATCAATCCCCCAGCTAATAAACCCCACCCCATCTACGCCCCCAGCTAAGAAACCCCTCCACCAGCTAAGAAACTCCTCCTCCAGCTACAAAATCAATCCCCCAGCTAATAAACCCCTCCCCATCTACGCCCCCAGCTAAGAAACCCCTCCTCCAGCTAAGAAACTCCTCCTCCAGCTACAAAATCAATCCCCCAGCTAATAAACCCCTCCCCATCTACGCCCCCAGCTAAGAAACCCCTCCTCCAGCTAAGAAACACCTCTCCAGCTACGAAATCAATCCCCCAGCTAATAAACCCCTCCCCATCTACGCCCCCAGATAAGAAACCCCTCCTCCAGCTATGAAACTCCTCCTCCAGCTACGAAATCAATCCCCCAGGTAATAAACCCCTCCCCATCTACGCCCCCAGCTAAGAAACCCCTCCTCCAGCTAAGAAACTCCTCCTCCAGCTACGAAATCAATCCCCCAGCTAATAAACCCCTCCCCATCTACGCCCCCAGCTAATAAACCCCTCCCCATCTACGCCCCCAGCTAATAAACCCCTCCCCATCTACGCCCCCAGCTAAGAAACTCCTCCTCCAGCTACGAAATCAATCCCCCAGCTAATAAACCCCTCCCCATCTACGCCCCCAGCTGAGAAACTCCTCCTCCAGCTACGAAATCAATCCCCCAGCTAATAAACCCCTCCCCATCTACGCATCCAGCTAAGAAACCCTTCCTCCAGCTACGAAATCAAACCCCAGCTAATAAACCCCTCCCCATCTACGCCCCCAGCTAAGAAACCCCTCCTCCAGCTACGAAATCATCCCCCAGCTAATAAACCCCTCCCCATCTACGCCCCCAGCTAAGAAACCCCTCCTCCAGCTACGAAATCAATCCCCCAGCTAATAAACCCCTCCCCATCTACGCCCCCAGCTAAGAAACCCCTCCTCCAGCTAAGAAACTCCTCCTCCAGCTACAAAATCAATCCCCCAGCTAATAAACCCCTCCCTATCTACGCCCCCAGCTAAGAAACCCCTCCTCCAGCTACAAAATCAATCCCCCAGCTAATAAACCCCTCCCCATCTACCCCCCCAGCAAAGAAACCCCTCCTCCAGCTAAGAAACTCCTCCTCCAGCTACGAAATCAATCCCCCAGCTAATAAACCCCTCCCCATCTACGCCCCCAGCTAATAAACCCCTCCCCATCTACGCCCCCAGCTAAGAAACTCCTCCTCCAGCTACGAAATCAATCCAACAGCTAATAAACCCCTCCCCATCTACGCCCCCAGCTAAGAAACCCCTCCTCCAGCTACGAAATCAATCCCCCAGCTAATAAACCCCTCCCCATCTACGCCCCCAGCTAAGAAACCCCTCCTCCAGCTGAGAAACTCCTCCTCCAGCTACGAAATCAATCCCCCAGCTAATAAACCCCTCCCCATCTACGCCCCCAGCTAAGAAACTCCTCCTCCAGCTACGAAATCAATCCCCCAGCTAACAAACCCCTCCCCATCTACGCCCCCAGCTAAGAAACCCCTCCTCCAGCTACGAAATCAATCCCCCAGCTAATAAACCCCTCCCCATCTACGCCCCCAGCTAAGAAACCCCTCCTACAGCTAAGAAACTCCTCCTCCAGCTACGAAATCAATCCCCCAGCTAATAAACCCCTCCCCATCTACGCCCCCAGCTAAGAAACCCCTCCTCCAGCTACGAAATCAATCCCCCAGCTAAGAAACCCCTCCTCCAGCTAAGAAACTCCTCCTCCAGCTACAAAATCAATCCCCCAGCTAATAAACCCCTCCCCATCTACGCCCCCAGCTAAGAAACCCCTCCTCCAGCTAAGAAACTCCTCCTCCAGCTACAAAATCAATCCCCCAGCTAATAAACCCCTCCCCATCTACGCCCCCAGCTAAGAAACCCCTCCTCCAGCTAAGAAACTCCTCCTCCAGCTACGAAATCAATCCCCCAGCTAATAAACCCCTCCCCATCTACGCCCCCAGCTAATAAACCCCTCCCCATCTACGCCCCCAGCTAAGAAATTCCTCCTCCAGCTACGAAATCAATCCCCCAGCTAATAAACCCCTCCCCATCTACGCCCCCAGCTAAGAAACCCCTCCTCCAGCTAAGAAACTCGTCCTCCAGCTACGAAAGCAATCCCCCAGCTAATAAACCCCTCCCCATCTACGCCCCCAGCTAAGAAACCCCTCCTCCAGCTAAGAAACCCCTCCTCCAGCTACAAAATCAATCCCCCAGCTAATAAACCCCTCCCCATCTAGGCCCCCAGCTAAGAAACCCCTCCTCCAGATACAAAATCAATCCCCCAGCTAAGAAACTCCTCCTCCAGCTACAAAATCAATCCCCCAGCTAATAAACCCCTCCCCATCTACGCCGCCAGCTAAGAAACCCCTCCTCCAGCTAAGAAACTCCTCCTCCAGCTACAAAATCAATCCCCCAGCTAATAAACCCCTCCCCATCTACGCCCCCAGCTAAGAAACCCCTCCTCCAGCTAAGAAACTCCTCCTCCAGCTACAAAATCAATCCCCCAGCTAATAAACCCCTCCCCATCTACGCCCCCAGCTAAGAAACCCCTCCTCCAGCTAAGAAACTCCTCCTCCAGCTACAAAATCAATCCCCCAGCTAATAAACCCCTCCCCATCTACGCCCCCAGCTAAGAAACCCCTCCACCAGCTAAGAAACTCCTCCTCCAGCTACAAAATCAATCCCCCAGCTAATAAACCCCTCCCCATCTACGCCCCCAGCTAAGAAACCCCTCCTCCAGCCAAGAAACTCCTCCTCCAGCTACAAAATCAATCCCCCAGCTAATAAACCCCTCCCCATCTACGCCCCCAGCTAAGAAACCCCTCCTCCAGCTAAGAAACACCTCCTCCAGCTACGACATCAATCCCCCAGCTAATAAACCCCTCCCCATCTACGCCCCCAGCTAAGAAACCCCTCCTCCAGCTATGAAACTCCTCCTCCAGCTACGAAATCAATCCCCCAGCTAATAAACCCCTCCCCATCTACGCCCCCAGCTAATAAACCCCTCCCCATCTACGCCCCCAGCTAGGAAACTCCTCCTCCAGCTACGAAATCAATCCCCCAGCTAATAAACCCCTCCCCATCTACGCCCCCAGCTAAGAAACCCCTCCTCCAGCTACGAAATCAATCCCCCAGCTAATAAACCCCTCCCCATCTACGCCCCCAGCTAAGAAACCCCTCCTCCAGCTAAGAAACTCCTCCTCCAGCTACAAAATCAATCCCCCAGCTAATAAACCCCTCCCCATATACGCCCCCAGCTAAGAAACCCCTCCTCCAGCTAAGAAACTCCTCCTCCAGCTACAAAATCAATCCCCCAGCTAATAAACCCCTCCCCATCTACGCCCCCAGCTAAGAAACCCCTCCTCCAGCTAAGAAACTCCTCCTCCAGCTACAAAATCAATCCCCCAGCTAATAAACCCCTCCCCATCTACGCCCCCAGCTAAGAAACCCCTCCTCCAGCTAAGAAACTCCTCCTCCAGCTACAAAATCAATCCCCCAGCTAATAAACCCCTCCCCTACTACACCCCCAGCTACGAAACCCCTCCTCCAGCTACGAAATCAATCCCCCAGCTAATAAACCCCTCCTCCAGCTAAGAAACCCCTCCTCCAGCTACAAAATCAATCCCCCAGCTAATAAACCCCTCCCCATCTACGCCCCCAGCTAAGAAACCCCTCCTCCAGCTAAGAAACCCCTCCTCTAGCTACAAAATCAATCCCCCAGCTAATAAACCAATCCCCATCTACGCCCCCAGCTAAGAAACCCCTCCTCCAGCTAAGAAACTCCTCCTCCAGCTACGAAATCAATCCCCCAGCTAATAAACCCCTCCCCATCTACGCCCCCAGCTAAGAAACCCCTCCTCCAGCTAAGAAACACCTCCTCCAGCTACGAAATCAATCCCCCAGCTAATAAACCCCTCCCCATCTACGCCCCCAGCTAAGAAACCCCTCCTCCAGCTATGAAACTCCTCCTCCAGCTACGAAATCAATCCCCCAGCTAATAAACCCCTCCCCATCTACGCCCCCAGCTAATAAACCCCTCCCCATCTACGCCCCAGCTAGGAAACTCCTCCCCAGCTACGAAATCAATCCCCCAGCTAATAAACCCCTCCCCATCTACGCCCCAGCTAAGAAACCCCTCCTCCAGCTACGAAATCAATCCCCCAGCTAATAAACCCCTCCCCATCTACGCCCCCAGCTAAGAAACCCCTCCTCCAGCTAAGAAACTCCTCCTCCAGCTACAAAATCAATCCCCCAGCTAATAAACCCCTCCCCATATACGCCCCCAGCTAAGAAACCCCTCCTCCAGCTAAGAAACTCCTCCTCCAGCTACAAAATCAATCCCCCAGCTAATAAACCCCTCCCCATCTACGCCCCCAGCTAAGAAACCCCTCCTCCAGCTAAGACACTCCTCCTCCAGCTACAAAATCAATCCCCCAGCTAATAAACCCCTCCCCATCTACGCCCCCAGCTAAGAAACCCCTCCTCCAGTTAAGAAACTCCTCCTCCAGCTACAAAATTAATCCCCCAGCTAATAAACCCCTCCCCATCTACGCCCCCAGCTAAGAAACCCCTCCTCCAGCTAAGAAACTCCTCCTCCAGCTACAAAATCAATCCCCCAGCTAATAAACCCCTCCCCATCTACGCCCCCAGCTACGAAACCCCTCCTCCAGCTACGAAATCAATCCCCCAGCTAATAAACCCCTCCTCCAGCTAAGAAACCCCTCCTCCAGCTACTAAATCAATCCCCCAGCTAATAAACCCCTCCCCATCTACGCCCCCAGCCAAGAAACCCCTCTTCCAGCTAAGAAACCCCTCCTCCAGCTAAGAAACCCCTCCTCTAGCTACAAAATCAATCCCCCAGCTAATAAACCAATCCCCATCTACGCCCCCAGCTAAGAAACCTCTCCTCCAGCTACAAAATCAATCCCCCAGCTAATAAACCCCTCCCCATCTACGCCCCCAGCTAAGAAACCCCTCCTCCAGCTAAGAAACTCCTCCTCCAGCTACAAAATCAATCCCCCAGCTAATAAACCCCTCCCCATCTACGCCCCCAGCTAAGAAACCCCTCCCCATCTACGCCCCCAGCTAAGAAACCCCTCCTCCAGCTAAGAAACTCCTCCTCCAGCTACAAAATCAATCCCCCAGCTAATAAACCCCTTCCCATCTACGCCCTTAGCTAAGAAACCCCTCCTCCAGCTAGGAAACTCCTCCTCCAGCTACAAAATCAATCCCCCAGCTAATAAACCCCTCCCCATCTACGCCCCCAGCTAAGAAACCCCTCCTCCAGCTAAGAAACTCCTCCTCCAGCTACAAAATCAATCCCCCAGCTAATAAACCCCTCCCCATCTACGCCCCCAGCTAAGAAACCCCTCCTCCAGCTAAGAAACCCCTCCTCCAGCTACAAAATCAATCCCCCAGCTAATAAACCCCTCCCCATCTTGGCCCCCAGCTAAGAAACCCCTCCTCCAGCTACAAAATCAATCCCCCAGCTAATAAACCCCTCCTCCAGCTAAGAAACCCCTCCTCCAGCTACAAAATCAATCCGTCAGCTAATAAACCCCTCCCCATCTACGCCCCCAGCTAAGAAACCCCTCCTCCAGCTAAGAAACTCCTCCTCCAGCTACAAAATCAATCCCCCAGCTAATAAACCCCTCCCCATCTACGCCCCCAGCTAAGAAACCCCTCCTCCAGCTAAGAAACTCCTCCTCCAGCTACGAAATCAATCCCCCAGCTAATAAACCCCTCCCCATCTACGCCCCCAGCTAATAAACCCCTCCCCATCTACGCCCCCAGCTAAGAAACTCCTCCTCCAGCTACGAAATCAATCCCCCAGCTAATAAACCCCTCCCCATCTACGCCCCCAGCTAAGAAACCCCTCCTCCAGCTAAGAAACTCCTCCTCCAGCTACGAAATCGATTCCCCAGCTAATAAACCCCTCCCCATCTACGCCCCCAGCTAAGAAACTGCTCCTCCGACTACGAAATCAATCCCCCAGCTAATAAACCCCTCCCCATCTACGCCCCCAGCTAAGAAACCCCTCCTCCAGCTACGAAATCAATCCCCCAGCTAATAAACCCCTCCCCATCTACGCCCCCAGCTAAGAAACCCCTCCTCCAGCTAAGAAACCCCTCCTCCAGCTACAGAATCAATCAACCAGCTAATAAAACCCTCCCCAACTACGCCCCCAGCTAAGAAACCCCTCCTCCAGCTACAAAATCAATCCCCCAGCTAATAAACCCCTCCCCATCTTGGCCCCCAGCTAAGAAACCCCTCCTCCAGCTACAAAATCAATCCCCCAGCTAATAAACCCCTCCTCCAGCTAAGAAACCCCTCCTCCAGCTACAAAATCAATCCCCCAGCTAATAAACCCCTCCCCATCTACGCCCCCAGCTAAGAAACCCCTCCTCCAGCTAAGAAACTCCTCCTCCAGCTACAAAATCAATCCCCCAGCTAATAAACCCCTCTCCATCTACGCCCCCAGCTAAGAAACCCCTCCTCCATCTAAGAAACTCCTCCTCCAGCTACGAAATCAATCCCCCAGCTAATAAACCCCTCCCCATCTACGCCCCCAGCTAATAAACCCCTCCCCATCTACGCCCCCAGCTAAGAAACTCCTCCTCCAGCTACGAAATCAATCCCCCAGCTAATAAACCCCTCCCCATCTACGCCCCCAGCTCAGAAACCCCTCCTCCAGCTAAGAAACTCCTCCTCCAGCTACGAAATCAATCCCCAAGCTAATAAACCCCTCCCCATCTACGCCCCCAGCTAATAAACCCCTCCCCATCTACGCCCCCAGCTAAGAAACTCCTCCTCCGGCTACGAAATCAATCCCCCAGCTAATAAACCCCTCCCCATCTACGCCCCCAGCTAAGAAACCCCTCCTCCAGCTACGAAATCAATCCCCCAGCTAATAAACCCCTCCCCATCTACGCCCCCAGCTAAGAAACCCCTCCTCCAGCTAAGAAACTCCTCCTCCAGCTACGAAATCAATCCCCCAGCTAATAAACCCCTCCCCATCTACGCCCCCAGCTAAGAAACCCTCCTCCAGCTACGAAATCAATCCCCCAGCTAATAAACCCCTCCCCATCTACGCCCCCAGCTAAGAAACCCCTCCTCCAGCTAAGAAACTCCTCCTCCAGCTACAAAATCAATCCCCCAGCTAAAAAACCCCTCCCCATCTACGCCCCCAGCTAAGAAACCCCTCCTCCAGCTAAGAAACCCCTCCTCCAGCTACAAAATCAATCCCCCATCTAATAAACCCCTCCCCATCTACGCCCCCAGCTAAGAAACCCCTCCTCCAGCTAAGAAACTCCTCCTCCAGCTACGAAATCAATCCCCCAGCTAATAAACTTCTCCCCATCTATGCCCCCAGCTAATAAACCCCTCCCCATCTACGCCCCCAGCTAAGAAACTCCTCCTCCAGCTACGAAATCAATCCCCCAGCTAATAAACCCCTCCCCATCTACGCCCCAGCTAAGAAACCCCTCCTCCAGCTACGAAATCAATCCCCCAGCTAATAAACTCCTCCCCATCTACGCCCCCAGCTAATAAACCCCTCCCCATCTACGCCCCCAGCTAAGAAACTCCTCCTCCAGCTACGAAATCAATCCCCCAGCTAATAAACCCCTCCCCATCTACGCCCCCAGCTAAGAAACCCCTCCTCCAGCTACGAAATCAATCCCCCAGCTAATAAACACCTCCCCATCTACGCCCCCAGCTAAGAAACCCCTCCTCCAGCTAAGAAACTCCTCCTCCAGCTACGAAATCAATCCCCCAGCTAATAAACCCCTCCCCATCTACGCCCCCAGCTAAGAAACCCCTCCTCCAGCTACGAAATCAATCCCCCAGCTATTAAACCCCTCCCCATCTACGCCCCCAGCTAAGAAACCCCTCCTCCAGCTAAGAAACTCCTCCTCCAGCTACAAAATCAATCCCCCAGCTAATAAACCCCACCCCATCTGAGCCCCCAGCTAAGAAACCCCTCCTCCAGCTAAGAAACTCCTCCTCCAGCTACAAAATCAATCCCCCAGCTAATAAACCCCTCCCCATCTACGCCCCCAGCTAAGAAACCCCTCCTCCAGCTACGAAACTCCTCCTCCAGCTACGAAATCAATCCCCCAGCTAATAAACCCCTCCCCATCTACGCCCCCAGCTTAAAAACCCCTCCCCATCTACGTCCCCAGCTAAGAAACTCCTCCTCCAGCTACGAAATCAATCCCCCAGCTAATAAACCCCTCCCCATCTACGCCCCCAGCTAAGAAACCTCTCCTCCAGCTACAAAATCAATCCCCCAGCTAATAAACCCCTCCCCATCTACGCCCCCAGCTAAGAAACCCCTCCTCTAGCTAAGAAACTCCTCCTCCAGCTACAAAATCAATCCCCCAGCTAAGAAACCCCTCCCCATCTACGCCCCCAGCTAAGAAACCCCTCCTCCAGCTAAGAAACCCCTCCTCCAGCTACAAAATCAATCCCCCAGCTAATAAACCCCTCCCCATCTAGGCCCCCAGCTAAGAAACCCCTCCTCCAGGTACAAAATCAATCCCCCAGCTAATAAACCCCTCCTCCAGCTAAGAAACTCCTCCTCCAGCTACAAAATCAATCCCCCAGCTAATAAACCCCTCCCCATCTACGCCCCCAGCTAAGAAACCCCTCCTCCAGCTAAGAAACTCCTCCTCCAGCTACAAAATCAACCCCCCAGCTAATAAACCCCTCCCCATCTACGCCCCCAGCTAAGAAACCCCTCCACCAGCTAAGAAACTCCTCCTCCAGCTACAAAATCAATCCCCCAGCTAATAAACCCCTCCCCATCTACGCCCCCAGCTAAGAAACAAATCCTCCAGCTAAGAAACTCCTCCTCCAGCTACAAAATCAATCCCCCAGCTAATAAACCCCTCCCCATCTACGCCCCCAGCTAAGAAACCCCTCCTCCAGCTAAGAAACACCTCCTTTAGCTACGAAATCAATCCCCCAGCTAATAAACCCCTCCCCATCTACGCCCCCAGCTAAGAAACCCCTCCTCCAGCTATGAAACTTCTCCTCCAGCTACGAAATCAATCCCCCAGCTAATAAACCCCTCCCCATCTACGCCCCAGCTAATAAACCCCTCCCCATCTACGCCCCCAGCTAGGAAACTCCTCCTCCAGCTACGAAATCAATCCCCCAGCTAATAAACCCCTCCCCATCTACGCCCCCAGCTAAGAAACCTCTCCTCCAGCTACAAAATCAATCCCCCAGCTAATAAACCCCTCCCCATCTACGCCCCCAGCTAAGAAACCCCTCCTCTAGCTAAGAAACTCCTCCTCCAGCTACAAAATCAATCCCCCAGCTAAGAAACCCCTCCCCATCTACGCCCCCAGCTAAGAAACCCCTCCTCCAGCTAAGAAACCCCTCCTCCAGCTACAAAATCAATCCCCCAGCTAATAAACCCCTCCCCATCTAGGCCCCCAGCTAAGAAACCCCTCCTCCAGGTACAAAATCAATCCCCCAGCTAATAAACCCCTCCTCCAGCTAAGAAACTCCTCCTCCAGCTACAAAATCAATCCCCCAGCTAATAAACCCCTCCCCATCTACGCCCCCAGCTAAGAAACCCCTCCTCCAGCTAAGAAACTCCTCCTCCAGCTACAAAATCAACCCCCCAGCTAATAAACCCCTCCCCATCTACGCCCCCAGCTAAGAAACAAATCCTCCAGCTAAGAAACTCCTCCTCCAGCTACAAAATCAATCTCCCAGCTAATAAACCCCTCCCCATCTACGCCCCCAGCTAAGAAACCCCTCCTCCAGCTAAGAAACACCTCCTTTAGCTACGAAATCAATCCCCCAGCTAATAAACCCCTCCCCATCTACGCCCCCAGCTAAGAAACCCCTCCTCCAGCTATGAAACTTCTCCTCCAGCTACGAAATCAATCCCCCAGCTAATAAACCCCTCCCCATCTACGCCCCAGCTAATAAACCCCTCCCCATCTACGCCCCCAGCTAGGAAACTCCTCCTCCAGCTACGAAATCAATCCCCCAGCTAATAAACCCCTCCCCATCTACGCCCCCAGCTAAGAAACCCCTCCTCCAGCTACGAAATCAATTCCCCAGCTAATAAACCCCTCCCCATATACGCCCCGAGCTAAGAAACCCCTCCTCCAGCTAAGAAACTCCTCCTCCAGCTACAAAATCAATCCCCCAGCTAATAAACCCCTCCCCATCTACGCCCCCAGCTAAGAAACCCCTCCTCCAGCTAAGAAACTCCTCCTCCAGCTACAAAATCAATCCCCCAGCTAATAAACCCCTCCCCATCTACGGCCCCCAGCTAAGAAACCCCTCCTCCAGTTAAGAAACTCCTCCTCCAGCTACAAAATCAATCCCCCAGCTAGTAAACCCCTCCCCATCTACGCCCCCAGCTAAGAAACCCCTCCTCCAGCTACGAAATCAATCCCCCAGCTAATAAACCCCTCCTCCAGCTAAGAAACCCCTCCTCCAGCTACAAAATCAATCTCCCAGCTAATAAACCCCTCCCCATCTACGCCCCCAGCTAAGAAACCCCTCCTCCAGCTAAGAAACCCCTCCTCTAGCTACAAAATCAATCCCCCAGCTAATAAACCCCTCCCCATCTACGCCCCCAGCTAAGAAACCCCTCCTCCAGCTAAGAAACCCCTCCTCCAGCTACAAAATCAATTCCCCAGCTAATAAACCCCTCCCCATCTACGCCCCCAGCTAAGAAACCCCTCCTCCAGCTAAGAAACTCCTCCTCCAGCTACAAAATCAATCCCCCAGCTAATAAACCCCTCCCTATCTACGCCCCCAGCTAAGAAACCCCTCCTCCAGCTAAGAAACTCCTCCTCCAGCTACAAAATCGATCCCCCAGCTAATAAACCCCTCCCCATCTACGCCCCCAGCTAAGAAACCCCTCCTCCAGCTAAGAAACTCCTCCTCCAGCTACAAAATCAATCCCCCAGCTAATAAACCCCTCCCCATCTACGCCCCCAGCTAAGAAACCCCTCCTCCAGCTAAGAAACTCCTCCTCCAGCTACAAAATCAATCCCCCAGCTAATAAACCCCTCCCCATCTACGCCCCCAGCTAAGAAACCCCTCCTCCAGCTAAGAAACCCCTCCTCCAGCTACAAAATCAATCCCCCAGCTAATAAACCCCTCCCCATCTACGCCCCCAGCTAAGAAACCCCTCCTCCAGCTAAGAAACTCCTCCTCCAGCTACAAAATCAATCCCCCAGCTAATAAACCCCTCCCCATCTACGCCCCCAGCTAAGAAACCCCTCCTCCAGCTAAGAAACTCCTCCTTCAGCTACAAAATCAATCCCCCAGCTAATAAACCCCTCCCCATCTACGCCCCCAGCTAAGAAACCCCTCCTCCAGCTAAGAAACACCTCCTGTTACCAGCTCCCTACCAGAAACAATGTCCCTTTCTAATTAAAAATAAAATATGTGATAGAAAATATTTCAAAAATATCTAATTACCATACCAATGAAGATCTCTAAATTTGTGCTAAACTTCTCAGCAAAGGCAATAAATATCAATGAAGATCAACACAAAATTACCAACTATTCTTTGAGCTTAACTCGTATGGTTATGTTATAACAAATTAAAGACGTACACAAAAGGCACAAATTAATCATTTTGTTACTCATACGAGTTTCAATGATAAAGTCATCGTCATTAGTGAGTGTCGCTACTACTAAATCTAACTTGAAACACTCACTGATGATGATGACCATATCATTAAAACTCGTACGAGTATATAAATGATTAATTTGTGCGTTTTGTGTACGTCGTTTGTGTGTATTAACACACAACTAATACATTATTTTGTGAATGTAAATTCAAGTTGAAAATTTGTGTATTTATATTCATTGAAGATGGATTTTTTTACTGAAACATGTAAGAGAAATAAATTATTAATCGTGAATTCGTTACTATTTCGTTATAGAAATGCATACTGAAAATGATAAAAGCAAACTGTATAAATCGTAAATACCATATTTTATCCAACAATCAAACATTGTAGTTTAAACATTTTTAAGAATTAACTTCAAGTTTACAAATAACTGTTTATAAAACCTTTATTCAACATAAACAATATTCTCTAAACCAAAATGAAAGTTATATCAGTGAAATAAAATAATTATTGACACACACTTATTTATAAAGTTAATTATAACCAAATTTAACTTTAATAAATCACTGTAAAGTTTTACATGAAGTAATCGAGGAAGAAACAAGTAAATAGATACAAATACAATACAGAGAATTATTATGTGAAATATTTGTTAGATATAGCTGTTCAAAAACCTTACTTTTCCAAAACTTCCTTTACCAAGGACCATGAGGAAGTTAAAATCGGAAGACCTGATGACGTCTTTCTTTCCCATATTATGGGGCACGTCCCTGTCTGGCGCTACTGGGACCTTCTTTGTAATGGAAGTTTTCTAAAAACCAGACCACGATTAGGTTAAAACACAACAAGATATTCTGGTCACATACACTAACAATGAAACACAAAATTATTCCTTTTCAGCATAACACAGTACACGTCAATACAAATTGTACAGACAATAAACAAATAAAAATCTACTTACCAAAGCTGCAGGAAATTGATGAAAAATATTTATATTATAATTATCTATATGCTCATGTATGTGTGTTTGTATCAGTAGAAATTTTTTTGTTGTTATTTATTATATTTTTTATTATAAAAAACACTTTACAAAGAAGATTCTACTTAATTATTGCTAATGCTACCATGTGAGCTCGTGAAAATCATTAGGGCCTCAGCAAGTACTTTCTTGTTTTGTAAGTGCTTTATATAAATATATATATATATATATATATATATATATATATATAAATATATATATATATATATATATATGTATATATATATATACACACACATACACACACACACACACACACACACAATTAGTTTTCTTGTATAAAAATAAAAAATAACAGAATTAATTCAACACAAGAATTAATACTTTTATTTGAATCGCCTCAGCTGTTTTTGATATGTATATATATATATATATATATATATATATATATATATATATATATATATATATGTATATATATATATATATATATATATATATATATATATATATATATATATATGTATATATATATACAGTATTAGGTATAGTTAAATTTAATTAGGAAAATAATACATTTCCCAAAAAATAGTTTTACAAAGTTTCACATGTAACTAAATACAGTGATCCCTCGCTATTTGCGGTGGTTACGTTCCCCCTGAACTTATAGCGAATACTGAAACCAACTCCATATGGAAAGGGAAGGGTTACGTTCCACATAAAAAATGATAACACTAATTACAGCTATACTGTACACTTTTAATACAGTATGGTATTTTTACTTGCTACACAATTACATACACATTTTTATTGTTTATTTACATTTTCCTTCAATCCGAAAACATGAAAATTCTATATTTATCGCGCTCACCCACACGTACTCTTTATTGTTAAACACTGAATCCACTGAATTTTTAAATACCCGATTCTAGACAAATAATATTCTAAACTCGGTTAATTTCATGTTTAAAAACTTATTATTTTAATGTAAGCGTGATTTTTGTCTAGTTCATTGCACAATTCTTTATATGGCGTGGCGACCGTGCTTCTTCCAGCTCTCGATTAAATTTTAATACGACTTTTGGTATTTGGATTTCGAAAACTATTAAATTAGCAGTAAGTAAACAGAAGTGATGCTAAACCTATGTATGGAGTTGGTTGTGGGCGTGGGATTGCCTCATCGTTGTTTGTCAGTGACGGTAACGCCACTTGTTATAAATAAGGAAAGCCTATCTCTTGAGTAGTAGCCGTAGAAGCGTACTGTATAACGGATGTGTGGAGAATAATCAGATTTCTCTGAGATAAGTAGCTACAGTGCTGTACTAAATAAATAAGGCGAGAACACATTATCCTACAACCTGCACAGTAACTATACTGTCTCTCTTGTTTTTTTTTTTTAATACGATACATAGCAGGACATCCTGTAATTTTGCCAACCGCGAATAGCAAGGGTCTACTGTATATATCACAATAGAATTTTAAAACCATTTTCACTCCTATAGACATTTTAGTAACTAATCAGAAATAAAGATTAAACTGAACTTCATTAATAAATATAAATAATTACCAAAGTGTTATTAATAAAATCCAAATTTTCTTAGAGATATAAAATTTATATGATTAAAAAACATAACTGTAATTATAAATATAAAGATTAATACACTTCAAGCGAAAAATACTAGTAATAAAATATTAATAATTTCGGAATACTAGAGTTAATGGCACAAAACACTAACAAGGCGGCAATGTTAAATCAGTAAAGAAGAAAAGAACAGCACACATTACATAATGATTAATAATGAGACATAAACATAAAAGTTTTACACATTTTGAAACATGAATAAGGATGAACAAGGAGGATAGTTTAATGTAGTCCTAAACATAAAGCAATAAAACAATCTGTCACAGAGAGGGAAATGTAAAGCTATAGGAACTAGTTTTAGGAGTATAATTTGGAAATTTGTTTTAAGAAAAAACATAAAGGGTACTTCGAAAACAGTTTGAAAAGACTCGTGTGCAAATAATTTCATCAGAATTAACGAAGAATAAATTTAAAACCCAAGACACAGTTAGAAATTTGATGGCATATATCTACTTAAATATAATACTTATATCTAAAGATAACTTGACATAATGTTTACCTTATAATATTGCTGTAAATAGAAAGAGTATTTATTCGTACAAAGTGTCTAAAAGAAACAAACAGGCTAACAATATGGAAATGTGATATAGTTAAGCAAATATCTAAATAATTTTAAAATTATACATGCCGTAATAATAACTGCACAAACTGAAACGTGCAACTAACTACATGCTTCTATGAAACGGTGAATTTACACATTTATCTATAGAGTAAACACACGAGATATTTATTTTACTACTACGCATACTACGAAATCATTTTTAAAATGAGGAAATAAAACAATGTCGTTAAAAATCATTGAAAAATTGTAAAGTGGAAAGTGGTTTCTATGGAATTAATGAATAAATAATATAAAAACATTGGGTAGGTTTGCTACGGCATAATGTCAAAACATTGTATTTCATCTGAAGTTTAAAAACTATTTTTACTAAATAATTATATTACAAAAACTAATTACTTTCTCAATGAAAATAGTTATAAAACAATGTTTCTAAAAGTGGAAAATATTGTAAATAAGTCCCTCTATAATCCGGCGTTTAGCTAGTCCAGCCCCTCCACTATTACGACATATTCGCAGATTAACTCCGCTCGTTAGAAAAGCAATGCTGATGGAGTTAAAATCTTTCTGAAAAATAATGTTTCCAAAAGTAGAAACACATCCCTCTATAATCCGACGCTTCGCTATTCTGGCTCTTCAACTAATCCGGCATATTCGCGGATTAACACCGGCCACTAGAAAACAATGGTGATTGAATTAAAAATGGAAAATATTGTGACCAAGTCCCCCTATAATCCGGCACTTCACTACTCTGGCCCCTCCAGTAGTCCGGCTATATTTGTAGATTAACTCTGCGGCTAGAAAACAATCGCGATAGAATTAAAATCTTTCTTGAAAACAATGTTAGATTAAAAAGTGTGCGTAAAGTTTTAAAACAATTGTTATATACATATTTAACAACAATTATCCGCAATGAATAAATAACTGTAGTTACTTATTGTAAAAATAAACGAACAAAATTATACAAAGAAAGCAAATCTATAGACAAGTCTGTTGCAGGGTAGTTTCTTAGTCAGAATGGCTTTCCAACTTGTGTCTATTTGTAACCACAGATTTATTCCCTTGCAGGGCAAGTCTGTTGCAGGGTAGTTTCGTAGTCAGAATGGCTTTCCAACTTGTGTCTATTTGTAACCACAGATTTATTCCCTTGCAGGGCAAGTCTGTTGCAGGATAGTTTCGTAGTCAGAATGGCTTTCCAACTTGTGTCTATTTGTAACCACAGATTTATTACCTTGCACGGCAAGTCTGTTGCAGGATAGTTTCGTAGTCAGAATGGCTTTCCAACTTATGTCTATTTGTAACCACAGATTTATTACCTTGCACGGCAAGTCTGTTGCAGGATAGTTTCGTAGTCAGAATGACTTTCCAACTTGTGTCTATTTGTAACCACAGATTTATTACCTTGCAGGGCAAGTCTGTTGCAGGGTAGTTTCGTAGTCAGAATGGCTTTCCAACTTGTGTCTATTTGTAACCACAGATTTATTACCTTGCACGGCAAGTCTATTGCAGGGTAGTTTCGAGTCAGAATGACTCTCTAACTTGTGTCTATTTGTAACCACAGATTTATTCCCTTGCAAGACAAGTCTGTTGCAGGGTAGTTTCGTAGTCAGAATGACTCTCCAACTTGTGTCTATTTGTAACCACAGATTTATTCCCTTGCAGGACAAGTCTGTTGCAGGGTAGTTTCGTAGTCAGAATGAGTCTCCAACATGTATCTATTTGTAACCACAGATTTATTACCTTGCAGGACAAGTCTGTTGCAGGGTAGTTTCGTAGTCAGAATGGCTTTCCAACTTGTGTCTATTTGTAACCACAGATTTATTCCCTTGCAGGACAAGTCTGTTGCAGGGTAGTTTCGTAGTCAGAATGGCTTTCCAACTTGTGTCTATTTGTAACCACAGATTTATTCCCTTGCAGGACAAGTCTGTTGCAGGGTAGTTTCGTAGTCAGAATGGCTTTCCAACTTGTGTCTATTTGTAACCACAGATTTATTACCTTGCACGGCAAGTCTGTTGCAGGGTAGTTTCGTAGTCAGAATGGCTTTCCAACTTATGTCTATTTGTAACCACAGATTTATTACCTTGCACGGCAAGTCTGTTGCAGGATAGTTTCGTAGTCAGAATGGCTTTCCAACTTGTGTCTATTTGTAACCACAGATTTATTACCTTGCACGGCAAGTCTGTTGCAGGGTAGTTTCGTAGTCAGAATGGCTTTCCAACTTGTGTCTATTTGTAACCACAGATTTATTACCTTGCACGGCAAGTCTGTTGCAGGATAGTTTCGTAGTCAGAATGGCTTTCCAACTTGTGTCTATTTGTAACCACAGATTTATTACCTTGCACGGCAAGTCTGTTGCAGGGTAGTTTCGTAGTCAGAATGGCTTTCCAACTTGTGTCTATTTGTAACCACAGATTTATTACCTTGCACGGCAAGTCTGTTGCAGGATAGTTTCGTAGTCAGAATGGCTTTCCAACTTGTGTCTATTTGTAACCACAGATTTATTCCCTTGCAGGACAAGTCTGTTGCAGGGTAGTTTCGTAGTCAGAATGGCTTTCCAACTTGTGTCTATTTGTAACCACAGATTTATTACCTTGCACGGCAAGTCTGTTGCAGGGTAGTTTCGTAGTCAGAATGGCTTTCCAACTTATGTCTATTTGTAACCACAGATTTATTACCTTGCACGGCAAGTCTGTTGCAGGATAGTTTCGTAGTCAGAATGGCTTTCCAACTTGTGTCTATTTGTAACCACAGATTTATTCCCTTGCAGGGCAAGTCTGTTGCAGGGCAGTTTCTTAGTCAGAATGGCTTTCCAACTTGTGTCTATTTGTAACCACAGATTTATTCCCTTGCAGGGCAAGTCTGTTGCAGGGTAGTTTCGTAGTCAGAATGGCTTTCCAACTTGTGTCTATTTGTAACCACAGAATTATTCCCTTGCAGGACAAGTCTGTTGCAGGGTAGTTTCGTAGTCAGAATGACTCTCCAACATGTATCTATTTGTAACCACAGATTTATTACCTTGCAGGACAAGTCTGTTGCAGGGTAGTTTCGTAGTCAGAATGGCTTTCCAACTTGTGTCTATTTGTAACCACAGATTTATTCCCTTGCAGGACAAGTCTGTTGCAGGGTAGTTTCGTAGTCAGAATGGCTTTCCAACTTGTGTCTATTTGTAACCACAGATTTATTCCCTTGCAGGACAAGTCTGTTGCAGGGTAGTTTCGTAGTCAGAATGGCTTTCCAACTTGTGTCTATTTGTAACCACAGATTTATTACCTTGCACGGCAAGTCTGTTGCAGGGTAGTTTCGTAGTCAGAATGGCTTTCCAACTTATGTCTATTTGTAACCACAGATTTATTACCTTGCACGGCAAGTCTGTTGCAGGATAGTTTCGTAGTCAGAATGGCTTTCCAACTTGTGTCTATTTGTAACCACAGATTTATTACCTTGCACGGCAAGTCTGTTGCAGGGTAGTTTCGTAGTCAGAATGGCTTTCCAACTTGTGTCTATTTGTAACCACAGATTTATTACCTTGCACGGCAAGTCTGTTGCAGGATAGTTTCGTAGTCAGAATGAGTTTCCAACTTGTGTCTATTTGTAACCACAGATTTATTCCCTTGCACGGCAAGTCTGTTGCAGGGTAGTTTCGTAGTTAGAATGGCTTTCCAACTTGTGTCTATTTGTAACCACAGATTTATTACCTTGCACGGCAAGTCTGTTGCAGGGTAGTTTCGTAGTCAGAATGACTTTCCAACTTGTGTCTATTTGTAACCACAGATTTATTACCTTGCAGGGCAAGTCTGTTGCAGGATAGTTTCGTAGTCAGAGTGGCTTTCCAACTTGTGTCTATTTGTAACCACAGATTTATTACCTTGCAGGGCAAGTCTGTTGCAGGGTAGTTTCGTAGTCAGAATGGCTTTCCAACTTGTGTCTATTTGTAACCACAGATTTATTACCTTGCACGGCAAGTCTGTTGCAGGATAGTTTCGTAGTCAGAATGGCTTTCCAACTTGTGTCTATTTGTAACCACAGATTTATTATCTTGCACGGCAAGTCTGTTGCAGGGTAGTTTCGTAGTCAGAATGGCTTTCCAACTTGTGTCTATTTGTAACCACAGATTTATTACCTTGCACGGCAAGTCTGTTGCAGGATAGTTTCGTAGTCAGAATGGCTTTCCAACTGGTGTCTATTTGTAACCTCAGATTTATTACCTTGCATGGCAAGTCTGTTGCAGGGTAGTTTCGTAGTCAGAATGACTTTCCAACTTGTGTCTATTTGTAACCACAGATTTATTCGCTTACAGGGCAAGTCTGTTATCTTAACTTGTACGTTACAACCAGTTTTAAGACGAAACGGCGTAAGATAACATAAGGTTCGCCGTATTAACTTATATATCCTTCCTGTAACATGTCTTAATCCGAGTATTCTATATATGCCTCGTATGGACACGTTCTGAGACCATCCTACAAGCGCGTTATAAACGGGGCCGCGTAATAAACGGGGACCTTAACAAGGTACACTACAACTACATGCAACCTTCTACTGACTTTATAAAATAAAGTACTTGACATCATAAAAAAAATACTTCAAATAAAAGGGCTATATTTTCACCCCACTAGAGGAAATAAAATGCCAGTAGGGTAGTAAAGGCAGGCAAGTAGTAGGTCCATTACAAAATCGTAAACTAGTTTCATGCATGCTAATAAAATTGACTTCAGGTTTATGTTTTTCTTTTAAATTTTAATTTATTTGTTACAAATTGTTTAGTTATCGAAAGAATAAACAAATATTTAAATCTTTTCTCTCGGTTTTAAACTTTCTTGCAGTTGCGAAGAAGGTGAGGTTCGCTATAGTAACTATTTTTACATTATTTAACTGGAGTTTACACTTGACACTTTACAAATATCTATATGTAAACACTTGCCTATATCAGCGCTGTTCTTGTCAGAAGTGTTTCATTGTCAACTTAGACCATAAGTGACCTTGGGGTTTTTTTAAAAGATAAAGAGCAGTGGGAAACTATATTAGGTGGTTTCAAGAGAGGTTTATGGGTGATGATGTAAAAAACCCAGAACTCTCCTAATATCTCTAATACAGGGTGACCGAAAAAGACTGGATGTTTTTTAAATGGCTATTACGCGCACGGCAGTCGTTGCTTGGAGGAGGGACTGCGACCGCAGACCTCTGCACATGATGCCATTTCATTGTTCCTGGAGCAGAGGACGGTACAGCACCGTATGTTTGCTTACGATGCGTATGTGCGAAATAGTGAGACTATCTTAGTTACGCAGCTGCTTTGTCGCGTTGTCTTTCAACTTGGACACCATGATATCGTTCCCAGTCAGAATACGATTCTCGAGTGGGTTAACAACTTGAGAACAACGGGAAGTATTTTAAAAAAAGAAGTCTCCTGGTCGAAACAAGTCTGCTAGAACGCCGCAAAACATTGAAATGGTTAGATAAGCTTTGATTCGTAGCCCAACTCGGTCGGCAAGAAGACACGCGCGTGTATTAAGCCTAACACGTGAATCAATGAGCAATTGTGAAAAAAGGCTTATTATTTCATCCGTACACGGTGTGCGTGACTCAGATGTTAAAAGAACGAAATTACAACCAACAAGGTTTCATGTGCAGGTGTTGCTTGATGAAAAAGAAAATGCAACGACCATCATGAGTGATGAGGCTCGTTTTCATTCATATGGTTCAGTTTACTCAACAAAAACAATATTTATTTCCAGCAAGATGGCGCCACTGCACACACTTCTCACTATGCAATTGTGGTGCGTCGTATGTTTCCAGGAAGGATCATTTCGCGTTTCGGTGATATCCCGTGGCCTCCAAGGTGCCCAATTTGAGCTGTTTTTTTCTGTGGAGCGTAAATGCCAATGTAGATAAATATTTAAATGCAATATAAGTTGTAATTAACAACATAATAAATGAATAATGTTAATTAAAAAAAAAAGTCTGGTTTTTTCGGTTACCCTGTATAATATTGCACTCACACCCTATCTTTAAGTAAAACATAGGGTCCGTTGCGAACATCTGACAGTGGGAATCATTTAAAATGGTAGTCCTTATTCAGCGAAAAAGTTAGTGCTAGTACAGGGAAGTGTTTACACATTGTAATATATGTTAAAGTGTGAAAATATTTTAAAGTTTCAAATAGAAGTGAAAAAAGTTTTTATTTATATATAATTTCTACACAATGTTTAGGACAAATTGAAACAAAGACACGTCCAAGATGTTAGGGTTTATAAAGAAAATAACCGCACTTAAAACCTAATAATTCCAGCAAAGGAATTAAACAATCGTTAAAAAGTTTTAGTGACTATCTCGACGCTACAATATTTTCGTTTTAGGGGTTCTATTTTAACAGTTATCTCACAAGCCTGATGACAATTCACAAGGGATGAAAGAGGGTTGGAAAAGCTAAGAAATACAACCCACCGAAGGAATTCTTGACTGGATTTTCGATCCCTGAGTGGAGAGCAAGCGTCCACAGGAACATAAATAGATGCAGTTAACTGCTTTAATGTGTCCACTTAGTTAGGAAACATAAAGAATACAAACATTCACAAAGCACTGAGCACAGTTAAACAAAGAAAACATACAAGTAAAACACAATGAACACAGTGGCTATATTATAACTAATGCAACCCACGGCCACAGTACAAAACTGTTAATGATATATTATTGCAAATTAATTTAATATTAAGGTAAGGTTTGACGAAGTGAGCACTCACTAATATTTTCGTTTACATATATATATATATATATATATATTATAAAATTGTATAATTTTTATTTATTATTTTATATAATATTACTTATTTATGTATATATATATATATATATATATATATATATATATATATAGAGAGAGAGAGAGAGAGAGAGAGAGAGAGATTGTTTGGACTAGGAGACTGACAGACGTACCTTGGTAAGAGTCCACTCTGTAGTCTTGAAATAGAAACACATAAAAGCACTTAACCAATGAAATATTTCAACCACACAGTGGTCTTTGTCAATCAAAGAGAAAACACAAAATGAAATATAAAGCTTTTACTTTATTTTATTTCATTCTGTCATATTTCATTCTGATAGCATCCGATACTTTTTTATCGGCGAAAAGCTTTGAATAAATATATTCATTAAAAGTATTCTTGTGTTTGAAATATT
>JBAIZL010000005.1:131794184-131809184 GCA_036971475.1 Prosapia bicincta
TTAAATAATGAACAAATTAAAGTGAAATCAAAGCACCAGATTAATTACAAGGTTATTGATGCCATGGCAAAAATTACACAGAAGTATAAAAACCAATAAACAAATGGTTGAATTGTAATACATATGATTTAATTTTTGTAAAACATTTTTGTTGAGATGCCAATATTTATTTTGTTGGCGAAAAGCTTTGAAAAATATATAAATTAAAACAACACTTGTATTAGAAATATTTTTATTAATTAAATATACAGATTTTACATATATATATATATATATATATATATATATATATATATATATATATATATATATATATATAAGCAAAGGCAAGTAATAAAACAGTGACTTAAGCTCACAACTTTACTACCCGGACAAGTTTCGGCAATGGTGTTGTCATCATCAGGGTATAAGTTCTCCACTGCTGATAAAGACAGGTTACCGAAACTAGTGTGGTTAGTAAAGTATAGATTAGATTTGCTATCTTTGCCTGCGTATGTTTCTCACTAGCCTATTCAGTGCATTGACTCACAATACGATGGTCTCCTTCCAGACCGGGTTCAAGGAAGACCGTATCGTCTTGGTTTTCTTCTTCACGTTATCGGCATCCGGGATGAGCTTCAGTTTGACGTAAGGGTCCGACAGACCGTTTGGATCCATCGGAATAAGGTTCTTGCCTTGCCGTACTGTAACAGACAAACACATACCTCAGAAACAATTACCTTCCTACAACATGGTCGTGGTCTTGTAGGTATAGTGCGAATCACATAACCGTGCACTTGGCCTTGAGAGGTCGCAGTAGGCGAGACGGGAAGTAGAAGGTCGGTATAAATACTTTCCTACAAACATGATAAGGGCTGTCAAAACACTGACTTGAATGAGAAGGTGGGTATTAGATGAATTCGATAATAAATTAGCTTTGGTATGATATAACAAACAATCTTTAAATAGGAGTAGACATATCAATTACAGAAATTGTTCATTTCTCAGGGCCAAGTGCACGGCTACGAGGATCGCACTATACTAATAAATATTCAGTACAACACAATATCTGTAACCATTAATTGACTCGGTTGAATAATGCAGTCGGTATTTCAACCATTTACAACTAAACTAATGGTCTTTATCAAGAGTAAAATACATTATTATTACAAAAAGGTAATTTTAATAAATTCAGACAGAAATTTGATTTCTTTGTTTGTTTCTTTACTGTGTTATTTTTCTTCCTCTATAATTTTCTTGTATCTGTTTGAACACTCCGTAGCTGAGCGGATTGCTGTACCCAGGTAGGCTTATTCCGTCCCAGGTTACAGTGACGACCTTGAACAGACATCTACCTTGTCGTCCACTTATCCACCAACAATCAGAACTGATTTGGCAGTCGAGCGATGAAGTTTACAACCCCGAGTAATTTATTTATAAAACTCTGTTATTTTGTAGGACAACTATCTCCGTATGGCCTCCTCAATGGTAACAAATATTTTTTAGTTCCGCTCTTGCCAGTGATTCATACATTTAAACGTGATAATAATGAATCCGTTTGCATATCTCACGTTTAATTTTACTTTAAGCCGATTATTAGCGGCTTCCAATAATTTACACATAAAATAGTTGTAACGGAATCTTTTCGACAATTAATCACAACTACGCATTATTATTTCTCCTAACAACGTCATCTACATTATTACAAGTAAATAAATTGATAAGAACAGCTGACACAAAATCCAATCTAGATTATCCAACAGACTTCCAACGCAAGTTGCGGCCGATCGCATAACTAAAAAATTCGGCATTAGTTACCATTTGTTTACTCAGGTCTAGACCTGGTTTGGGCCTCGTTGCACATAATGATGAGCAATGGAGTCTAAGTAAACACTTTGGATTAGTGAGCAAGAAGACGCGATTGGCTACACGATGCTATCTGGTCCTGTAAAGTGACATTGTTTTAAACTTTTATTGACGGTATTTTGTGAATTTCTTTAAAAAATAAAAGTGGTGTTAACAGATTCTATCTATTGTTTGTACTTTGAGTGTTAACAAATTTTAAAGTAATAGTCATCTTTCAGGTGAAACAGAAGGCAGGGGGCAATATAAATACTTTCCTACAAACGAAAGGGCTGTCCTTATGAGTGTCCAAACATAAATACTTTCCAAACATGATAAGGGCTGTCAAAACACCGACTTGCATGAGAAGGTATGTATTAGATAAATTAGCTTTGGTATGAAATAACGAACCATCTTGTTATACGTGTAGACATATCATATGCAGAAGCTGTTGATCTCTCAGGGCCAAGTGCACGGTTACGAGGTTCACAATTTAAATACTGTTAAACCGTGTATATTTCCTAAACCGGACAAAGTATGAAGCTCTGGGCGTTACCCGTGAACGTCTAGAATGTAACAGTTTGTAGGGAAAAGTTTGTAAATGTTTTGCATTTTTGCTTTAAAAATATGTACAAACAAAAATGACCATGGATTTTCAAGAATTTCTTCAAATTCCAAAAATTTACAAACGTTTTCCTCTATAAACTATTACATTCAGGAGGTATACGGGATTTATAAGTAACATACAGAGGTTTACACTTCGTACGGGAAATATACACATTTTTATAGCTGTTTTTAAAACCATTATACTTAAAATGTTTGTGTATTTAGTCAGAGTCTCGTGACCTAGTATTCAGTATGCTTGGATTAACTAGCATTTAGTGATGCTCATATTAAATACTACCCGTGTATCTTGCATATAGTCATATTGCCTACCTTACGCCTGATACCACTTTAAATTAAATATACACGTTATGAATTTTCAAGTAGTACAGATGATTTCATATTATAGGAGAATAAGAAATTTACGTATTATTGACATAAAGTAAATGCATTAACCTTATGTTACACAATTGTCTCTATAAAATAATTCCGATACGTAGTTTGACGTTTTTCTTAATGGCTTTACTTTGTACTATATTTATATGATACTAATATTTTGCGAGAGAGGTACATTTATGTGCAAAAACGTTTTAAATTTATTTATCACGATACATTTTTTCAACTAATGTTTTAATTAGCAATTCACTAACATTTAAAGTATACATCGGAGCTGTAATAAGGGTGCGTGTTTATTTTGCTTTTATAATAGTTTCACTCCATTATTTTAAAATTAAATAAATATTTTTTTAAAATATCAATTGTATTTTGAGTATGTTATTTTGAGTATTTCGTAACATTAAGTATTTTAAATGGTAAATGACTTGAAAAGGTTATTGGAAAACTTTAATGACGTAACAAAATGAACTTAAATTTGTGATAGGTTTGTTTCTAATATTGAAATTAAATGTAATGTGTGTATATATATATATATATATATATATATATATATATATATATATATATTAAATATGGTGATATGTTTTCTTGTAATATAGTTAATAAATTAAAAATACTTCAAAAACAAGAATACTTTTAATGAATATATTTATTCAAAGCTTTTCGCCGATAAAACAGTACCAGCATCTTCAAGAAAATAATTATCTAATAAAATCTAATAAAATCATTTTATTAGATAATTATTTTCCTGAAGATGCTGGTACTATTTTATCGGCGAAAAGCTTTGAATAAATATATTCATTAAAAGTATTCTTGTTTTTGAAATATTTTTAATTTATTATATATATATATATATATATATATATATACAGTAAACTCTTGATTATCCGTGGGCGGATTAACCGGTTTGCGGATTATCCGGGGTCTGCCATTGTTTTACAAATATCCAATTTTTATTCCAAACAGATTCATTAATGTTTTTTTTTAACCACTCAACGCGCCACAATATCCGGTAAAAACAACCATCATAAAAATAAACAAAGCTATCTCAAATAACGCAAGGATAAACGATAACTGTCCTGTTAGACCGAATGAACCAACTAGAGTTGGGAACAGACTACTGTATATAAGAGACAATGACAAATTGCTTGGACGCCCGAAAACCTAATGTGTATCATAAGATTGTAAACAAATGTCAGCTAATCTCGGCTATAAATAGTCTAGGACGTGACATACGCATTATCCATGTCTGTCATATACATTATCGATCGTTACGGCTTTGTGACACAAGTAGACACTGTGCGGCAAAATGGTTCTCAAGGAACTTAGATCGCACATTAAAGCTAAATCAATGCTCACAAAAAAAGAGACGAAAGTGACAGAGATTTTTTTGTTAAAAAGTGAAAGTATTATGTGTAAAGAAAATTACATATGTACATACATACTTACTTTTGACATATACTTATGTACGTATTGTAAATAGTTAGACATATAAATGTACATGTTATAATCCGTGAAATACATCGACATTTTAAATTATTTTCTGTATTTATTTTGTCCTCTGAAGATTATTTGTGAATTGCATTAACCGGGGTCATTATTTGTGTAACTTATGGTATAATAATCGATTATCGATCGTTTTGCGTATTCTTTGTTCATAGCGGATTATCCGGATAATTCGTTATCCGGCGTTGCCGGGCCACCCTATTCCACGGATAATCGGGAGTTTACTGTATATATATCTTACATAATTCTATATATATATATATATATATATATATATATATATATATATATATATATATATATATATTTGACAGTATTTTCTGTTTCGTTATTGAACAAAACAACATGTAATTAAGGGTTGTTACAGTGTACATTTAATGAACGGCCAAAATAGTAGTTTAGCACGAACGTTTATATGAATGTACGAAACAATATTATTTAATATTATAAAAACAAACCGTACTTGATCGAGTTTAAACTTAATGTTTAATTCATTGGTGTTTCAAGCACGGGACGGTATTTTTAAACTTACAGTTAACAATGTCTAAACGCAAGAAAAACTATTCAAGATTAAATAAAAATTGTCAAATAAATAAAATCTCTGTAAAAAAAAGTTATGATTTATTGATATCATTTATTATTATCTTTATCTATAAAATTATTGTAAATAAATGTAGATAAATGCTTAAATAATTGTAGATAAAGGCTTAAATAATTGTAGATAAAGGCTTATATATTTGTAGATAAAGGCTTAAATAATTGTAGATAAAGGCTTAAATAATTGTAGATAAAGGCTTAAATAATTGTAGATAAAGGCTTAAATGATTGTAGATAAAGGCTTAAATAATTGTAGATAAAGGCTTAAATAATTGTAGATAAAGACGATTCTATATTTTCTTTTAATGTACTGAATTAAAAGATATGTAGAGTTAGACATGATTACTCAATCCTATGCTTAAAAAACTTTTCAAAGTAAGTTTTAATCAAATTGAGTGGAAACTCTCTCGATCAGGAAAAAAGAAAACATTTGACAAAACAGATAAAATAAACGACAAAGTGAAACCAACCAAGCGTAGCGCCAATTAGAGTAGACGGGCAATTTTACACCCGTACTAAAAAATGTACGTTTCATTGTGTCTTAAAGCTGTAGGATATGTTTTACGTTCCTGTCACTTGCTTCAACGCGCTTTACATCCTGTTGTTAGAGGTCTGTTACTTTATTTATTGACTTTGTTTCCCGAGGGTTGTCTTCCTTTTTAAAATTCTTTCTTTTTAGTTTACTTTCGTGTCCAGTTATATCGTTCTCGCTAACGTTAAATTACATTGAAACTCCGTGTTGATTGAGTCTGCAGTGCATGTAAACCTGTTCGGCCACGTTTGCCGCTATATTAGTTCTATAAATACTGGTTTTCAGATATCGAATACAAATAAGTGTCTTTAAATATACTCGCATAAAGTACAATGTACAACTCGCATTTACAACTTTAAATGCAACTCATTAAAGTTAGTACGATTGAATAGTAGTACAATGATGTGTTTACCGTTGGAAGCAGCGACAAAAAAGGGAAGCGCCATCAGCACACTCTATTATGAGCATTTGCTTCAATGTGATTCCGACATTTACGTTGGACGCCTTTCCACTCCGGCATCTAACATATGTTCAGTACTTTGTGTTTTACAATGCGAGAAAAGTGTGTGCTGGAGGTTTGAAGAATATTAAGTAATCAATGTTTTCAGAAAAGAGTGTAACAAACGGTCACAATATATATATATACATATACATAGAGTATGTATTGTAACGGTTTTTTTGTTTTACCGCCAAACAGCTTGTAATTGACGCAAGCAGTTGCTAACAGTTCAATGAACTCCGCATGAAGGCAGCACATTCCGGTCTCCGTTTTTAATCAGCTGTTCAATTTGTATTTGATTTTTCCGGCCCCTTTTAAATTTAAATAGCAAGTTAAGTAGAGAGGTTGAAGGGCAAGGGTCGGAAGGATTTAGCTGGTAACTGCGGGAAGAACTCCCAATAGATCTGAGAAATGTCCAAGGAATCCAGCTAATAAGGACGTAACTTTTTCCTGAAACCAGGACACAAAAGGTAAATCATTTCAATATTTTGAATTTATATGTAATACATATTGCCAGTATGCACACTGTCCATGGGCCGAGGAAGGCTATTTGTCAAAATGTTTTTTGAGGGGTAGGATACTCTAAATTTTATTTTGGGGGGATAACTTCGTTGTTTAGCTTTTCTATGGTGGTGTGACAGTATATATACATAAAGTATAAATTTGTCATTTATTGTTTAGTAAAACTATTTCTCCAAATTCAGTTTTATGTTTACACTTCAACGGCATCAATGTATACACAGATCATGGAAGCCCCATTGTAATGGCAATTTAAAATATTCAACGTTTGCAACTAAAACAGTTTCATTTGGTTAAAATGTGATAATATCGATTTATACAACGCCATCGAGTGTGGCATCACCAAACACACGCCCAGTAGATCGGTAAACAGAATTCAATTTCTTTTATGACCTCACATGTTTGTTTACGTACCACACCCGTTTCCCGGTGTGTATTATTACGGCCTAGTATTACATTTCTCGATAAATAGATAGATATTAGCTTTTTGAATTAACCGTCATTTACCGCTATCTTGCACGACACATGTTTGTCCTTTACTACATTCTTTTCGCCTTTTTTAAATGATATCTATCTTCTTCATTTAGCTTTGTATCTGTTTACCCCATTATATTCTAGGCACCCTTCTTTATTTTTGTATTTGGTTTCTATTACCAAACTCATTTTTCGCATTTGCCCATTTTCCCATACAAAGGTAGTTTTCGTCTTTCTGTTTCTTCATTTAGTCTCGCGTTTCTTCTACTATTACCGTTTATTCTACTCTCGACTTGTTTACTTTGAACAATTTTAGTAAATAGAAATAAAAGATTAATTGCAACGGTTGTAGTATAACAGAGAAACATGGCGGCGAAGAAAATAGTTTTAAATAATAATAAAGCCGTGATAGGTCAAACTGTGAACGCATTTTGTTACATAAAAATGCCTTCTTCCCTTTGCGTCCCACAATAAATCGTTTTTGAAGATTTGAATGCTATCGTGCCACGTGGAGATTGTTTCTACCCACGATATCCTCATCATCAGGACTTGGGTGACTGAAATTAAACCTAGGAATCAAAAGAAAAAAGTGAAAATGTTTAGTTTTCCTATTAAAAAATGCTTTGATGAAATTTACATGTTACTTTTAATTTTCTACAACTAAAAACCAAAAGTTCTAACTCCTCTACTAATTTTTATAGTTTCTTTATTAAAGAAGTGTAAACATCTTTCTTAGTAAATATATATATATATATATATATATATATATATTATATATATATATATATATATATATATATATATATATATATATATATATATATATATATATATATATATATCTTTCTCTCTCTCTCTCTCTCTCTCTCTCTCTCTCTCTCTAACCAAACTATGTTATATATATACATTGGGTTTGTTTTAGCAAAATAAAGAGTAGTGAGATTTAGAGTAAATGATTTTAATCTTTACCGTTATAATAGCGGTAGTTATAAATAGTAAAAAAATATAATGCTTTTTTAAAAAATAGTATTTATATTTTTCCAGCATTTATACTTCAACGACAAAATAATCCAAACTGTTTCAATTTGACGCTATTATATTTTTAAAATTATTAGAGGCAAGAACTAAATATATCCTTGACTTCCATAATTTTAGTCCTTGACTTTAGGACCATTTTATATTTACTTTTTATTTTATAAGTGTTTATTTTTTGATAATTCGATCAAAATAGTTTATACGTAGGATCATAGTTTATTCCACAACTCGAAAGGTCATCACGGTGATCCTGCGTAAACTGAATTAAATTCAAGTGTTCCTTTCGGGAAAGGGCTACTCCACTTACGTATCTGTCTTTTTAGGGGCCACTTCACAATTATTTAGAAAGCATTCACGTGGTTTCCATTCGAGTCGCCATGGCGAGGTGCGTTATTGGTGGTTTTATTTACATTTGAGCGTATTTCTCTACACGAACCAAATGTTATTGCCAAAACTGTTTGGACTGTTTATATTGAGTGACTGCGTAATCTAAATATGTATCCGTTAACTTTACATTCACTTTGGTTTACCAACGAGGAATACAATACTTTTCGATTCTAGTAAATACGATCGATAAATAACACGTCAAAATCATTTTACAAACCCTTTTTTTAAACATATATTGCGGACCACGTAACCGTTCACTCGGTCTTGAGAGATCGCAGTAGGCGAGACGGGAGGTAGAGGGTCCGTATAAATACTTACAAACATGTTAAAGACTGTTAAAAGACTGACTTGCATGAGACGGTCAATAATAGATAATTCGATGATAAATTAGCTTTGGTATGAAATAATAAACAATCTTGAAATATATGTAGACATATCGCATGCACAAACTATTGATGTTTAGTACATTTTGAATTTGTAACATGTTTTCAGAAGTAGTAGTACAGGAGAAATCTCGCAAGGCCAAGTGCACGGTTACGCGGACCAAAGTGTACTTCCTAGAATTTTATGACGATAAAACTCTTAAATTATAATTTGATAATTTTTGTTTTGATGTCGGATCTATTTAAAGTTATACGTTTTTTTATATATCAGGGTATTTTAAACGTATTTACTGTAACCACCTACTTACGGAGAATCATTATTTATTCAGCAAACATAGTGGTAAAGTTCGTGAAGCATGAAAATCGCACTGCAGAATCAAACTGAGTTAACACGGCGCAGTGTAGGCAATCTAGCATCAGGAGTAACTGTGAAGGGAACAAACCAAGTTTAAGACAAAAAGAATTTTAAAAAAATGGTTCTGGCACTCGGGGGTGTCTCAACAGAAGTGATAAAATAGAGCTAATAGTCTCGCAAACGTTTCAACGAAAATCGCCGAAAATATGAATTTATAGACGTTTCATTCAATTTTTATATCTTGATTTAAGGCATATATTAATAAATACTATTGTTTATTGTAGTTAATATAAAATTATGTGGGTAACAAAAAAAATTTATTAGATGTTTATAGAATAGATTTTATTTTTACAATTTCAATTCAATTCAGTTCTTTTAAGTATAAGACATGTTTAAAATGTTTTATTTTCGAAAATTGAATTTAAACACATAGCTTATTAATATCGTCATACTGAAATACTTTTATTGGGATTTATCAAAATTTAAATAAATTAATATAATTAATAACCGATCAAAAGTATCTATTCAATAAATTATCTACAAGTATAAATAAATAACAATCTACGTGTGAAACGGCTGTTCTGCAACATAACCTATAACACAAAATCAGCTGTTACATGAAATCATATGTTACATTCAAATTCACTTGAATCACCTGAGAGAAATATGTGCTGTAAGGTATGCGTTTCAGAAATAGCGTGACGTGAAAGCAGTTATTTAATCTCATATTTTGTTCACCGTGTGTAAAGACGTCATCACTTCGAAAAACTGCAATGCATAATTATTAAATGTAATACAAGTTTTTCAAAGTCTTGTGCAATTTTACATTGTTTTATGTAATAACAAAATAAAAATGAAGTCATAAATCCATACAAAGACTAAATAACTAACTTCGATAAATAACTGACATTAAAAACAGAGACATTTATTGAAAGTGAGAATAGAGTTAAAATTAGTTGAAACGTACGTTTCCAGTCACCGCTAGTTTCTATGACAACGGGAATTGACAGAGTTATGACGTTCTCACTGAACATGTCGCCGCATTATCACAAAAAACTTTCCCTGCGGGGATTTTAACTGGACAACGACAGATACACTGACCGTTTGTCGATATCTCTTTGCAACTTTCCACCCTGCTAACTATATATTCCCCTTTAAATGGACAATAGCTATTTAAATTGTATGCGAGTTAGGGTCGGTTTTGCTAGCTTATTGCGTGAATAAATCGCATTATATCTTGCTTAATTGTTTTAGCCTCGTTTTATTTTATAAAATTGATTATTTATTTTAAAGATGTTTAAATTATATCCAAGCACAAGACTCTCTGTTAAGTAATGTCAATAAATACATATGTAATAAATACACTCTTAAAAATAAGGTGTTACATATAAATTCATTTATATATTTAATTTTTATTTAATAATTATATCGTCCCAATATAAAAGAAAATTTTTGTTTTATTGGTGCACATTGTGAAGCTAACGTAGGTGGTGAGCGCTCCTAGCGGGCGAAATAGAAAAATATCGTACGAGTTAGTAACTTAAGGCAATTAACTACATCACGCCATGTGACGTAAGCATGAGGCGATACTTCTGAACCAATCAGAATATTCAAAATAATAAGTAAGGGGGGGAATTCCAGTTAGCGCGTCCTTGCAGAAACACCACTTCTCAAAAAGTCTCCGAACGAGACGGACGTTGTTTAATATGTGTTAAAGTGTTTAACAAGTAATGTGCACAACCAGGTACGTTTTAGATAATAATAAAGAAAATGTATTTTAATGTTAACTAAGTTGAATTTTAAATGATAAACGGTTAACACATGAACGGTAGAAATTGTCCTTTGAATATTCACTTCTAAAAATTTAATTGGAAAACTTAAGTTACTACCTTCTCGATACATATAAAATTTTAAAGGTTAATAAGTAATTAAAATGTATGTAATAGTTAGCAGTAATTAAAAGATAATTACTCGACACATTGGTGTCTTTTGTTCTATTGTAATTTGTCATTGATTAATAAATTGCTAACTTTGTATTTTAAAGCTTTAAATTTTCATTTCCCAAGTAATCTAGAACTTTACAATATTATGTACAATTTTAATATAGTGCAATGTAATGTAGAAAAATGTAATGTAATGGAAAAGAATTGCACTATAAAGTAATTGTAATATAAAGCGTATTGTAAAGTAATTGGCATGTATTGCAAAGCACAGTAATTTTTATATAGTTCATGTAATGTAGTGTAGTGTAATGCAAAGCAATTGTAATATAATGGAATGGAATGTAATGTAGTACAATGTAGTGTAATGCAATGTAATGTACCACAATGTAGTGTAACGCAAAGTAATGTACCACAATGTAGTGTAACGCAATGTAATGTACCACAATGTAGTGTAATGCAATGTAATTGTAGTGCAATGGAAAGTAAATTATAATAAAATGAAATGAAACCTAATGTAATGCAATAAATTGTACCAAAATGTAATATATTGAAAATTAATTGTAATTTAAAGTAATGTAATATAATTCTAATGTGATGCATTAGAATATATTACAGAGAAATTGTAATTGTAACGTAACGTAAATGACATTGGCAAAATGCATGGTATTTTCGTAATTTATAGTCTTCCGCAATATAACTTAGTGTCTTACTATGACATAGGTACTTCGCACTAGTGGAATGTGAGCAACATTTGTAGGTGTAACGATGACAACGTGTAAATGTGATACATTCCTCGTCAGCAGAGTCACGTTTCCTTCATATTGCTGCAGATATCGGGCACTGCATCTACTTGTTTAGAGTATAGTATTAACTTCTACAGGTGGCGTGTAGACACTTCAAATCACCCGGGATGAGAGCAAGTAGACATGCTTCTGGAAAGCGCCTCTGCATACGCGATGGAAGGTTTCCTTCAGGTTGCTGCAGATATCGGGCACTGCATCTACTTGTTTAGAGTATAGTGTTACCATCTACAGGTGGCGTGTAGACACTTTCCATCGCCCGGGATGAGAGCATGTAGACATGCTTCTGGAAGCGCCTCTGCATACGCGATGGAAGGTTTCCTTCAGGTTGCTGCAGATATCGGGCACTGCCTCTACTTGTTTAGAGTATAGTGTTACCTTCTATAGGTGGCGTGTAGACACTTCCCATCGCCCGGGATGAGAGCATGTAGACATGCTTCTGGAAACGCTTCTGCATACGCGATGGAAGGTTTCCTTCAGGTTGCTGCAGATATAGGGTACTGCATCTACTTGTTTAGAGTATAGTGTTACCTTCTACCGGTGGCGTGTAGACACTTCCCATCGCCCGGGATGAGAGCATGTAGACATGCTTCTGGAAGCGCCTCTGCATACGCGATGGAAGGTTTCCTTCAGGTTGCTTCAGATATCGCGCACTGCATCTACTTGTTTAGAGTATAGTGTTACCTTCTACAGGTGGCGTGTAGACACTTCCATCGCCCGGGATGAGAGCATGTAGACATGCTTCTGGAAGCGCCTCTGCATACGCGATGGAAGGTTTCCTTCAGGTTGCTGCAGATATCGGGCACTGCATCTACTTGTTTAGAGTATAGTGTTACCTTCTACAGGTGGCGTGTAGACACTTCCATCGCCCGGGATGAGAGCATGTAGACATGCTTCTGGAAGCGCCTCTGCATACGCGATGGAAGGTTTCCTTCAGGTTGCTGCAGATATCGGGCACTGCATCTACTTGTTTAGAGTAGAGTGTTACCTTCTACAGGTGGCGTGTAGGCACTTCCCATCGCCCGAGATGAGAGCATGTAGACATGCGTCTGGAAGCGCCTCTGCATACGCGATGGAAGGTTTCCTTCAGGTTGCTTCAGATATCGCGCACTGCATCTACTTGTTTAGAGTATAGTGTTACCTTCTACAGGTGGCGTGTAGACACTTCCATCGCCCGGGATGAGAGCATGTAGACATGCTTCTGGAAGCGCCTCTGCATACGCGATGGAAGGTTTCCTTCAGGTTGCTGCAGATATCGGGCACTGCATCTACTTGTTTAGAGTATAGTGTTACCTTCTACCGGTGGCGTGTAGACACTTCCCATCGCCCGGGATGAGAGCATGTAGACATGCTTCTGGAAACGCTTCTGCATACGCGATGGAAGGTTTCCTTCAGGTTGCTGCAGATATAGGGTACTGCATCTACTTGTTTAGAGTATAGTGTTACCTTCTACCGGTGGCGTGTAGACACTTCCCATCGCCCGGGATGAGAGCATGTAGACATGCTTCGGGATAGCGCCTCTGCATACGCGATGGAAGGTTTCCTTCAGGTTGCTGCAGATATCGGGCACTGCATCTACTTGTTTAGAGTATAGTGTTACCTTCTACCGGTGGCGTGTAGACACTTCCCATCGCCCGGGATGAGAGCATGTAGACATGCTTCGGGATAGCGCCTCTGCATACGCGATGGAAGGTTTCCTTCATTTTGCTGCAGATATCGGGCACTGCATCTACTTGTTTAGAGTATAGTGTTACCTTCTACAGGTGGCGTGTAGACACTTCCCATCGCCCGGGATGAGAGCATGTAGACATGCTTCGGGATAGCGCCTCTGCATACGCGATGGAAGGTTTCCTTCAGGTTGCTGCAGATATTGGGCACTGCATCTACTTGTTTAGAGTATAGTGTTACCTTCTACAGGTGGCGTATAGACACTTCCCATCGCCCGAGATGAGAGCATGTAGACATGCGTCTGGAAGCGCCTCTGCATACGCGATGGAAGGTTTCCTTCAGGTTGGTGCAGATATCGGGCACTGCATCTACTTGTTTAGAGTATAGTGTTACCTTCTACAGGTGGCGTGTAGACACTTCCCATCACATGCTTCGGGAAAGCGCCTCTGCATACTTGATGGAAGGTTTCCTATAGAGGGATCCTTTTGCCCTCCAAATACTCTCTAATTAAGAACGTCTTTGTAATTCTGAGAGAAGGTAAAGTAAATACTATTATAAGAATGATACATGTTTGTCTGAAAAAGTCATTGCCTCAGAAACCAGTCCAGACATATTTCTGAAAACGGGATATATTCTAATGCCATTATAATGTATCAATCTATATGCCTAGATATAGATATGCCCAGATCTATGTCCCTAGATCCAAATTTAAACGCCAATCCCAGATATGCCCAGATCTATGTCCCTAGATCCAAATTTAAACGTTAATCCCAAGGGAATACGTTTTTACAAATAATATATAGTTTTACGGTAATTTCTAAGAAAATAATGTGAACAATCGGAAATTGGTCTCCTAAACGAAAACTAAACAGGACAGAATTGACCTTTGTGCAAAGAACAAAGCACTGCAACAGCGGAGTTTCCCCTTTTTGTAGGGGCAGCAACAGAATCTATTCTTCTAGTACCGGAGAGGGGAATTCGGAAATTAAAAATTATTAATAGCGTGTTTCAGTGTTATGCTTTCAATACTTTAGATTAAAATATAATACTGATATTATATAATAACTTAGATTCAATTTTGTATTTAGGCATGATTATTCTCTCTCTCTCTCTCTCTCGCTCTCTGTCTCTCTCTCTCTCTCTCTCTCTCTCTCTCTATATATATATATATATATATATATATATATATATATATATATATATATATATATATAACCACTAACGTAGATCAAATACAAGGATTAATTGTTATAGAATACAAATTAATAAATTAATTCTTGTATTTGTTTTTTTATTATTATACACGGAAAACACATTTTCTCTCTCTCAATATCCCTCTCTCTTATATATATATATATAACCACTAACGTAGATCAAATACAAGGATTAATTGTTATAGAATACAAATTAATAAATTAATTCTTGTATTTGTTTTTTTATTATTATACACGGAAAACACATTTTCTCTCTCTCAATATCCCT
>JBAIZL010000005.1:131811684-131954184 GCA_036971475.1 Prosapia bicincta
TATATTAAAAATATTTACAATAGTAATATATTTTCATATATATATATATATATAAAGTTCTTGTTTGAAAATGATTACATTTGGACATTAAAAGACAAAGAATTCCATTTAATAGAAATGGTAATTTCTATCCAAAATACTGCCATTTACTTAAAGACATTCAATCTATGTGATGTAAGACATAAAAAAACATTAAATTACTTTATTTTATCCAAATTAGATTTAAACACAATAAAAAAATATTATTTTTTTCCATTTTATATAATTTACAACTAATAATAGTTTGATATATAATTATATTTGTACATTTTATAATATTTACACCTTATAAATTGATATAAAATACTAATGGTACAAGCACAAAACTTTCAACGTGCATACAATGTACGTACCTTTAAATTTACAAGGTTCTGCTGTCATTAGGAATTAGTGCTTTGTAATATATAAATACATAATATTGGATATTAGTTTACAAATATGTTACTCCAGCCCCTCAAAGAGTTAATACTGTATATTATAAATACATACATTAAACCAACCAAAACTTCAGTGCAACGTATAAAATCAATATAGGCATCAATTTTAATGAATGGTCATGCATTTAACTAAATTGAGAAACATTTTAAGCTAAATTCTTCATTGGCTTTACCAAGAAATTACTACTTGCTTTTAATTATTATTTTTTGTCTTTCACTCTTTCTTTGTATTATCTAAAATCATAAAGTGTGTAAATCTCCAAAACATCGGCTAGAATGTGAACATCGCTTGTTTCCAGGAGTTGAAATCTCCTTAGTCCTATTACTTTTACCTACCCTTATTTATTCTGCTTTTACAAGCATTTTATGGCCGCAGATAGACAGCTTTACTTCGGGTGCTTGAGCTTGAAAGTGTGATCGTCCCTGTATCCTTTACCAAGGGGTTTTATCCTTACCTTTAATGATATCTTTTCTACCCTTCTTGGGGTAGTAACATATGCCGACTGAACGCCTTTAAAGTAGAATAAAGTAAAAACTAAAATAAAGTAGTTAGCTGGAATGTAGACAAAAAGATATTATTATTCTACTGAAAGACCTATTTTCATGACTATGGTGTGTGTTTAGTAACACAGTGCTCTAAATAAAACCAAATTAAACAAGTGAAATTAATGCCCCAAAAGTATAATAGTTAAAAAAAGATACAATAAATTCCCGTTTGGGTTAAAATTTCCATTTGTTTCATAGAAGAATATTAAATGTATATTAAGAATTATCTATTACACTCATTATTTGGAGAAACAAGAGTTTTTAATTTTCAGAAGAAAAACTGAACAATTAATATTGATAAACAAATAAGAAACCTTGAAGTAAACATTAAGAAATCTTGACGGGAGGCAAGACACTTTTAAAATTTTAATCCACAAGAGTTGTTACTTCTGCCAATATTCTATCTAGTTGTGGATATAGGCCGGTTTGGATACGGAGTATAGCAAAAGCCTATACAGATAGGCGTCATGGTACACCGTCTGCAGGATCCCGCTCATAAAGGCCATAGGGATGATCTACCCATCACACTCTTAACTAACTACGAAAACGTACTTATAGTAGTAGCAAAATGCGAGTGCCCCTGAACGTCAGGCAGTCTTACTCATACAAAGGCAGAGGATTAGGAGGGATCGTATTCCTTCCGGCGCTTTGTTTATCAGTCACCTACTGGCGCTTACTTGATCAATTTCTAATTTTTAAAATTTGATAACACACTCAGAAAGTTTAACGTAAATAATTCTGCACATCATTACGAGAAAATTGATACCAAACTATGCACAATGTATTGTCACTGTTCATGAGGGGATAACGTGAAATAAAAATGTGTGGCTGTAATGGCATTTAGTGTTTAATTTTAATCATGGGTTGCTTGGTATCATTTTCTTGTAGTTCTTTTAAGTAGAATCAATATTTATTAACTAGTTTTAGTTAAAATTACAACTTAAAGTTAGAGTTTGGTTAAAAGGTACCATTAAATGACCAATTGAGCGGAAATAAACCTCCTAAACCTCTGCGCTCGTACGCGTGAGTGTGCGTGCGGGCGAGAGAAACTGACCTGGCGTCCAGGGTCATTTGCGTTTTTCCCTGTCGGTATAGATATAATTTACTGTAAGAGAAACATATTTTTTACTAAAATTAAAAACTTATTGACCAGTTTTTTGCAAATATTTAGAATTATAATATCCCATAACAAAATATGTCTATTTAATGGAGGGTTTCCCTTCGTAATGACTTTAAAGACACATCATTCACAGTGAGGGAACTGGAAATACATTTAAGTGGTTCCTTGGAGGCCTTTTAAATTTAACAAAAATACCCTAAACACAAGTCGGGAGTTTTAAATTTAAATTTTACAGTACACTTTAATTAGCGCATTTATTCGTCCAGACTTTAACTAAAAAAAGTTTAGTTTTTTAATTACGTAAATCCTAAGAACAGTGAATTTATATGTCTATATGGATGAATTAACGGTAAAAACAGTTTTAAAACAATGCATACGTAAATACTAGAAATTCTACAGAAATTTATAAAACTATTTCGGGTAAAGAGGAAATTACTAGATCCGTTTTCTATATAATTTTATACGAAACAAAATTTGTTTATACTGAATAAAAATGACTATATATTTTATATGCCTATAAAACCTTCGAGAAATGCAAAAATAATTGAAAGAAAGGACTGGCATTAGGACGGGTCAAAGTAAATATTTCCTTTTCAATCAAACCTTTATTCTAGAAAACACTGATTCGATTCGTTCTCGAGTAGTATCATTTATTCCTTCTTGAGCTACCAATTCAATTAAAGGAAACAGTACGAGAGACTTTAACGCTAGGAAAAAGTAGCGTTTAGACGTTTTTCCGTTTCACCTCTGTATTTCATCACAATTTTCACAAAATTAAGTAGCCTACTATCTGGATCTAGGGTTCTCAATTTTTTAGGCTCTGAACTCCCCTTTATTTCACGTGAGGTCGCTCCACTCCTATTTATATTTGGTCAAGAATTAAATTTTATTTAACTTTTAATATAAACATTTATTTAATTAATATATATATATATATATATATATATATATATATATATATATATATATATATTAACCCTCCAAGTCATAATGCTCCAGTCTAACAGTGACAGGCTAGATTCGGGCCTTGCACATCAGATATCTTATAAACATATTCAAAATGCATTACGTACGTAAATATATATATATATATATATATATATATATATATATATATTTATACTTAATACTCATGTGGTACAGGCTCTTCATGTTTTATAACTCTATTTTCTACATATTAATACCATGTATGCCTGTGAAACGGCTAAACATCTTTTCGCCCTGACCTAGAGTACGTCTGTACGACATTTATCTCCTAATCACGATCCTCTCTACCCACTTATATTTTAAAAATCCTTCCATAACTTCACCCTTACAGGTTCATTGCGTTAACAACTACAAAGGTTCAAATCAGAATACTATTTACTTTATCCCATGTTCCAGGCTTGGGGAACATTCTTATTCCTAGTAAAATTCCCCATTGATCCCCCAACAGCCTAACCAATACTCTTAATGTCGCACGATCTTTAAAACAACAAAACCAACTATTTATAACGGTTACTATTTAAAGAGCAGTTATTTTTCATAATAAAATTGGTTAAACTCACGACTACGTCTCTTACCCGCACAGCAGTCTTTACGTATTCTCCATTTTAGTGATGCAGAAGAATTACCCTTCTGAACTCTGGGTAATTATAAGTCTACAATTTTACTAGTAACTATTTGCAGTCCAAACACAGCTGTGGAAGTTGCTTCCCTCTCTGTCTGGAAACGTTCGCCTTACGGCTTTTGTTTACATACGCTAATGAGAGGAGCTTAAGTCCGTATTGACAACACAGGTCGAGGGGTGAGAAGTGCGTGCACCTGTAACGAGGGTAGTATTGATTAAGCTAGGGGTAGGAGAGAACTGACCTGCATTGTAGACGGTAAGCTGCATTTCACGTCCAATGCTAACGGGAAGCTAATGTGTTGCGCGGATACAAGTCCATCGTTGAGAATAGAATCGTTACGTCACTAGATAAATTGGCTTTATAAATGCGTTGTAATTATATCTTACATTTACTAATAATAATACCAGTGAGGAAACTATCTGAAATATTGTAGAATCGTAAAAGAGTGTCTGTTGCATCTGAAAATGCTGATAATTTGGTGAGAAAATTGTTAGACCGTATTATTTGTTGACTGTATTCTTGGTACAATATGCAAGTAGCTTACAGTATATAATATAAATGTCGATTGGTTTTTAGTTTTCTCGCTTCGTTTTTTTATGAAGTCATTTCTAATGATGTGGAGTCTCATTATTTCAGAGTCATTAAGGGAACTGCAACGTTTATGAAATTTTATGAAAGTGTTCAAGGCAACGCCTGCTTGATTCCAAGTGATGTTGCTTTATCAACAACCATAGGATCACTAATGGGTTTACCCTCGGATTGTTTTGCTGAAAACCAATTTTTTAATCATTTGCTTCCAAAACTTTAAAAAAAAATTTGATTCATTCTTAAATAATTTTAGCTTTTCTTTATTTTTTAATGTCATGAATTGTAGAGGATTCTATGTTGTAATTTTTCATTATGGCGTGCCTACTTACGCCATTTTAAAGTTTCGTCACAATTTCCAGCTTTTAAGCTAAAGTGAGAGTTAGATGTTTTCTTTTTGAAGAACCTGGGGTGACCTTAGAGCCCATATCACTGTCAATAAGAGTGCAACAAGGACTAAAACACAAAACTAAAATCAACTACGCCCATGCGACATTCAAACATACGACTTGTCTGAGTTTCACGGTACAGTAAAGCAACGAAGATAACTGAACGGATAGCAAGAGTGGGTCACACAAAGCCTGAGAAAGGAATGGGCTGTTTCCAAACCTATGACGAGGCCCATACTCGGCCGAAGGGGAGATCACCCATACGCACTAATCACATATCAAACAATTGTAGTTGACATCAAAACATTTTAAGGTACGCCTGTTCTTCGAGTTCAAAACATATGAATTTAAATCAAACATTGATTACGCAATTAAAATTAAATCAATTTTACCAATTAATCTATTTAACATTACAATTGTAGTACATACTGCATTACACAACTGTTCCCTCCAATAAATCGACAATATTGCTTACTTCCCAATAAATATTTCTCGACGTACCGGATTATGAAGCGTACCGGACAATACGTTGCCGGATTGGAGGAAGTGTACTGTATATGATATAAAATTCATACCAACTATCGCCTGAATGTATATATATATTTATTTCAAATAACATGAAATTATTTCATAATTAGAGATTATGGAACTGAAATACCGACAGAGGGAGCCACAGTACCTACGTAGTTCTAAGTATAAAATAATAAATCTAAGGCATTTGACTTCTCAATGCTACAGAACTACTTAATATTTTTTTGTTGTGTGTTGTTAAAAGAAACAATAAAGAGAAGTTTTGAAAAAAGATATAACAAATAGGAAAAAAGAGTTTACCGTAGAAAAACGGTTTAAATTTTATATTAGAGGTTACAGTTGTGACGGTAATGGTTGTACTTGAAAAAGTGTTTGTGATTGGTTGAAAATTGCCTGATTCGGAATGGGACTCTAACGTGAGAGGAATGCAAAACACAAGTAAACAGGACTTGATTCCGAAGGAAGACGTACGGGGTTCTTGGTTGAGGAAAAAACAACTGTGGTAGAATGTGTTCTACAGGGGACGTGGTTGAGGAAAAACAATGGTTTTAGGATGTGTTCGTAAGGAGTTCTTGGTTGAGGAAAAAAATAGGAAGCAATAGGCTTAATAGAGTGGAAACTAAGTGCAATAGTGGAAGAGAGAGGCTTAATAGATTGGGAACTAAGTGCAATAGGGGAAGATAAATAATGGCTGATGAAAGACTTAAGTATAGTAGTGGAAGAGTAAGGCTTAATAGAGTGGGAACTAAGTGCGATAGTGGAAGAGAGAGGCTTAATAGATTGGGAACTAAGTGCAATAGTGGAAGATAAATAATGGCTGATGAAAGACTTAAGTATAGTAGTGGAAGAGTAAGGCTTAATAGAGTGGGAACTAAGTGGAATAGTGGAAGAGAGAGGCCTATTAGATTGAGAACTAAGTGCAATAGTGGAAGAAATAGGCTTAATAGATTGAGAACTAAGTGCAATAGTGGAAGAGAGAGGCTTAATAGATTGGGAACTAAGTGAAATAGTGGAAGATAAATAATGGCCGATGAAAGACTTAAGTATAGTAATGGAAGAGATAGGCTTAATAGATTGGGAACTAAGTGAAATAGTGGAAGAAATAGGATTATTAGAGAGGGAAATAAGTGCAATAGTGGAAGAGAGAGGCCTAATAGATTGAGAACTAAGTGCAATAGTGGAAGAGAGAGGCTTAATAGATTGGGAACTAAGTGAAATAGTGGAAGAAATAGGCTTATTAGAGAGTGAACTAAGTGCAATAGTGGAAGAGAGAGGCTTAATAGATTGAGAACTAAGTGCAATAGTGGAAGAAATAGGATTATTAGAGAGGGAACTAAGTGCAATAGTGGAAGATAAATAATGGCTGATGAAAGACGTAAGTATAGTAATGGAAGAGAGAGGCTTAATAGATTGGGAACTAAGTGAAATAGTGGAAGAAATAGGCTTATTAGAGAGTGAACTAAGTGCAATAGTGGAAGAGAGAGGCCTAATAGATTGAGAACTAAGTGCAATAGTGGAAGAGAGAGGCTTAATAGATTGGGAACTAAGTGAAATAGTGGAAGAAATAGGCTTATTAGAGAGGGAACTAAGTGCAATAGTGGAAGAGAGAGGCTTAATAGAGAGTGAACTAAGTGCAATAGTGGAAGAGAGAGGCCTAATAGATTGAGAACTAAGTGCAATAGTGGAAGAGAGAGGCTTAATAGATTGGGAACTAAGTGAAATAGTGGAAGAAATAGGCTTATTAGAGAGGGAACTAAGTGCAATAGTGGAAGAGATAGGCTTAATAGAGTGGGAACTAAGTGCAATAGTGGAAGAGAGAGGCCTAATAGATTGAGAACTAAGTGCAATAGTGGAAGAGAGAGGCTTAATAGATTGGGAACTAAGTGCAATAGTGGAAGATAAATAATGGCTGATGAAAGACTTAAGTATAGTAGTGGAAGAGTAAGGCTTAATAGAGTGGGAACTAAGTGCGATAGTGGAAGAGAGAGGCTTAATAGATTGGGAACTAAGTGCAATAGTGGAAGAGATAGGCTTAATAGAGTGGGAACTAAGTGCAATAGTGGAAGAGAGAGGCCTAATAGATTGAGAACTAAGTGCAATAGTGGAAGAGAGAGGCTTAATAGATTGGGAACTAAGTGCAATAGTGGAAGATAAATAATGGCTGATGAAAGACTTAAGTATAGTAGTGGAAGAGTAAGGCTTAATAGAGTGGGAACTAAGTGCGATAGTGGAAGAGAGAGGCTTAATAGATTGGGAACTAAGTGCAATAGTGGAAGATAAATAATGGCTGATGAAAGACTTAAGTATAGTAGTGGAAGAGTAAGGCTTAATAGAGTGGGAACTAAGTGGAATAGTGGAAGAGAGAGGCCTATTAGATTGAGAACTAAGTGCAATAGTGGAAGAAATAGGCTTAATAGATTGAGAACTAAGTGCAATAGTGGAAGAGAGAGGCTTAATAGATTGGGAACTAAGTGAAATAGTGGAAGATAAATAATGGCCGATGAAAGACTTAAGTATAGTAATGGAAGAGATAGGCTTAATAGATTGGGAACTAAGTGAAATAGTGGAAGAAATAGGATTATTAGAGAGGGAAATAAGTGCAATAGTGGAAGAGAGAGGCCTAATAGATTGAGAACTAAGTGCAATAGTGGAAGAGAGAGGCTTAATAGATTGGGAACTAAGTGAAATAGTGGAAGAAATAGGCTTATTAGAGAGTGAACTAAGTGCAATAGTGGAAGAGAGAGGCTTAATAGATTGAGAACTAAGTGCAATAGTGGAAGAAATAGGATTATTAGAGAGGGAACTAAGTGCAATAGTGGAAGATAAATAATGGCTGATGAAAGACGTAAGTATAGTAATGGAAGAGAGAGGCTTAATAGATTGGGAACTAAGTGAAATAGTGGAAGAAATAGGCTTATTAGAGAGTGAACTAAGTGCAATAGTGGAAGAGAGAGGCCTAATAGATTGAGAACTAAGTGCAATAGTGGAAGAGAGAGGCTTAATAGATTGGGAACTAAGTGAAATAGTGGAAGAAATAGGCTTATTAGAGAGTGAACTAAGTGCAATAGTGGAAGAGAGAGGCTTAATAGATTGAGAACTAAGTGCAATAGTGGAAGAAATAGGATTATTAGAGAGGGAACTAAGTGCAATAGTGGAAGATAAATAATGGCTGATGAAAGACGTAAGTATAGTAATGGAAGAGAGAGGCTTAATAGATTGGGAACTAAGTGAAATAGTGGAAGAAATAGGCTTATTAGAGAGTGAACTAAGTGCAATAGTGGAAGAGAGAGGCCTAATAGATTGAGAACTAAGTGCAATAGTGGAAGAGAGAGGCTTAATAGATTGGGAACTAAGTGAAATAGTGGAAGAAATAGGCTTATTAGAGAGGGAACTAAGTGCAATAGTGGAAGAGAGAGGCTTAATAGAGAGTGAACTAAGTGCAATAGTGGAAGAGAGAGGCCTAATAGATTGAGAACTAAGTGCAATAGTGGAAGAGAGAGGCTTAATAGATTGGGAACTAAGTGAAATAGTGGAAGAAATAGGCTTATTAGAGAGGGAACTAAGTGCAATAGTGGAAGAGATAGGCTTAATAGAGTGGGAACTAAGTGCAATAGTGGAAGAGAGAGGCCTAATAGATTGAGAACTAAGTGCAATAGTGGAAGAGAGAGGCTTAATAGATTGGGAACTAAGTGAAATAGTGGAAGAAATAGGCTTATTAGAGAGGGAACTAAGTGCAATAATGGAAGAGATAGGCTTAATAGAGTGGGAACTAAGTGCAATAGTGGAAGAGAGAGGCCTAATAGATTGAGAACTAAGTGCAATAGTGGAAGAGAGAGGCTTAATAGATTGGGAACTAAGTGAAATAGTAGAAGAAATAGGCTTATTAGAGAGGGAACTAAGTGCAATAATGGAAGTGATAGGCTATATAGAGAGGCAACTAAGTGCAGTAATAGAAGAGAGGGGCTGGGTGATGACACTTATGTTTAGTATTGAATGAAAACATTTGGATTTTGGTAAACCTTCGTCCAATAGACGAGGTTAAATTTTCACCGATAATAAGCACTAAGGAATCAATGTATCGAGTTACTGCTACTACCTCCTAGCCTAGGTATTAACATTCAACACATATTTTAATGTCAATAAATGTCCGTTTTAAAAAGGCTGTTTACATATTTTACTTTTCATTTCACGAAATATTGTCGCCCACTGTATAAATCTGTGGTGAAGTAATATGAAAGTATATACGGCGCCTTTAGTAACTATAACAGCAAACTTAATGGCTTGTAACAGCAGTGGTTTGGAAATTGCAGAAACTACAACTGAGTGTGTTTCTACACGCATGGCGGAATACTATTTGTAGGCAACTCCAAACAAATTTGTTCATTTCATATTTTTAAATATGTCAAAAAACTAAAGTAATAAATGAATTCCACCAAATTCCTCACTTAATTTCAATTCAAATTTGTCTCCAACTGGCCCAAGATATCAATATTTTCAAGAAGAGACAAGTTTAACCTCACTTTAAAACAGTTACGAATGTCCTTTAATACATAGTACTTAGTTATTCCACATTACAATATGGCTACATATAATCCGGCGACGGTTGCTTTGGTTTAAAACATAAAGTTTCCTAGCGTTAGATAACATTGCTTTGTAGGTGACATGGTTTCCATTTTGGGTAGTTCAAGTGTCAGCCCGTTAGTTTTCTACAGTAAACTTGTGCTTTTTACAACCAAATCTATCTCAATGTGTAGCTATATTGCAGTTTGTATACTGTTGGGTTTTATATAGAACAGTTGAGTTTATAAGGGTTTGTTTATGTTTTAGTCAGGTCATTCATGTCTTCTTTAACAGGTTTTACTTTTGGCGGCGTCAGGACCAAGTTATTGTTTTCTAGTGATTCTTAGAACGTTTTAAATCCCCAGGTACTACGGGTTTGCATTGTTAGTGACTTGTAAGGTGGGAATGAATATTATCTGTCCTTCTTCTCTCGACTAGGGGGAGAGTCTTCTATGTGCCTCCGGTCTCCTTTAGGGAAGCGACCCTGACCAAGTGACGCTACAGTTTTACCCTGCTCATAGCATCAAGACATCTCTGTGCCTTTACTTGTTGCCTAATTCTATCTACCCTTATGTACAAGGAGGTGTAGCGGTTAGAGTTATCTTTATGAAGTACGCACCCCTGCACACAAGACGCCAATATCTCCTTTATATCCTCTTCGGAGGGTTGTAAATATTTAAAACATCAGATAACTAATTATCCGCCATTGCATTCATTTAATTAGATTTATTGATTTTATATTTTATTAGAGATAATTTAATAACGTTTTATAACGTCTTTTTGGAAAGCTACCTTTTATATTCAAATTGAGCTGCAAGCGCAATCGATTGATCCGATAGTCACGTGACTAATGGTACCGAATGCATGCTTTTTAAATAACTTAATGTAGTCTAACCTAATTCGCGCCATGTACATAACAAACAAGTTGTAAATAATGTAGGAATAACGCGAGCCTTTCAAGAGGCTCCGGGTCCATTACAGCCTTTGAATCTGCAGTAATGCATTACCCTATTTACATACTTTATGCTCGTCGTCACGTTATACACTAAGTTCAAAGTGCAACTCGGAGTAATTCTTTAAAGGAGAGTGACAACTCGCTTCAAGTTCACATTGCAGTTTTACGTAGAAACATATTACATGAAGATTCTTTATACTTTGTTCTGCGAGTGTTGAGAGTTACGCCCCGCCTCGATTCACAGAAAAGCTTCAAGACTACCCGCTTTCTAGCACTATATCGCGGTAGCTAAGCTCTATTCTCTCGTCGGATAGACACATCCGGCAACCAGCAGTGCACTAGCTTTTCAGACTAAAGGATTTCGTTTCTTACCCAACCCTACTAATCACCATACGTTTCTTGGGCAATGACACCCATCTTGTCTGGTCATACAGCTCTCTTTCCTAACAGAAACTTTTAATACCTCGACCAAGATCTGTAACTCCACAGAATCTCTTATTTTTATGACTTTAATTTTGTCTTGAGTTACTAGCTAAACGATTTCGTATCTACCACGTATCATGAATTTTAATTTCCCAAAAAATATTTCTACAAATATTAGTTCCGTGTCACGTAATAACCAATACCTCTATATTAATCTCTCTCCAGTTCCAAGGACATGACTGGAATGTATTTATACCACCACATCCTAAATACACAATCTATCTCCTGGTGGTGGAGCGAACCACCGAGGTACCAAGGTATGTGGCTCAACTATTAACGTAGTGTCAACATTCAACGACCAATTTTCAATTCCCCACAGCAACACAGAAAGTATTATGTTCTTCACACTTGTGTGAGTGTGTGCGTGCGTGCGTGTGCGTATGTGTGCGTGCCTGCCAGTGTGTGCGTATTTCTAATATTGAGCTTCAATAAACTTGACATTGAAAGATTTATAAAATACTAACAGAGTACCCGTCTATCGTACGGGGTGTAATTATATTTGTATTGATTTAATATATATTTGTATTTAGGTTGATTTTAATTTACTGAAATTAAATCCCAATAAATATATCAAACTATAAACTTAACGGTTGTTGTCTTGAAACACCAAGAGAAGGAAAAGTTTCTCCAAGTAACATTGTATTTGTACAGTATGTTACATTCTAACCTTGAAAGAGGAATAGCAACAAACATTTACTATCACCTGATTAAGCCAAGTATATAATGGAGTATAGATAACTGAGTGTTAAGGGAGTTTTCAAGGGCAAAGTGATAACACGCATACACACACACACACACACACACACAGACACACACACACACACACACACACGCACACACAAACACACACACACGCGCGCGCATGCGCGCGCACACATGCACACGCGCGCACACACTCGCACGCGCACGCCCACACACACACACACACAGACACACACACACACACACACACACACACACACATACACACCATTATATTTTAATATAATAGTATGGATTGTAACGAAAAGAATTAAAATGAAGATTTTGTTTTAACTTGATTAATATTTTTGGAACACCCAAAGCTGAAAAACGTTTTCTGAATATTATATTTCCATTGTGAAAGAGTTGCAGAAACGCAAGCCCGAGGGATGATTTCTCATTAAAAGTCTTTTAATCCTTCTGACGCTAAGCCTCTGCGGTGGTTCTGCTTTGACTGACAAAGAAGAGCCCACTCTGCGCTGTAACTTGAAGATATCTCGAGCCTTTATTAATTATGTCATGACTTTACCCGGATGGAAATACTGTAAGGGAAATGTTTCCTGGGATAATATATTTTGTGACTGTTCAAGGTATTTCAGCGCGTACAAAAGTAAAGGACAGCATCATTAACATAAAGTGTTTTACAAAAGTAACTGTTTAGAAATTTATTTAGGTTTTTAAAAGACAATGTAAATGAAGTGTTACTTCAAGTCGTGTAAGTAACTATAAAAGTATCTTGTATTTCATACCCGAAAGTTTTTCGATGAAAATGCAAACTTGTCACACACTTGGTCACTCAGCTTTGATTGTTTGATTCACTAGCTAGGTTCGATTGGTACTAGCTATAACACACGCGTTTTTTTCATTCGAATAATACAAGTTACAAGTGACATTATGTATCAATATAAGAGTAAAACCTCTCATATCCGGATCAATGTGGCGAGAGCCCGATCCGGATAACGAGAATTCCGGATATGAGAGGGGTTTATAATGATGTAAGTCTGTACTACATAGCCACAACCATACCAATTGGAGGTAGATGTGTGATTGCTTTAAGTGATTAAGTTACACTTATTGAGGATTGTAATTATATTTTATAGCAATATAGAACTGTAGGCTTACGTGCAATTTAGTTGCATGCCTCCGTACAATCCCTTAATACTGTATTGTACATACACACACACACACACACACACACACACACACACACATACACACACACACACACACACACACACACACACACATATATATATATATATATATATATATATATATATATATGTGTACATTAACTACAAATTTTGGAAAGGAAAGATGTAATGGTGCTTTGCTTGTTTCGCTGAACACGTTTATTTGATGAAATATTCCTCCACCTTCGAAAGAGAAGCCGATAGTCTTCTTGTTGCTAGACGCACTGGATCAGCTGGTCAAATGTCTGGAATATCCGGAATTGTAAAATTTAATTTCTCTAACGGAATTTTGCGCAAAATCTAAAAGAGACAGTAGGCTCAAGTTCGCAAAACTCAACATACGCTTTGAAAAAGTATGCTAATTAAATAAAATATTTAAATCGGTATTTTAGGGTGGCAAATGGGCTTATCATATTTCCAGATGAGTCATCATTCGTTTGACTCATACCACGTATTTAGCTTGGACTTGATAAATCCATTAACGGCTAAGAGGAAAATATTTCCAAGGGATCAAGACTAATCATAGCTGGCAGTGAAGCAGGAGGTGTAGAAAATGAAATTCGGTCTTTAGAGCAGGTCGGAAAAAAGGAGACTATCACGACACGAATGCGGGAAACTATGAGAAATGGATTCAAAGCCAGGTAATCAGAAATCCTCCAACAAATTCAATTTTTGAGGTAGATAATGTTCCATATCACAAGAAATTAGCGACTGCTACTCCAAATTAAAACAGCAGAGAGACAATATTGATGACACGGCTAAAATAAAGTAGCATTCCATGTACTTAACGATGTTAAAATGTCACTTATGTCCGCCAACCACAGACAAGATAACAAAATAGTCAACCGTGCGATCTATGATCCGCTCCGTAGGAAACATGTAGAATAAGCCAATGCACATATGAGCTTAGACGAAATGTACTTTATTTTCATATTACTTCCGGATATGAGAGGGCCGGATGTTTTACTGTAATTGTAAGTTATTACATTAGTAATTTACAACTTTATTTATAATACTTAATAACAAATTGTAGTTCCAATATTTGATTTGTATAAATTAGTTTTTTCTTTAAAATTGCTACTTAAGGTTACAAAGAAAAATGTTATTTTAGTTTCTTTTATTTTATATTTACAACTAACAAATATTTATATAAATATGTCAGAATAACAATATTAAGTGGCAAAACAGAAAGCAAATATCATTGCAATTTTCCATTTTCCTTTCTATGTGTGTGTTGGGCTATTATTTTTGTTTGTTACTATTTATACGATTTCTTTTTATTCGTCGCTTGGATTATGTTGTAGTTTCTTTTCAATTCCCTTTCTCTTTGCCCGTTTATGAAGCAAGGTTCAATACCGTTAATCCAGTTTGTTTGTTTATTTTATTCATTTTTTTAATCCTTGAGGATTGATAATGATATTGTGAGGTAACCATGGCAACATTTTAAGGTTGTACAATGGAGGTTTCGACGACATCCAGATGGGAGCAAAAAAAAAATTCATATACTTCTTTGGATATCCACTTGTAGCTATTGGAAAATTGATAATAAATACACAAAAACCTCTTAACCACAAACTTTCTTTAATTTACCCTAATGTACATTTCAGTTACAAAGTAACCATCCTCAGAGGGATAACATACAAAGACTCAGGAGGGGTCATACAAGAGGGGTCTTTGTATGTTATCCCTCTGAGGATGGTTACTTTGTAACTGAAATGTACATAGAATAAAATAAAGGAGGTTTGTGGTTAAGAGGTTTTTGTGTATTTATTATTAAATTCAACCACAGTATATTCCTAATAAATAGTAATTGGAAAATTGGCTCGATTTTAAAAGCGTTAAACCTTGAAATGAAGATAGTTCGAATCCTGCCCAGACCGCACACAATTTTTATAGTTATACTATTAAATAAGTATTTGAAAAAAACTCTGTTAACATCAATTGTCATCTACTACAAGTTTTTTTAAAAAAATGTATTTGAATTTAATTGAATGAATAGAAACGTATTTTATTAACGATTGAAAATTCATACAAGATGTATATCATGAGGGTGTGAGCTAATAGAAGGAATTTAATAAATTGTGAAGAAAAGATTATCGAGGTCTGGTACGTTAGAGCTGGAATTCGTTTTTTGAGTTTTTGCAACATAAACGTACCCGACAAGGTCGTTCCCACAATAATTATTTACACAAGGTATAGTCTTGAGCAGTCGGATGTACCCGATAGAAAAATTTAATTGTTGATTGTATAAGCAACGGTTGCTGTACTATTTACAATACTTACCCACAGATGTAATACAAACACTCCAACAGACTCCATTAACCTTATGTAAACTCACATATACGCCCACACTGATACGATTTTTCCTTATTCTGATTGGCCTACGTTTTTAGCCATTGCGAATATGTTTTGTTTAAATTTTAGTATAAATGTAAAACAGTCCAGCCAATGTATTCTGTTTTTGTTTAAATATTGTTATTTACTAATTCAGTTTATCGATTATACAGAGATTATACTTATTGATAATTAATTATTAATTCAGATTATCGATTATACAGAGATTATATTTATTGATAATTAATTATTAATTCAGTTTGTCGATTATACAGAGATTATATTTATTGATAATTAATTATTAATTCAGTTTATCGATTATACAGAGATTATATTTATTGATAATTAATTATTAATTCAGATTATCGATTATACAGAGATTATATTTATTGATAATTAATTATTAATTCAGATTATCGATTATACAGAGATTATACTTATTGATAATTAATTATTAATTCAGATTATCGATTATACAGAGATTATACTTATTGATAATTAATTATTAATTCAGATTATCGATTATACAGAGATTATATTTATTGATAATTAATTATTAATTCAGATTATCGATTATACAGAGATTATACTTATTGATAATTAATTATTAATTCAGATTATCGATTATACAGAGATTATATTTATTGATAATTAATTATTAATTCAGATTATCGATTATACAGAGATTATATTTATTGATAATTAATTATTAATTCAGATTATCGATTATACAGAGATTATACTTATTGATAATTAATTATTAATTCAGATTATCGATTATACAGAGATTATATTTATTGATAATTAATTATTAATTCAGTTTATCGATTATACAGAGATTATACTTATTGATAATTAATTATTAATTCAGATTATCGATTATACAGAGATTATATTTATTGATAATTAATTATTAATTCAGTTTATCGATTATACAGAGATTATATTTATTGATAATTAATTATTAATTCAGATTATCGATTATACAGAGATTATACTTATTGATAATTAATTATTAATTCAGATTATCGATTATACAGAGATTATACTTATTGATAATTAATTATTAATTCAGATTATCGATTATACAGAGATTATACTTATTGATAATTAATTATTAATTCAGATTATCGATTATACAGAGATTATATTTATTGATAATTAATTATTAATTCAGATTATCGATTATACAGAGATTATATTTATTGATAATTAATTATTAATTCAGATTATCGATTATACAGAGATTATATTTATTGATAATTAATTATTAATTCAGATTATCGATTATACAGAGATTATATTTATTGATAATTAATTATTAATTCAGATTATCGATTATACAGAGATTATATTTATTGATAATTAATTATTAATTCAGATTATCGATTATACAGAGATTATACTTATTGATAATTAATTATTAATTCAGATTATCGATTATACAGAGATTATACTTATTGATAATTAATTATTAATTCAGATTATCGATTATACAGAGATTATACTTATTGATAATTAATTATTAATTCAGATTATCGATTATACAGAGATTATATTTATTGATAATTAATTATTAATTCAGATTATCGATTATACAGAGATTATATTTATTGATAATTAATTATTAATTCAGATTATCGATTATACAGAGATTATACTTATTGATAATTAATTATTAATTCAGATTATCGATTATACAGAGATTATACTTATTGATAATTAATTATTAATACAGATTATCGATTATACAGAGATTATATTTATTGATAGTTAATTATTAATTCAGATTATCGATTATACAGAGATTATATTTATTGATAGTTAATTATTAATTCAGATTATCGATTATACAGAGATTATACTTATTGATAATTAATTATTAATTCAGATTATCGATTATACAGAGATTATATTTATTGATAATTAATTATTAATTCAGATTATCGATTATACAGAGATTATACTTATTGATAATTAATTATTAATTCAGATTATCGATTATACAGAGATTATATTTATTGATAATTAATTATTAATTCAGATTATCGATTATACAGAGATTATATTTATTGATAATTAATTATTAATTCAGTTTGTCGATTATACAGAGATTATATTTATTGATAATCAAATTATTAATTCAGATTATCGATTATACAGAGATTATACTTTTTGATAATTAATTATTAATTCAGATTATCGATTATACAGAGATTATATTTATTGATAATTAATTATTAATTCAGTTTGTCGATTATACAGAGATTATATTTATTGATAATTAATTATTAATTCAGTTTGTCGATTATACAGAGATTATATTTATTGATAATTAATTATTATTTCAGATTATCGATTATACATATATTATATTTATTGATAATTAATTATTAATTCAGATTATCGATTATACAGAGATTATATTTATTGATAATTAATTATTAATTCAAATTATCGATTATACAGAGATTATATTTATTGATAATTAATTATTAATTCAGTTTATCGATTATACAGAGATTATACTTATTGATAATTAATTATTAATTCAGATTATCGATTATACAGAGATTATACTTATTGATAATTAATTATTAATTCAGATTATCGATTATACAGAGATTATATTTATTGATAATTAATTATTAATTCAGATTATCGATTATACAGAGATTATATTTATTGATAATTAATTATTAATTCAGATTATCGATTATACAGAGATTATACTTATTGATAATTAATTATTAATTCAGATTATCGATTATACAGAGATTATACTTATTGATAATTAATTATTAATACAGATTATCGATTATACAGAGATTATATTTATTGATAGTTAATTATTAATTCAGATTATCGATTATACAGAGATTATATTCATTGATATTTAATTATTAATTCAGATTATCGATTATACAGAGATTATACTTATTGATAATTAATTATTAATTCAGATTATCGATTATACAGAGATTATATTTATTGATAAATAATTATTAATTCAGTTTATCGATTATACAGAGATTATACTTATTGATAATTAATTATTAATTCAGATTATCGATTATACAGAGATTATACTTATTGATAATTAATTATTAATTCAGATTATCGATTATACAGAGATTATACTTATTGATAATTAATTATTAATTCAGATTATCGATTATACAGAGATTATATTTATTGATAATTAATTATTAATTCAGATTATCGATTATACAGAGATTATATTTATTGATAATTAATTATTAATTCAGATTATCGATTATACAGAGATTATACTTATTGATAATTAATTATTAATTCAGATTATCGATTATACAGAGATTATACTTATTGATAATTAATTATTAATACAGATTATCGATTATACAGAGATTATATTTATTGATAGTTAATTATTAATTCAGATTATCGATTATACAGAGATTATATTCATTGATATTTAATTATTAATTCAGATTATCGATTATACAGAGATTATACTTATTGATAATTAATTATTAATTCAGATTATCGATTATACAGAGATTATACTTATTGATAAATAATTATTAATTCAGATTATCGATTATACAGAGATTATACTTATTGATAATTAATTATTAATTCAGATTATCGATTATACAGAGATTATATTTATTGATAATTAATTATTAATTCAGTTTGTCGATTATACAGAGATTATATTTATTGATAATTAATTATTAATTCAGATTATCGATTATACATATATTATATTTATTGATAATTAATTATTAATTCAGATTATCGATTATACAGAGATTATATTTATTGATAATTAATTATTAATTCAAATTATCGATTATACAGAGATTATATTTATTGATAATTAATTATTAATTCAGTTTATCGATTATACAGAGATTATATTTATTGATAATTAATTATTAATTCAGATTATCGATTATACATAGATTATATTTATTGATAATTAATTATTAATTCAGATTATCGATTATACAGAGATTACACTTATTGATAATTAATTATTAATTCAAATTATCGATTATACAGAGATTATATTTATTGATAATTATTTATTAATTCAAATTATCGATCATACAGAGATTATATTTATTGATAATTAATTATTAATTCAGATTATCGATTATACAGAGATTATACTTATTGATAATTAATTATTAATTCAGATTATCGATTATACAGAGATTATATTTATTGATAATTAATTATTAATTCAGTTTGTCGATTATACAGAGATTATATTTATTGATAATTAATTATTAATTCAGATTATCGATTATACAGAGATTATACTTATTGATAATTAATTATTAATTCAGATTATCGATTATACAGAGATTATATTTATTGATAATTAATTATTAATTCAGTTTGTCGATTATACAGAGATTATATTTATTGATAATTAATTATTAATTCAGATTATCGATTATACAGAGATTATACTTATTGATAATTAATTATTAATTCAGATTATCGATTATACAGAGATTATATTTATTGATAATTAATTATTAATTCAGTTTGTCGATTATACAGAGATTATATTTATTGATAATTAATTATTAATTCAGTTTGTCGATTATACAGAGATTATATTTATTGATAATTAATTATTAATTCAGATTATCGATTATACAGAGATTATACTTATTGATAATTAATTATTAATTCAGATTATCGATTATACAGAGATTATATTTATTGATAATTAATTATTAATTCAGTTTGTCGATTATACAGAGATTATATTTATTGATAATTAATTATTAATTCAGTTTGTCGATTATACATAGATTATATTTATTGATAATTAATTATTAATTCAGATTATCGATTATACAGAGATTACACTTATTGATAATTAATTATTAATTCAAATTATCGATTATACAGAGATTATATTTATTGATAATTATTTATTAATTCAAATTATCGATCATACAGAGATTATATTTATTGATAATTAATTATTAATTCAGATTATCGATTATACAGAGATTATACTTATTGATAATTAATTATTAATTCAAATTATCGATTATACAGAGATTATATTTATTGCTAATTAATTATTAATTCAGATTATCGATTATACATATATTATATTTATTGATAATTAATTATTAATTCAGATTATCGATTATACAGAGATTATATTTATTGATAATTAATTATTAATTCAAATTATCGATTATACAGAGATTATATTTATTGATAATTAATTATTAATTCAGTTTATCGATTATACAGAGATTATATTTATTGATAATTAATTATTAATTCAGTTTATCGATTATACAGAGATTATATTTATTGATAATTAATTATTAATTCAGATTATCGATTATACATAGATTATATTTATTGATAATTAATTATTAATTCAGATTATCGATTATACAGAGATTATATTTATTGATAATTAATTATTAATTCAGATTATCGATTATACAGAGATTATATTTATTGATAATTAATTATTAATTCAGATTATCGATTAAACATAGATTATATTTATTGATAATTAATTATTAATTCAGATTATCGATTATACAGAGATTATATTTATTGATAATTAATTTTTAATTCAGATTATCGATTATACAGAGATTATATTTATTGATAATTAATTTTTAATACAGATTATCGGTTATACAGAGACTATATTTATTGATAATTAATTATTAATTCAGATTATCGATTATACAGAGATTATATTTATTGATAATTAATTTTTAATTCAGATTATCGATTATACCGAGACTATATTTATTGATAATTAATTTTTAATACAGATTATCGATTATACAGAGATTATATTTATTGATAATTAATTATTAATTCAGATTATCGATTATACAGAGATTATATTTATTGATAATTAATTTTTAATTCAGATTATCGATTATACAGAGACTATATTTATTGATAATAAATTTTTAATACAGATTATCGATTATACAGAGATTACACTTATTGATAATTAATTATTAATTCAGATTATCGATTATACAGAGATTACACTTATTGATAATTAATTATTAATTCAAATTATCGATTATACAGATATTATATTTATTGATAATTAATTATTAATTCAGTTTATCGATTATACAGAGATTATATTTATTGATAATTAATTATTAATTCAGATTATCGATTATACAGCGATTATATTTATTGATAATTAATTATTAATTCAGATTATCGATTATACAGAGATTATAGTTATTGATAATTAATTATTAATTCAGATTATCGATTATACATAGATTATATTTATTGATAATTAATTATTAATTCAGATTATCGATTATACAGAGATTATATTTATTGATAATTAATTATTAATTCAGATTATCGATTATACAGAGATTATATTTATTGATAATTAATTATTAATTCAGATTATCGATTAAACATAGATTATATTTATTGATAATTAATTATTAATTCAGATTATCGATTATACAGAGATTATATTTATTGATAATTAATTTTTAATTCAGATTATCGATTATACAGAGATTATATTTATTGATAATTAATTTTTAATACAGATTATCGGTTATACAGAGACTATATTTATTGATAATTAATTATTAATTCAGATTATCGATTATACAGAGATTATATTTATTGATAATTAATTTTTAATTCAGATTATCGATTATACCGAGACTATATTTATTGATAATTAATTTTTAATACAGATTATCGATTATACAGAGATTATATTTATTGATAATTAATTATTAATTCAGATTATCGATTATACAGAGATTATATTTATTGATAATTAATTTTTAATTCAGATTATCGATTATACAGAGACTATATTTATTGATAATAAATTTTTAATACAGATTATCGATTATACAGAGATTATATTTATTGATAATTAATTATTAATTCAGATTATCGATTATACAGAGATTACACTTATTGATAATTAATTATTAATTCAGATTATCGATTATACAGAGATTACACTTATTGATAATTAATTATTAATTCAAATTATCGATTATACAGATATTATATTTATTGATAATTAATTATTAATTCAGTTTATCGATTATACAGAGATTATATTTATTGATAATTAATTATTAATTCAGATTATCGATTATACAGCGATTATATTTATTGATAATTAATTATTAATTCAGATTATCGATTATACAGAGATTATAGTTATTGATAATTAATTATTAATTCAGATTATCGATTATACATAGATTATATTTATTGATAATTAATTATTAATTCAGATTATCAATTATACAGAGATTATATTTATTGATAATTAATTATTAATTCAGATTATCGATTATACAGAGACTATATTTATTGATAAATAATTATTAATCCAGATTATCGATTATACAGAGATTATATTTATTGATAATTAATTATTAATTCAAATTATCGATTATACAGAGATTATATTTATTGATAGTTAATTATTAATTCAGATTATCGATTATACAGAGATTATATTTATTGATAATTAATTATTAATTCAAATTATCGATTATACAGAGATTATATTTATTGATAATTAATTATTAATTCAGATTATCGATTATACAGAGATTTTATTTATTGATAATTAATTATTACTTCAGTTTATCGATTATACGGAGATTATATTTATTGATAATTAACTATTAATTCAGATTATCGATTATACGGAGATTATATTTATTGATAATTAATTATTAATTCAATTTATCGATTATACGGAGATTATATTTATTGATAATTAATTATTACTTCAGTTTATCGATTATACGGAGATTATATTTATTGATAATTAATTATTAATTCAGATTATAGGTCTCTTTTGTAATTACAGTAGAGTCTCGAAAATCCGAGTCCCGATTTGTCGAGGTTCCGTTAAATTCGAGCCTATTTCCATTTCAGACAATTTTATCTATTTGAAAGAGAATTCATATTACTGTTGGACAAAGCACCGTCGCATCCCGATGAAGATCAACTGTGATCTGATCCCATCCGAAGGATCAGGGTGTTCTGGAATGCATGGAAAAATACAGACGTTACCTTGTAAAATCTCTCTTGTAAGCGACTGAAGGCGAAGAAAACATTAAAGGATTTCTAAAAAGATACAGCGAAGGAACTTGTATACTGTATCATTCAACGAAATAAAGGTAGAAATATTAAGTAAGTCATGGAATGAAATCCTGAGTCGTAATAAAACTGTTGTCTGTGTCATTGTTCTACAAGAAGAAACAGATTTAACATTTATCGAGAAGCTTCCGCACTATGATATTTTGAACAACAGACACCACGCCAAAAGATGTGCATCTGCTAAGACGTCTACGAGACACCGCAGCACGAAATCTATCTGATAAGGAGACGCCGAAGACACTTTATAACATTTTCTACAAACGTGTGGTCATGACCTCCTTTATTGCCAACAGTATATTCGGAGAGTAGGTCTACAAATGTGTGCTCATAACCCCCTTATTATCAAAGGTATATTCGGAGAGTAGGTCTACAAACGTGTGGTCATGACCTCCTTTATTGCCAACGGTATATTCGGATAGTAGGTCTACAAATGTGTGCTCATGACCTCCTTTATTGCCAACGGTATATTCGGAGAGTAGGTCTACAAATGTGTACTCATAACCCCCTTATTATCAAAGGTATATTCGGAGAGTAGGTCTACAAATGTGTGCTCATGACCTCCTTTATTGCCAACGGTATATTCGGAGAGTAGGTCTACAAATGTGTACTCATAACCCCCTTATTATCAAAGGTATATTCGGAGAGTAGGTCTAAAAACGTGTGGTCATGACCTCCTTTATTGCCAACAGTATATTCGGAGAGTAGGTCTACAAATGTGTACTCATAACCATCTTATTGTCAAAGGTGTATTCGAAGAGTAGGTCTACAAAAGTGTGGTCATGACCTCCTTTATTGCCAACGGTATATTCGGAGAGTAGGTCTACAAATGTGTGCTCATAACCCCCTTATTATCAAAGGTATATTCGGAGAGTAGGTCTACAAACGTGTGGTCATGACCTCCTTTATTGCCAACAGTATATTCGGAGAGTAGGTCTACAAATGTGTACTCATAACCATCTTATTGTCAAAGGTGTATTCGAAGAGTAGGTCTACAAAAGTGTGGTCATGACCTCCTTTATTGCCAACGGTATATTCGGAGAGTAGGTCTACAAATGTGTACTCATAACCCCCTTATTATCAAAGGTATATTCGGGAGTAGGTCTACAAACGTGTGGTCATGACCTCCTTTATTGCCAACGGTATATTCGGATAGTAGGTCTACAAATGTGTGCTCATGACCTCCTTTATTGCCAACGGTATATTCGGAGAGTAGGTCTACAAATGTGTACTCATAACCCCCTTATTATCAAAGGTATATTCGGATAGTAGGTCTACAAATGTGTGCTCATGACCTCCTTTATTGCCAACGGTATATTCGGAGAGTAGGTCTACAAATGTGTACTCATAACCCCCTTTATTGCCAACGGTATATTCGGAGAGTAGGTCTACAAATGTGTACTCATAACCCCCTTATTATCAAAGGTATATTCGGAGAGTAGGTCTACAAATGTGTGCTCATGACCTCCTTTATTGCCAACGGTATATTCGGAGAGTAGGTCTACAAATGTGTACTCATAACCCCCTTATTATCAAAGGTATATTCGGAGAGTAGGTCTACAAACGTGTGGTCATGACCTCCTTTATTGCCAACAGTATATTCGGAGAGTAGGTCTACAAATGTGTACTCATAACCATTTTATTGTCAAAGGTGTATTCGAAGAGTAGGTCTACAAAAGTGTGGTCATGACCTCCTTTATTGCCAACGGTATATTCGGAGAGTAGGTCTACAAATGTGTGCTCATAACCCCCTTATTATCAAAGGTATATTCGGAGAGTAGGTCTACAAACGTGTGGTCATGACCTCCTTTATTGCCAACAGTATATTCGGAGAGTAGGTCTACAAATGTGTACTCATAACCATCTTATTGTCAAAGGTGTATTCGGAGAGTAGGTCTACAAATGTGTGCTCATAACCCCCTTATTATCAAAGGTATATTCGGAGAGTAGGTCTACAAACGTGTGGTCATGACCTCCTTTATTGCCAACAGTATATTCGGAGAGTAGGTCTACAAATGTGTACTCATAACCATCTTATTGTCAAAGGTGTATTCGAAGAGTAGGTCTACAAAAGTGTGGTCATGACCTCCTTTATTGCCAACGGTATATTCGGAGAGTAGGTCTACAAATGTGTACTCATAACCCCCTTATTATCAAAGGTATATTCGGGAGTAGGTCTACAAACGTGTGGTCATAACCTCCTTTATTACCAAAGGTATGTTCGGGAGTAGGTCTACAAACGTGTGGTCATGACCTCCTTTATTGCCAACGGTATATTCGGGAGTAGGTCTACAAATGTGTACTCATAACCCCCTTATTATCAAAGGTATATTCGGAGAGTAGGTCTACAAACGTTTGCTCATGACCTCCTTTATTGCCAACGGTATATTCGGAGAGTAGGTATACAAATGTGTGCTCATGACCTCCTTTTTTGCCAAAGGTATATTCGGAAAGTAGGCCTACAAACGTGTGGTCATGACCTCCTTTATTGCCAACGGTATATTCGGAGAGTAGGTCTACAAACGTGTGGTCATGACCTCATTTATTGACAACGGTATATTCGGGGAGTAGGTCTACAAATGTGTGCTCATGACCTCCTTTATTGCCAAAGGTATATTCGGGAGTAGGTCTACAAATGTGTGCTCATGACCTCCTTTATTGCCAAAGGTATATTCGGGAGTAGGTCTACAAATGTGTGCTCATGACCTCTTTTATTGCCAACGGTATATTCGGGAGTAGGTCTACAAACGTGTGGTCATGACCTCCTTTATTGCCAACGGTATATTCGGAGAGTAGGTCTACAAATGTGTGCTCATGACCTCCTTTATTGCCAACGGTATATTCGGAGATTAGGTCTACAAACGTGTGGTCATGACGTCCATTATTGCCAACGGTATATTCGGAGAGTAGGTCTACAAATGTGTGCTCATGACCTCCTTTATTGCCAACGGTATATTCGGGAGTAGGACTACAAACGTGTGGTCATGACCTCCTTTATTGCCAAAGGTATATTCGGGAGTAGGTCTACAAACGTGTGGTCATGACCTCCTTTATTGCCAACGTTATATTCGGGAGTAGGTCTACAAACGTGTGGTCATGACCTCCTTTATTACCAAAGGTATATTCGGGAGTAGGTCTACAAACTTGTGGTCATGACCTCCTTTATTGCCAACGGTATATTCGGAGAGTAGGTTTACAAACGTGTGGTCATGACCTCTTTTATTACCAAAGGTATATTCGGGAGTAGGTCTACAAACGTGTGGTCATGACCTCCTTTATTGCAAAAGGTATATTCGGGAGTAGGTCTACAAATGTGTGCTCATGACCTCCTTTATTGCCAAAGGTATATTCGGGAGTAGGTCTACAAACGTGTGGTCATGACCTCCTTTATTACCAAAGGTATATTCGGGAGTAGGTCTACAAACGTGTGGTCATGACCTCCTTTATTGCCAACGGTATATTCAGGAGTAGGTCTACAAACGTGTGGTCATGACCTCCTTTATTGCCAAAGGTATATTCGGGAGTAGTTCTACAAACGTGTGGTCATGACCTCCTTTATTGCCAACGGTATATTCGGGAGTAGGTCTACAAACGTGTGGTCATGACCTCCTTTATTGCCAACGGTATATTCGGAGAGTAGGTCTACAAATGTGTACTCATAACCCCCTTATTATCAAAGGTATATTCGGAGAGTAGGTCTACAAACGTGTGGTCATGACCTCCTTTATTGCCAACAGTATATTCGGAGAGTAGGTCTACAAATGTGTACTCATAACCATCTTATTGTCAAAGGTGTATTCGAAGAGTAGGTCTACAAAAGTGTGGTCATGATCTCCTTTATTGCCAACGGTATATTCGGAGAGTAGGTCTACAAATGTGTACTCATAACCCCCTTATTATCAAAGGTATATTCGGGAGTAGGTCTACAAACGTGTGGTCATGACCTCCTTTATTGCCAACGGTATATTCGGATAGTAGGTCTACAAATGTGTGCTCATGACCTCCTTTATTGCCAACGGTATATTCGGAGAGTAGGTCTACAAATGTGTACTCATAACCCCCTTATTATCAAAGGTATATTCGGATAGTAGGTCTACAAATGCGTGCTCATGACCTCCTTTATTGCCAACGGTATATTCGGAGAGTAGGTCTACAAATGTGTACTCATAACCCCCTTTATTGCCAACGGTATATTCGGAGAGTAGGTCTAAAAATGTGTACTCATAACCCCCTTATTATCAAAGGTATATTCGGAGAGTAGGTCATGACCTCCTTTATTGCCAACGGTATATTCGGAGAGTAGGTCTACAAATGTGTACTCATAACCCCCTTATTATCAAAGGTATATTCGGAGAGTAGGTCTACAAACGTGTGGTCATGACCTCCTTTATTGCCAACAGTATATTCGGAGAGTAGGTCTACAAATGTGTACTCATAACCATCTTATTGTCAAAGGTGTATTCGAAGAGTAGGTCTACAAAAGTGTGGTCATGACCTCCTTTATTGCCAACGGTATATTCGGAGAGTAGGTCTACAAATGTGTGCTCATAACCCCCTTATTATCAAAGGTATATTCGGAGAGTAGGTCTACAAACGTGTGGTCATGACCTCCTTTATTGCCAACAGTATATTCGGAGAGTAGGTCTACAAATGTGTACTCATAACCATCTTATTGTCAAAGGTGTATTCGAAGAGTAGGTCTACAAAAGTGTGGTCATGACCTCCTTTATTGCCAACGGTATATTCGGAGAGTAGGTCTACAAATGTGTACTCATAACCCCCTTATTATCAAAGGTATATTCGGGAGTAGGTCTACAAACGTGTGGTCATAACCTCCTTTATTACCAAAGGTATGTTCGGGAGTAGGTCTACAAACGTGTGGTCATGACCTCCTTTATTGCCAACGGTATATTCGGGAGTAGGTCTACAAATGTGTACTCAAAACCCCCTTATTATCAAAGGTATATTCGGAGAGTAGGTCTACAAACGTGTGGTCATGACCTCCTTTATTGCCAACGGTATATTCGGGAGTAGGTCTACAAATGTGTACTCATAACCCCCTTATTATCAAAGGTATATTCGGAGAGTAGGTCATGACCTCCTTTATTGCCAACGGTATATTCGGAGAGTAGGTCTACAAATGTGTACTCATAACCCCCTTATTATCAAAGGTATATTCGGAGAGTAGGTCTACAAACGTGTGGTCATGACCTCCTTTATTGCCAACAGTATATTCGGAGAGTAGGTCTACAAATGTGTACTCATAACCATCTTATTGTCAAAGGTGTATTCGAAGAGTAGGTCTACAAAAGTGTGGTCATGACCTCCTTTATTGCCAACGGTATATTCGGAGAGTAGGTCTACAAATGTGTACTCATAACCCCCTTATTATCAAAGGTATATTCGGGAGTAGGTCTACAAACGTGTGGTCATAACCTCCTTTATTACCAAAGGTATGTTCGGGAGTAGGTCTACAAACGTGTGGTCATACCCTCCTTTATTACCAAAGGTATGTTCGGGAGTAGGTCTACAAACGTGTGGTCATGACCTCCTTTATTGCCAACAGTATATTCGGAGAGTAGGTCTACAAATGTGTACTCATAACCATCTTATTGTCAAAGGTGTATTCGAAGAGTAGGTCTACAAAAGTGTGGTCATGACCTCCTTTATTGCCAACGGTATATTCGGAGAGTAGGTCTACAAATGTGTACTCATAACCCCCTTATTATCAAAGGTATATTCGGGAGTAGGTCTACAAACGTGTGGTCATAACCTCCTTTATTACCAAAGGTATGTTCGGGAGTAGGTCTACAAACGTGTGGTCATAACCTCCTTTATTACCAAAGGTATATTCGGGAGTAGGTCTACAAACGTGTGGTCATAACCTCCTTTATTACCAAAGGTATGTTCGGGAGTAGGTCTACAAACGTGTGGTCATGACCTCCTTTATTGCCAACGGTATATTCGGGAGTAGGTCTACAAATGTGTACTCATAACCCCCTTATTATCAAAGGTATATTCGGAGAGTAGGTCTACAAACGTTTGCTCATGACCTCCTTTATTGCCAACGGTATATTCGGAGAGTAGGTATACAAATGTGTGCTCATGACCTCCTTTTTTGCCAAAGGTATATTCGGAAAGTAGGCCTACAAACGTGTGGTCATGACCTCCTTTATTGCCAACGGTATATTCGGAGAGTAGGTCTACAAAACGTGTGGTCATGACCTCATTTATTGACAACGGTATATTCGGGGAGTAGGTCTACAAATGTGTGCTCATGACCTCCTTTATTGCCAAAGGTATATTCGGGAGTAGGTCTACAAATGTGTGCTCATGACCTCCTTTGTTGCCAAAGGTATATTCGGGAGTAGGTCTACAAATGTGTGCTCATGACCTCTTTTATTGCCGACGGTATATTCGGGAGTAGGTCTACAAAAGTGTGGTCATGACCTCCTTTATTGCCAACGGTATATTCGGAGAGTAGGTCTACAAATGTGTGCTCATGACCTCCTTTATTGCCAACGGTATATTCGGAGATTAGGTCTACAAACGTGTGGTCATGATCTCCTTTATTGCCAACGGTATATTCGGAGAGTAGGTCTACAAATGTGTGCTCATGACCTCCTTTATTGCCAACGGTATATTCGGGAGTAGGACTACAAACGTGTGGTCATGACCTCCTTTATTGCCAAAGGTATATTCGGGAGTAGGTCTACAAACGTGTGGTCATGACCTCCTTTATTGCCAACGGTATATTCGGAGAGTAGGTTTACAAACGTGTGGTCATGACCTCTTTTATTACCAAAGGTATATTCGGGAGTAGGTCTACAAACGTGTGGTCATGACCTCCTTTATTGCAAAAGGTATATTCGGGAGTAGGTCTACAAATGTGTGCTCATGACCTCCTTTATTGCCAAAGGTATATTCGGGAGTAGGTCTACAAACGTGTGGTCATGACCTCCTTTATTACCAAAGGTATATTCGGGAGTAGGTCTACAAACGTGTGGTCATCACCTCCTTTATTGCCAACGGTATATTCAGGAGTAGGTCTACAAACGTGTGGTCATGACCTCCTTTACTGCCAAAGGTATATTCGGGAGTAGTTCTACAAACGTGTGGTCATGACCTCCTTTATTGCCAACGGTATATTCGGGAGTAGGTCTACAAACGTGTGGTCATGACCTCCTTTATTGCCAACGGTATTGCGGAGATTAGGTCTACAAACGTGTGGTCATGATCTCCTTTATTGCCAACGGTATATTCAGAGAGTAGGTCTACAAATGTGTGCTCATGACCTCCTTTATTGCCAACGGTATATTCGGGAGTAGGTCTACAAACGTGTGGTCATGACCTCCTTTATTACCAAAGGTATCTTCGGGAGTAGTTCTACAAACGTGTGGTCATGTCCTCCTTTATTGCCAACGGTATATTCGGGAGTAGGTCTACAAACGTGTGGTCATGACCTCCTTTATTGCCAAAGGTATATTCGGGAGTAGGTCTACAAACGTGTGGTCATGACCTCCTTTATTGCCAAAAGTATATTCGGACAGTAGGTCTACAAACGTGTACTCTTAACCCCCTTATTGGCAAAGGTATATTCGGAGAGTAGGTCTACAAACGTGTGGTCATGACCTCCTGTATTGCCAAAGGTATATTCGGAGAGTAGGTCTACAAACGTGTGGTCATGACCTCCTTTAATGCCACATTTATATACGGGAGTAGGTCTACAAACGTGTGGTCATGTCCTCCTTTATTGCCAACGGTATATTCGGAGAGTAGGTCTACAAACGTGTGGTCATGACCTCCTTTATTGCCAAATTTATATTCGGGAGTAGGTCTACAAACGTGTGGTCATGACCTCCTTTATTGCCAACGGTATATTCGGGAGTAGGTCTACAAACGTGTGGTCATGACCTCCTTTATTGCCAACGGTATATTCGGGAGTAGGTCTACAAACGTGTGGTCATGACCTCCTTTATTGCCAAATTTATATTCGGGAGTAGGTCTACAAACGTGTGGTCATGACCTCCTTTATTGCCAACGGTATATTCGGGAGTAGGTCTACAAACGTGTGGTCATGACCTCCTTTATTGCCAACAGTATATTCGGGAGTAGGTCTACAAATGTGTGCTCATGACCTCCTTTATTGCCAACGGTATATTCGGGAGTAGGTCTACAAACGTGTGGTCATGACCTCCTTTATTGCCAACGGTATATTCGGGAGTAGGTCTACAAATGTGTCCTCATGACCTCCTTTATTGCCAAAGGTATATTCGGGAGTAGGTCAACAAATGTGTGCTCATGACCTCCTTTATTGCCAACGGTATATTCGGGAGTAGGTCTACAAATGTGTGCTCATGACCTCCTTTATTGCCAAAGGTATATTCCGGAGTAGGTCTACAAACTTGGGGTCATGACCTCCTTTATTGCCAAAGGTATATTCAGGAGTAGGTCTACAAATGTGTGCTCATGACGTCCATTATTGCCAAAGGTATATTCGGGCGTAGGTCTACAAACGTGTGCTCATGACCTCCTTTATTGTCAAAGGTATATTCGGGAGTAGGTCTACAAACGTGTGGTCATGACCTCCTTTATTGCAAAAGGTGTATTCGGGAGCAGGTCTACAAACGTGTGGTCATGACCTCCTTTATTGCCAACGGTATATTCGGGAGTAGGTCTACAAACGTGTGGTCATGACCTCCTTTATTGCCAAAGGTATATTCGGAGAGTAGGTCTACAAACGTGTGGTCATGACCTCCTTTATTGCCAACGGTATATTCGGGAGTAGGTCTACAAACGTGTGGTCATGACCTCCTTTATTGCCAACAGTATATTCGGGAGTAGGTCTACAAACGTAGTAATGACCTCCTTTATTGCCAACAGTATATTCGGGAGTAGGTCTACAAACGTGTGGTCATGACCTCCTTTATTGCCAACAGTATATTCGGGAGTAGGTCTACAAACGTGTAGTAATGACCTCCTTTATTGCCAACAGTATATTCGGGAGTAGGTCTACAAACGTGTAGTAATGACCTCCTTTATTGAAAACAGTATATTCGGGAGTAGGTCTACAAACGTGTGGTCATGACCTCCTTTATTGCCAACAGTATATTCGGGAGTAGGTCTACAAACGTGTGGTCATGACCTCCTTTATTGCCAACAGTATATTCGGGAGTAGGTCTACAAACGTGTGGTCATGACCTCCTTTATTGCCAGCGGTATATTCGGAGAGTAGGTCTACAAACGTGTAGTAATGACCTTCCTTTATTGCCAACAGTATATTCGGGAGTAGGTCTACAAACGTGTAGTAATGACCTCCTTTATTGCCAACGGTATATTCGGGAGTAGGTCTACAAACGTGTGGTCATGACCTCCTTTATTGCCAACGGTATATTCGGGAGTAGGTCTACAAACGTGTGGTCATGACCTCCTTTATTGCCAACGGTATATTCGGGAGTAGGTCTACAAATGTGTGCTCATGACCTCCTTTATTGCCAAAGGTATATTCGGGAGTAGGTCTACAAACGTGTAGTAATGACCTCCTTTATTGCCAACGGTATATTCGGGAGTAGGTCTACAAACGTGTGGTCATGCCCTTCTTTATTGCCAACGGTATATTCGAGAGTAGGTCTACAAACGTGTGGTCATGACCTCCATTATTGCCAAAGGTATATTCGGAGAGTAGGTCTACAAACGTGTGGTCATGACCTACTTTATTGCCAACGGTATATTCGGGAGTAGGTCTACAAACGTGTAGTAATGAACTCTTTTATTGCCAACAGTATATTCGGGAGTAGGTCTACAAACGTGTAGTAATGACCTCCTTTATTGCCAACAGTATATTCGGGAGTAGGTCTACAAACGTGTGGTCATGACCTCCTTTATTGCCAACAGTATATTCGGGAGTATGTCTAGAAACGTGTAGTAATGACCTCCTTTATTGCCAACAGTATATTCGGGAGTAGGTCTACAAACGTGTAGTAATGACCTCCTTTATTGCCAACAGTATATTCGGGAGTAGGTCTACAAACGTGTAGTAATGACCTCCTTTATTGCCAACGGTATATTCGGGAGTAGGTCTACAAACGTGTGGTCATGACCTCCTTTATTGCCAACAGTATATTCGGGAGTAGGTCTACAAACGTGTGGTCATGACCTCCTTTATTGCCAACAGTATATTCGGGAGTATTTCTACAAACGTGTAGTAATGACCTCCTTTATTGCCAACGGTATATTCGGGAGTAGGTCTACAAACGTATAGTAATGACCTCCATTATTGCCAACGGTATATTCGGGAGTAGGTCTACAAACGTGTGGTCATGACCTCCTTTATTGCCACATTTATATACGGGAGTAGGTCTACAAACGTGTGGTCATGACCTCCTTTATTGCCAAATTTATATTCGGGAGTAGGTCTACAAACGTGTGGTCATGACCTCCGTTATTGCCAACGGTATATTCGGGAGTAGGTCTACAAACGTGTGGTCATGACCTCCTTTATTGCCAACGGTATATTCGGGAGTAGGTCTACAAACGTGTGGTCATGACCTCCTTTATTGCCAAATTTATATTCGGGAGTAGGTCTACAAACGTGTGGTCATGACCTCCTTTATTGCCAACGGTATATTCGGGAGTAGGTCTACAAACGTGTGGTCATGACCTCCTTTATTGCCAACAGTATATTCGGGAGTAGGTCTACAAATGTGTGCTCATGACCTCCTTTATTGCCAACGGTATATTCGGGAGTAGGTCTACAAACGTGTGGTCATGACCTCCTTTATTGCCAACGGTATATTCGGGAGTAGGTCTACAAATGTGTCCTCATGACCTCCTTTATTGCCAAAGGTATATTCGGGAGTAGGTCAACAAATGTGTGCTCATGACCTCCTTTATTGCCAACGGTATATTCGGGAGTAGGTCTACAAATGTGTGCTCATGACCTCCTTTATTGCCAAAGGTATATTCCGGAGTAGGTCTACAAACTTGGGGTCATGACCTCCTTTATTGCCAAAGGTATATTCAGGAGTAGGTCTACAAATGTGTGCTCATGACGTCCATTATTGCCAAAGGTATATTCGGGCGTAGGTCTACAAACGTGTGCTCATGACCTCCTTTATTGTCAAAGGTATATTCGGGAGTAGGTCTACAAACGTGTGGTCATGACCTCCTTTATTGCAAAAGGTGTATTCGGGAGCAGGTCTACAAACGTGTGGTCATGACCTCCTTTATTGCCAACGGTATATTCGGGAGTAGGTCTACAAACGTGTGGTCATGACCTCCTTTATTGCCAAAGGTATATTCGGAGAGTAGGTCTACAAACGTGTGCTCATGACCTCCTTTATTGCCAAAGGTATATTCGGGAGTAGGTCTACAAACGTGTGGTAATGCCCTTCTTTATTGCCAACGGTATATTCGAGAGTAGGTCTACAAACGTGTGGTCATGACCTCCTTTATTGCCAAAGGTATATTCGGAGAGTAGGTCTACAAACGTGTGGTCATGACCTCCTTTATTGCCAACGGTATATTCGGGAGTAGGTCTACAAACGTGTGGTCATGACCTCCTTTATTGCCAACAGTATATTCGGGAGTAGGTCTACAAACGTAGTAATGACCTCCTTTATTGCCAACAGTATATTCGGGAGTAGGTCTACAAACGTGTGGTCATGACCTCCTTTATTGCCAACAGTATATTCGGGAGTAGGTCTACAAACGTGTAGTAATGACCTCCTTTATTGCCAACAGTATATTCGGGAGTAGGTCTACAAACGTGTAGTAATGACCTCCTTTATTGCCAACAGTATATTCGGGAGTAGGTCTACAAACGTGTGGTCATGACCTCCTTTATTGCCAACAGTATATTCGGGAGTAGGTCTACAAACGTGTGGTCATGACCTCCTTTATTGCCAACAGTATATTCGGGAGTAGGTCTACAAACGTGTGGTCATGACCTCCTTTATTGCCAGCGGTATATTCGGAGAGTAGGTCTACAAACGTGTAGTAATGACCTTCCTTTATTGCCAACAGTATATTCGGGAGTAGGTCTACAAACGTGTAGTAATGACCTCCTTTATTGCCAACGGTATATTCGGGAGTAGGTCTACAAACGTGTGGTCATGACCTCCTTTATTGCCAACGGTATATTCGGGAGTAGGTCTACAAACGTGTGGTCATGACCTCCTTTATTGCTAACGGTATATTCGGGAGTAGGTCTACAAATGTGTGCTCATGACCTCCTTTATTGCCAAAGGTATATTCGGGAGTAGGTCTACAAACGTGTAGTAATGACCTCCTTTATTGCCAACGGTATATTCGGGAGTAGGTCTACAAACGTGTGGTCATGCCCTTCTTTATTGCCAACGGTATATTCGAGAGTAGGTCTACAAACGTGTGGTCATGACCTCCTTTATTGCCAAAGGTATATTCGGAGAGTAGGTCTACAAACGTGTGGTCATGACCTCCTTTATTGCCAACGGTATATTCGGGAGTAGGTCTACAAACGTGTAGTAATGAACTCTTTTATTGCCAACAGTATATTCGGGAGTAGGTCTACAAACGTGTAGTAATGACCTCCTTTATTGCCAACAGTATATTCGGGAGTAGGTCTACAAACGTGTAGTAATGACCTCCTTTATTGCCAACGGTATATTCGGGAGTAGGTCTACAAACGTGTGGTCATGACCTCCTTTATTGCCAACAGTATATTCGGGAGTAGGTCTACAAACGTGTGGTCATGACCTCCTTTATTGCCAACAGTATATTCGGGAGTAGGTCTACAAACGTGTAGTAATGACCTCCTTTATTGCCAACGGTATATTCGGAAGTAGGTCTACAAACGTATAGTAATGACCTCCATTATTGCCAACGGTATATTCGGGAGTAGGTCTACAAACGTGTGGTCATGACCTCTTTTATTACCAAAGAGGTATATTCGAGAGTAGGTCTACAAACGTGTGGTCATGACCTCCTTTATTACCAAAGGTATATTCGGGAGTAGTTCTACAAACGTGTGGTCATGACCTCCTTTATTGCCAACGGTATATTCGGGATTAGGTCTACAAACGTGTGGTCATGACCTCCTTTATTGCCAAAGGTATATTCGGGAGTAGGTCTACAAACGTGTGGTCATGACCTCCTTTATTGCCAAAGGTATATTCGGACAGTAGGTCTACAAACGTGTACTCTTAACCCCCTTATTGGCAAAGGTATATTCGGAGAATAGGTCTACAAACGTGTGGTCATGACCTCCTTTATTACCAAAGGTATATTCGGGAGTAGTTCTACAAACGTGTGGTCATGACCTCCTTCATTGCCAAAGGTATATTCGGAGAGTAGGTCTACAAACGTGTACTCTTAACCCCCTTATTGGCAAAGGTATATTCGGAGAATAGGTCTACAAACGTGTGGTCATGACCTCCTTTATTGCCAAAGGTATATTCGGAGAGTAGGTCTACAAACGTGTGGTCATGATCTCCTTTATTGCCAAAGGTATATTCGGAGAGTAGGTCTACAAACGTGTGGTCATGACCTCCTTTATTGCCAAAGGTATATTCGGAGAGTAGGTCTACAAACGTGTGGTCATGACCTCCTTTATTGCCAAAGGTATATTCGGAGAGTAGGTCTACAAACGTGTGGTCATGACCTCCTTTATTGCCAAAGGTATATTCGGAGAGTAGGTCTACAAACGTGTACTCTTAACCCCCTTATTGGCAAAGGTATATTCGGAGAATAGGTCTACAAACGTGTGGTCATGACCTCCTTTATTGCCAAAGGTATATTCGGAGAGTAGGTCTACAAACGTGTGGTCATGACCTCCTTTATTGCCAAAGGTATATTCGGAGAGTAGGTCTACAAACGTGTGGTAATGACCTCCTTTATTGCCAACGGTATATTCGGGAGTAGGTCTACAAACGTGTCGTCATGACCTCCTGTATTGCCAAAGGTATATTCGGAGAGTAGGTCTACAAACGTGTGGTCATGACCTCCTTTATTGCCACATTTATATACGGGAGTAGGTCTACAAACGTGTGGTCATGACCTCCTTTATTGCCAAAGGTATATTCGGAGACTAGGTCTACAAACGTGTGGTCAATACCTCCTTTATTGCCAACAGTATATTCGGGAGTAGGTCTACAAATGTGTGCTCATGACCTCCTTTATTGCCAACGGTATATTCGGGAGTAGGTCTACAAACGTGTGGTCATGACCTCCTTTATTACCAACGGTATATTCGGGAGTAGGTCTACAAATGTGTCCTCATGACCTCCTTTATTGCCAAAGGTATATTCGGGAGTAGGTCAACAAATGTGTGCTCATGACCTCCTTTATTGCCAACGGTATATTCGGGAGTAGGTCTACAAATGTGTGCTCATGACCTCCTTTATTGCCAAAGGTATATATTCCGGAGTAGGTCTACAAACGTGGGGTCATGACCTCCTTTATTGCCAAAGGTATATTCAGGAGTAGGTCTACAAATGTGTGCTCATGACGTCCATTATTGCCAAAGGTATATTCGGGAGTAGGTCTACAAACGTGTGCTCATGACCTCCTTTATTGTCAAAGGTATATTCGGGAGTAGGTCTACAAACGTGTGGTCATGACCTCCTTTATTGCAAAAGGTATATTCGGGAGTAGGTCTACAAACGTGTGGTCATGACCTCCTTTATTGCCAAAGGTATATTCGGAGAGTAGGTCTACATACGTGTGCTCATGACCTCCTTTATTGCCAAAGGTATATTCGGGAGTAGGTCTACAAACGTGTGGTAATGCCCTTCTTTATTGCCAACGGTATATTCGAGAGTAGGTCTACAAACGTGTGGTCATGACCTCCTTTATTGCCAACGGTATATTCGGGAGTAGGTCTACAAACGTGTGGTCATGACCTCCTTTATTGCCAACAGTATATTCGGGAGTAGGTCTACAAACGTAGTAATGACCTCCTTTATTGCCAACAGTATATTCGGGAGTAGGTCTACAAACGTGTGGTCATGACCTCCTTTATTGCCAACAGTATATTCGGGAGTAGGTCTACAAACGTGTAGTAATGACCTCCTTTATTGCCAACAGTATATTCGGGAGTAGGTCTACAAACGTGTAGTAATGACCTCCTTTATTGCCAACAGTATATTCGGGAGTAGGTCTACAAACGTGTGGTCATGACCTCCTTTATTGCCAACAGTATATTCGGGAGTAGGTCTACAAACGTGTGGTCATGACCTCCTTTATTGCCAACAGTATATTCGGGAGTAGGTCTACAAACGTGTGGTCATGACCTCCTTTATTGCCAGCGGTATATTCGGAGAGTAGGTCTACAAACGTGTAGTAATGACCTTCCTTTATTGCCAACAGTATATTCGGGAGTAGGTCTACAAACGTGTAGTAATGACCTCCTTTATTGCCAACGGTATATTCGGGAGTAGGTCTACAAACGTGTGGTCATGACCTCCTTTATTGCCAACGGTATATTCGGGAGTAGGTCTACAAACGTGTGGTCATGACCTCCTTTATTGCTAACGGTATATTCGGGAGTAGGTCTACAAATGTGTGCTCATGACCTCCTTTATTGCCAAAGGTATATTCGGGAGTAGGTCTACAAACGTGTAGTAATGACCTCCTTTATTGCCAACGGTATATTCGGGAGTAGGTCTACAAACGTGTGGTCATGCCCTTCTTTATTGCCAACGGTATATTCGAGAGTAGGTCTACAAACGTGTGGTCATGACCTCCTTTATTGCCAAAGGTATATTCGGAGAGTAGGTCTACAAACGTGTGGTCATGACCTCCTTTATTGCCAACGGTATATTCGGGAGTAGGTCTACAAACGTGTAGTAATGAACTCTTTTATTGCCAACAGTATATTCGGGAGTAGGTCTACAAACGTGTAGTAATGACCTCCTTTATTGCCAACAGTATATTCGGGAGTAGGTCTACAAACGTGTGGTCATGACCTCCTTTATTGCCAACAGTATATTCGGGAGTAGGTCTAGAAACGTGTAGTAATGACCTCCTTTATTGCCAACAGTATATTCGGGAGTAGGTCTACAAACGTGTAGTAATGACCTCCTTTATTGCCAACAGTATATTCGGGAGTAGGTCTACAAACGTGTAGTAATGACCTCCTTTATTGCCAACGGTATATTCGGGAGTAGGTCTACAAACGTGTGGTCATGACCTCCTTTATTGAAAACAGTATATTCGGGAGTAGGTCTACAAACGTGTGGTCATGACCTCCTTTATTGCCAACAGTATATTCGGGAGTAGGTCTACAAACGTGTAGTAATGACCTCCTTTATTGCCAACGGTATATTCGGAAGTAGGTCTACAAACGTATAGTAATGACCTCCATTATTGCCAACGGTATATTCGGGAGTAGGTCTACAAACGTGTGGTCATGACCTCTTTTATTACCAAAGAGGTATATTCGAGAGTAGGTCTACAAACGTGTGGTCATGACCTCCTTTATTACCAAAGGTATATTCGGGAGTAGTTCTACAAACGTGTGGTCATGACCTCCTTTATTGCCAACGGTATATTCGGGATTAGGTCTACAAACGTGTGGTCATGACCTCCTTTATTGCCAAAGGTATATTCGGGAGTAGGTCTACAAACGTGTGGTCATGACCTCCTTTATTGCCAAAGGTATATTCGGACAGTAGGTCTACAAACGTGTACTCTTAACCCCCTTATTGGCAAAGGTATATTCGGAGAATAGGTCTACAAACGTGTGGTCATGACCTCCTTTATTACCAAAGGTATATTCGGGAGTAGTTCTACAAACGTGTGGTCATGACCTCCTTTATTGCCAAAGGTATATTCGGAGAGTAGGTCTACAAACGTGTACTCTTAACCCCCTTATTGGCAAAGGTATATTCGGAGAATAGGTCTACAAACGTGTGGTCATGACCTCCTTTATTGCCAAAGGTATATTCGGAGAGTAGGTCTACAAACGTGTGGTCATGACCTCCTTTATTGCCAAAGGTATATTCGGAGAGTAGGTCTACAAACGTGTGGTCATGACCTCCTTTATTGCCAAAGGTATATTCGGAGAGTAGGTCTACAAACGTGTGGTCATGACCTCCTTTATTGCCAAAGGTATATTCGGAGAGTAGGTCTACAAACGTGTGGTCATGACCTCCTTTATTGCCAAAGGTATATTCGGAGAGTAGGTCTACAAACGTGTACTCTTAACCCCCTTATTGGCAAAGGTATATTCGGAGAATAGGTCTACAAACGTGTGGTCATGACCTCCTTTATTGCCAAAGGTATATTCGGAGAGTAGGTCTACAAACGTGTGGTCATGACCTCCTTTATTGCCAAAGGTATATTCGGAGAGTAGGTCTACAAACGTGTGGTAATGACCTCCTTTATTGCCAACGGTATATTCGGGAGTAGGTCTACAAACGTGTCGTCATGACCTCCTGTATTGCCAAAGGTATATTCGGAGAGTAGGTCTACAAACGTGTGGTCATGACCTCCTTTATTGCCACATTTATATACGGGAGTAGGTCTACAAACGTGTGGTCATGACCTCCTTTATTGCCAAAGGTATATTCGGAGACTAGGTCTACAAACGTGTGGTCAATACCTCCTTTATTGCCAACAGTATATTCGGGAGTAGGTCTACAAATGTGTGCTCATGACCTCCTTTATTGCCAACGGTATATTCGGGAGTAGGTCTACAAACGTGTGGTCATGACCTCCTTTATTACCAACGGTATATTCGGGAGTAGGTTTACAAATGTGTCCTCATGACCTCCTTTATTGCCAAAGGTATATTCGGGAGTAGGTCAACAAATGTGTGCTCATGACCTCCTTCATTGCCAACGGTATATTCGGGAGTAGGTCTACAAATGTGTGCTCATGACCTCCTTTATTGCCAAAGGTATATATTCCGGAGTAGGTCTACAAACGTGGGGTCATGACCTCCTTTATTGCCAAAGGTATATTCAGGAGTAGGTCTACAAATGTGTGCTCATGACGTCCATTATTGCCAAAGGTATATTCGGGAGTAGGTCTACAAACGTGTGCTCATGACCTCCTTTATTGTCAAAGGTATATTCGGGAGTAGGTCTACAAACGTGTGGTCATGACCTCCTTTATTGCAAAAGGTATATTCGGGAGTAGGTCTACAAACGTGTGGTCATGACCTCCTTTATTGCCAAAGGTATATTCGGAGAGTAGGTCTACATACGTGTGCTCATGACCTCCTTTATTGCCAAAGGTATATTCGGGAGTAGGTCTACAAACGTGTGGTAATGCCCTTCTTTATTGCCAACGGTATATTCGAGAGTAGGTCTACAAACGTGTGGTCATGACCTCCTTTATTGCCAAAGGTATATTCGGAGAGTAGGTCTACAAACGTGTGGTCATGACCTCCTTTATTGCCAACGGTATATTCGGGAGTAGGTCTACAAACGTGTGGTCATGACCTCCTTTATTGCCAACAGTATATTCGGGAGTAGGTCTACAAACGTGTACTCTTAACCCCCTTATTGGCAAAGGTATATTCGGAGAATAGGTCTACAAACGTGTGGTCATGACCTCCTTTATTGCCAAAGGTATATTCGGAGAGTAGGTCTACAAACGTGTGGTCATGACCTCCTTTATTGCCAAAGGTATATTCGGAGAGTAGGTCTACAAACGTGTGGTCATGACCTCCTTTATTGCCAAAGGTATATTCGGAGAGTAGGTCTACAAACGTGTACTCTTAACCCCCTTATTGGCAAAGGTATATTCGGAGAATAGGTCTACAAACGTGTGGTCATGACCTCCTTTATTGCCAAAGGTATATTCGGAGAGTAGGTCTACAAACGTGTGGTCATGACCTCCTTTATTGCCAAAGGTATATTCGGAGAGTAGGTCTACAAACGTGTGGTCATGACCTCCTTTATTGCCACATTTATATACGGGAGTAGGTCTACAAACGTGTGGTCATGACCTCCTTTATTGCCAAAGGTATATTCGGAGAGTAGGTCTACAAACGTGTGGTCATGACCTCCTTTATTGCCAAAGGTATATTCGGAGAGTAGGTCTACAAACGTGTGGTCATGACCTCCTTTATTGCCAAAGGTATATTCGGAGAGTAGGTCTACAAACGTGTACTCTTAACCCCCTTATTGGCAAAGGTATATTCGGAGAATAGGTCTACAAACGTGTGGTAATGACCTCCTTTATTGCCAACGGTATATTCGGGAGTAGGTCTACAAACGTGTCGTCATGACCTCCTGTATTGCCAAAGGTATATTCGGAGAGTAGGTCTACAAACGTGTGGTCATGACCTCCTTTATTGCCACATTTATATACGGGAGTAGGTCTACAAACGTGTGGTCATGACCTCCTTTATTGCCAAAGGTATATTCGGAGAGTAGGTCTACAAACGTGTGGTCATGACCTCCTTTATTGCCAACAGTATATTCGGGAGTAGGTCTACAAATGTGTGCTCATGACCTCCTTTATTGCCAACGGTATATTCGGGAGTAGGTCTACAAACGTGTGGTCATGACCTCCTTTATTACCAACGGTATATTCGGGAGTAGGTCTACAAATGTGTCCTCATGACCTCCTTTATTGCCAAAGGTATATTCGGGAGTAGGTCAACAAATGTGTGCTCATGACCTCCTTTATTGCCAACGGTATATTCGGGAGTAGGTCTACAAATGTGTGCTCATGACCTCCTTTATTGCCAAAGGTATATTCCGGAGTAGGTCTACAAACGTGGGGTCATGACCTCCTTTATTGCCAAAGGTATATTCAGGAGTAGGTCTACAAATGTGTGCTCATGACGTCCATTATTGCCAAAGGTATATTCGGGAGTAGGTCTACAAACGTGTGCTCATGACCTCCTTTATTGTCAAAGGTATATTCGGGAGTAGGTCTACAAACGTGTGGTCATGACCTCCTTTATTGCAAAAGGTATATTCGGGAGTAGGTCCACAAACGTGTGGTCATGACCTCCTTTATTGCCAAAGGTATATTCGGAGAGTAGGTCTACATACGTGTGCTCATGACCTCCTTTATTGCCAAAGGTATATTCGGGAGTAGGTCTACAAACGTGTGGTAATGCCCTTCTTTATTGCCAACGGTATATTCGAGAGTAGGTCTACAAACGTGTGGTCATGACCTCCTTTATTGCCAAAGGTATATTCGGAGAGTAGGTCTACAAACGTGTGGTCATGACCTCCTTTATTGCCAACGGTATATTCGGGAGTAGGTCTACAAACGTGTGGTCATGACCTCCTTTATTGCCAACAGTATATTCGGGAGTAGGTCTACAAACGTGTAGTAATGACCTCCTTTATTGCCAACAGTATATTCGGGAGTAGGTCTACAAACGTGTGGTCATGACCTCCTTTATTGCCAACAGTATATTCGGGAGTAGGTCTACAAACGTGTAGTAATGACCTCCTTTATTGCCAACAGTATATTCGGGAGTAGGTCTACAAACGTGTAGTAATGACCTCCTTTATTGCCAACAGTATATTCGGGAGTAGGTCTACAAACGTGTGGTCATGACCTCCTTTATTGCCAACAGTATATTCGGGAGTAGGTCTACAAACGTGTGGTCATGACCTCCTTTATTGCCAACAGTATATTCGGGAGTAGGTCTACAAACGTGTGGTCATGACCTCCTTTATTGCCAACAGTATATTCGGGAGTAGGTCTACAAACGTGTAGTAATGACCTCCTTTATTGCCAACGGTATATTCGGGAGTAGGTCTACAAACGTATAGTAATGACCTCCATTATTGCCAACGGTATATTCGGGAGTAGGTCTACAAACGTGTGGTCATGACCTCTTTTATTACCAAAGAGGTATATTCGAGAGTAGGTCTACAAACGTGTGGTCATGACCTCCTTTATTACCAAAGGTATATTCGGGAGTAGTTCTACAAACGTGTGGTCATGACCTCCTTTATTGCCAACGGTATATTCGGGATTAAGTCTACAAACGTGTGGTCATGACCTCCTTTATTGCCAAAGGTATATTCGGGAGTAGGTCTACAAACGTGTGGTCATGACCTCCTTTATTGCCAAAGGTATATTCGGACAGTAGGTCTACAAACGTGTACTCTTAACCCCCTTATTGGCAAAGGTATATTCGGAGAATAGGTCTACAAACGTGTGGTCATGACCTCCTTTATTGCCAGCGGTATATTCGGAGAGTAGGTCTACAAACGTGTAGTAATGACCTGCTTTATTGCCAACGGTATATTCGGGAGTAGGTCTACAAACGTGTGGTCATGACCTCCTTTATTGCCAACGGTATATTCGGGAGTAGGTCTACAAACGTGTGGTTATGACCTCCTTTATTGCCAACAGTATATTCGGGAGTAGGTCTACAAACGTGTAGTAATGACCTCCTTTATTGCCAACGGTATATTCGGGAGTAGGTCTACAAACGTGTGGTCATGACCTCCTTTATTGCCAACGGTATATTCGGGAGTAGGTCTACAAACGTGTGGTCATGACCTCCTTTATTGCCAAAGGTATATTCGGGAGTAGGTCTACAAACGTATAGTAATGACTTCCATTATTGCCAACGGTATATTCGGGAGTAGGTCTACAAACGTGTGGTCATGACCTCCTTTATTGCCAACGGTATATTCGGGAGTAGGTCTACAAACGTGTGGTCATGACCTCCTTTATTGCCAACAGTATATTCGGGAGTAGGTCTACAAACGTGTGGTCATGACCTCCTTTATTGCCAACGGTATATTCGGGAGTAGGTCTACAAACGTGTGGTCATGACCTCCTTTATTGCCAACAGTATATTCGGGAGTAGGTCTACATACGTGTAGTAATGACCTCCTTTATTGCCAACGGTATATTCGGGAGTAGGTCTACAAACGTGTGGTCATGACCTCCTTTATTGCCAACGGTATATTCGGGAGTAGGTCTACAAACGTGTGGTCATGACCTCCTTTATTGCCAAAGGTATATTCGGGAGTAGGTCTACAAACGTATAGTAATGACCTCCATTATTGCCAACGGTATATTCGGGAGTAGGTCTACAAACGTGTGGTCATGATCTCCTTTATTGCCAACGGTATATTCGGGAGTAGGTCTACAAACGTGTGGTCATGACCTCCTTTATTGCCAACAGTATATTCGGGAGTAGGTCTACAAACGTGTAGTAATGACGTCCTTTATTGCCAACGGTATATTCGGGAGTAGGTCTACAAACGTGTGGTCATGACCTCCTTTATTGCCAAAGGTATATTCGGGAGTAGGTCTACAAACGTGTAGTAATGACCTCCTTTATTGCCAACGGTATATTCGGGAGTAGTTCTACAAACGTGTATTAATGACCTCCTTTATTGCCAACAGTATATTCGGGAGTAGGTCTACAAACGTGTGGTCATGACCTCCTTTATTGCCAACAGTATATTCGCGAGTAGGTCTACAAACGTGTAGTAATGACCTCCTTTATTGGCAACAGTATATTCGGGAGTAGGTCTACAAACGTTTGTTCATGACCTCCTTTATTGCCAACAGTATATTCGGGAGTAGGTTTACAAACGTGTAGTAATGACCTCCTTTATTGCCAACAGTATATTCGGGAGTAGGTCTACAAACGTGTGGTCATGACCTCCTTTATTGCCAACAGTATATTCGGGAGTAGGTCTACAAACGTGTGGTCATGACCTCCTTTATTGCCAACGGTATATTCGGGAGTAGGTCTACAAACGTGTGGTCATGACCTCCTTTATTGCCAACAGTATATTCGGGAGTAGGTCTACAAACGTGTGGTCATGACCTCCTTTATTGCCAACGGTATATTCGGGAGTAGGTCTACAAACGTGTGGTCATGACCTCCTTTATTGCCAACAGTATATTCGGGAGTAGGTCTACAAACGTGTGGTCATGACCTCCTTTATTGCCAACGGTATATTCGGGAGTAGGTCTACAAACGTGTGGTCATGACCTCCTTTATTGCCAACAGTATATTCGGGAGTAGGTCTACAAACGTGTAGTAATGACCTCCTTTATTGCCAACAGTATATTCGGGAGTAGGTCTACAAACGTGTGGTCATGACCTTCTTTATTGCCAACAGTATATTCGGGAGTAGGTCTACAAACGTGTGGTCATGACCTCCTTTATTGCCAACGGTATATTCGGGAGTAGGTCTACAAACGTGTGGTCATGACCTCCTTTATTGCCAACAGTATATTCGGGAGTAGGTCTACAAACGTGTGGTCATGACCTCCTTTATTGCCAACAGTATATTCGGGAATAGGTCTACAAACGTGTGGTCATGACCTCCTTTATTGCCAACGGTATATTCGGGAGTAGGTCTACAAACGTGTGGTCATGACCTCCTTTATTGCCAACGGTATATTCGGGAGTAGGTCTACAAACGTGTAGTAATGACCTCCTTTATTGCCAACAGTATATTCGGGAGTAGGTCTACAAACGTGTAGTAATGACCTCCTTTATTGCCAACAGTATATTCGGGAGTAGGTCTACAAACGTGTAGTAATGACCTCCTTTATTGCCAACGGTATATTCGGGAGTAATTCTACAAACGTGTGGTCATGACCTCCTTTATTGCCAACGGTATATTCGGGAGTAGGTCTACAAACGTGTGGTCATGACCTCCTTTATTGCCAATTGTATATTCGGGAGTAGGTCTACAAACGTGTAGTAATGACCTCCTTTATTGCCAACGGTATATTCGGGAGTAGGTCTACAAACGTGTAGTAATGACCTCCTTTATTGCCAACGGTATATTCGGGAGTAGGTCTACAAACGTGTATTAATGACCTCCTTTATTGCCAACAGTATATTCGGGAGTAGGTCTACAAATGTGTGCTCATGACCTCCTTTATTGCCGACAGTATATTCGGGAGTAGGTCTACAAACGTGTAGTAATGACCTCCTTTATTGCCAACAGTATATTCGGGAGTAGGTCTACAAACGTGTGGTCATGACCTCCTTTATTGCCAACAGTATGTTGGGGAGTAGGTCTACAAACGTGTAGTAATGACCTCCTTTATTGCCAACAGTATATTCGGGAGTAGGTCTACAAACGTGTGGTCATGACCTCCTTTATTGCCAACAGTATATTCGGGAGTAGGTCTACAAACGTGTGGTCATGACCTCCTTTATTGCCAACAGTATATTCGGGAGTAGGTCTACAAACGTGTAGTAATGACCTCCTTTATTGCCAACGGTATATTCGGGAGTAGGTCTACAAACGTGTAGTAATGACCTCCTTTATTGCCAACAGTATATTCGGGAGTAGGTCTACAAACGTGTGGTCATGACCTCCTTTATTGCCAACAGTATATTCGGGAGTAGGTCTACAAACGTGTGGTCATGACCTCCTTTATTGCCAACAGTATATTCGGGAGTAGGTCTACAAACGTGTAGTAATGACCTCCTTTATTGCCAACGGTATATTCGGGAGTAGGTCTACAAACGTGTAGTAATGACCTCCTTTATTGCCAACGGTATATTCGGGAGTAGGTCTACAAACGTGTGGTCATGACCTCCTTTATTGCCAACAGTATATTCGGGAGTAGGTCTACAAACGTGTGGTCATGACCTCCTTTATTGCCAACAGTATGTTCGGGAGTAGGTCTACAAACGTGTAGTAATGACCTCCTTTATTGCCAACAGTATATTCGGGAGTAGGTCTACAAACGTGTGGTCATGACCTCCTTTATTGCCAACAGTATATTCGGGAGTAGGTCTACAAACGTGTAGTAATGACCTCCTTTATTGCCAACAGTATATTCGGGAGTAGGTCTACAAACGTGTGGTCATGACCTCCTTTATTGCCAACAGTATATTCGGGAGTAGGTCTACAAACGTGTAGTTATGACCTCCTTTATTGCCAACAGTATATTCGGGAGTAGGTCTACAAACGTGTGGTCATGACCTCCTTTATTGCCAACAGTATATTCGGGAGTAGGTCTACAAACGTGTAGTAATGACCTCCTTTATTGCCAACAGTATATTCGGGAGTAGGTCTACAAACGTGTGGTCATGACCTCCTTTATTGCCAACGGTATATTCGGGAGTAGGTCTACAAACGTGTAGTAATGACCTCCTTTATTGCCAACAGTATATTCGGGAGTAGGTCTACAAACGTGTGGTCATGACCTCCTTTATTGCCAACGGTATATTCGGGAGTAGGTCTACAAACGTGTGGTCATGACCTCCTTTATTGCCAACGGTATATTCGGGAGTAGGTCTACAAACGTGTGGTCATGACCTCCTTTATTGCCAACAGTATATTCGGGAGTAGGTCTACAAACGTGTAGTAATGACCTCCTTTATTGCCAACAGTATATTCGGGAGTAGGTCTACAAACGTGTAGTAATGACCTCCTTTATTGCCAACAGTATATTCGGGAGTAGGTCTACAAACGTGTGGTCATGACCTCCTTTATTGCCAACGGTATATTCGGGAGTAGGTCTACAAACGTGTAGTAATGACCTCCTTTATTGCCAACAGTATATTCGGGAGTAGGTCTACAAACGTGTGGTCATGACCTCCTTTATTGCCAAAGGTATATTCTGGAGTAGGTCTATAAACGTGTGCTCATAACCCCCCTTAGTGCCAAAGGTATACTCGGAGAGTAGGTCTACAAATGTGTGTTCATGGCCTCCCTTATTTCATATACTAGTGAGTTTTACATCCCTCCCTTAATGTCACTTATATTACTCAATCTTTGCCTATTATTAATAAAAGCCTGACAGGTTAATATTCTTAAACTACAAAAGAATTGACACAAGCTCGCTAAATTTATTTGGATAATGCCGAGTATTATAGTTTAATGAGGATATAGAAATGTATAACGGTTTAGTTACAAAACCATTGTAAAATGTTTTATTCATAAAATTAGAAATAATTTACAACAGTTAGACCCTAATGCTGTAAATGTTGCAACTTTCCCACAACTGTCGAACATATGGGCAGAAGAGGCGACTACAACAAGCCCCATTGAATTGACGATCGATACCTGAGCTTCGAACAACGTATTTATATTCACAACTGTGCGTACATCTTTCGGAGTACTGTTTGCTATATGGAAATTTTGGCAGCGCCCCAAGTGGAACATTTTGGAAGGATCTTTGAGAATATTAAATGGAAGCACTTGCAATAAAAGGACTAACAAAAGGTCAGCAAGCGGCCGAGGGCAATTTACATTCGTTATTTTCCGTGTTTTTATCATCCCTTCGCGTTAAAAATTGCTTCAGTAATATTGTCCAACGTAAGGGAAAAATACAATCTACGTTTGGCAATATGCATACCGATATTAGTAAAATATTTCATCATTTAGGTTGCTAAAGTTAGGTTGTAACTTTGATTGGAAAAATAGCGTCATTTATTTGTAATGTGAACATTCGGTAAATGTGTAAGTCCCCGTCACATTACCTTTGCACTGAGATGGCGGCGTGAGGTCGAGGCGCTGCGCCCCAACCTTTTCCTCTTGTTTACTAATCGAATCTTCGACTACTCGCGGATCTTATCTTTATACACGTTCGTATTTGCTCCCTTCCTCGTAAGGTACACACTTCTCGAAGTCTAGAGATTTGAACGTTGGTCTGTAACATGACATTACAATAATATTGGGTGTTAGGGGTAGTTCAGAGCATTATTATATAACTATTTTATATTTAGAAAATCCCACAATATATATATATATATATATATATATATATATATATATATATACATATCACAATATGTATTCTTGTGTAATAATAAAGAACTAAATCAAAATACAAATACAAGAATTATAATTGAATTTATATATAATTAATTTTAATTGTTTAATATTCCTGATAATGTTGGTACTGTTAGCCAACGAAAAGCTTTGATTGTAAATTCAATTATAATTCTTGTATTTGTATTTTGACTTTGTTCTTTATATATATATATATATATATATATATATATATATATATATATATATATATATATACTTGTACGCAGCTTCGTGTGGTGATTTTAACGGGGTCACCACTACACCTGTTTCTATGAAGAACAATAAGAAGTGGGGATGCATTACAAAGCGCTATCTGAAGGATATAATTCACAACCTGTTGTTGTGCTTACTTTTAAAAAAGTATATGTTTACCTTGAGGTGCCGTACTCTCATTTCACCCCCTTGTAAGGGGAAGGCTGGACGGGATTAGATAAGGTTATGGAAAGGGTACGATCCCCTGCACTGGGAAGAGGTAAACATGTCATAGAGTGATGGAGGAGTGGTAGAAGAATACCATCGGGTGAGGAGAGTGTGGACCAATAGGCATGACGGGACTGCTTCATGTAGCCGTTGGTAGCGTTAAAGTTGCCATAATGGCCGTCAACGATTACCCTTTAAAGTAAAGCCTATATTGATTCATAGTCCAAAGTGGTGTATTTGAGGCACATATTTAAAACCCTTAAAGCAGTGGTTCCTACCAAGGGCCGTGAGATGTCACTGAAATTAAAATATTTTTATTTAACACATTCGCTGCGCCCGTATTCATCGGGTTACTTGGATGGTGTGAAATAGAAAAGATTCAGAGTCTTTTAGAAGAGGGACAAGGTCACTTGTAGACCTTCCCAGGAGCGGGGCATTATAAAATGTTTTTAATGGTGAGAGCATTGTAGAATTAGGGTTGACATTCTCGGCAGGTAGGGTACCTTACCGGCGTGAGTAGACATTCTCAACTGTGGGCTCTATGAAAAATAAGTATAGAAACCGGCTTGATACGCAGTATGGTTTCAGAGTAAAAGTGTCAATATGGAACCTAACGTTTCTGCAATCATGAGCCTAAGGGACAGATTCAACTCAACTCACTAAAATTATAAAAGTTGTGAGTTATTGCAATAGGATTCTGTAATAATTTTGAACTAACAATATTATTTTTGTTATTATATTTTTATTAAATATTATTTCTCTATTTATCGCAACTGAAAAAACTTGTTATACTTGTGTTTACTTCTAACTCCTTGTTCCAAACAAAGTATTATTATAAATAAGTTAAATAAATTTCGCCGGGACCTACAATCTTCAACATGTTGATAGCCTTACTTTTTGTATCTTAAATAAAAATAAAACACTTCTTGAATGTACTAGTAACAAACTTGTGGTGGCATCAAAATTTAATTTTCATGCGTAAGAACAGTTTTCCCCTTAAGTAAGTGGGAAGGCAAACCATAAATTACTAATATAATTCAAATTAATTTGAGTGTAATCTATAATTTACTTTTAAGAATTTGAGGGATCCATGTCAATATAGCGACCGATGAGGGGACCTTGAAACAATTTTGTTGGGAACCCCTGCCTTAAAGTATTGTTAGAAACACCAGGAATATTTACAGAATGAGGAAAATATAGTTACAAACTTAAAACTATATGCAAACACAACTAAAACATGCAACACAAAACTAAAATCTTCAGCGGTTAGAAATAACAAAGCCAGTGATAGGTTTAAACAATTATTTAAAATTACAATGCGGAGGCAGCTTTTTATATTTACGTTTTTAGGCCGAAGAATGAAACTGTATTTGCAGTGCGCTTGGTGGAATTATCTTGCAGAGACTTGTAAGTCCTGACGAGTGTAGGCTAGAGAGACATTAACAAGAGACAGAACAGTAGCTCAAGAACCACTTAAGGCCAGGTGTTACGTAATTAAGCTTTATAGCTGCTGTTTTGCCGTAAGTCAAACCCTAAGGAACCAGAAGGACAACCAACCAACCAGGCTGTTTGTCCGCCCAGATAGATAATTTTACCACTTGGGCTGGCTGTCCGTGTTAAAGTGCATTGACGTATTGCGAAACAATTCCATTGAAAAACAATATTATTGGCAATATTTGAGTAAAGCACTTATAGTATTCGGTGTTACAAAATGAACAAAAATAGTTTACGTCATTCCAGAAGGCATAAAACGAGTAAAAAAATTTAAAACATTATTTTTTTATACTTTGACCTTATTTCTACTTATTTAATTATTGGAGGTCGAAATACGTTATTTATAAATCACACTAAACGCAATGAATAACTACAAAATTAAAGAATAAAGTAAGTTGGGAAGGGACAAACAAACACTAAAACAAGATTAACTTGTCTAATATCACAAGATTAACTTAATATCGCTGTGGTCGCATGTCTCGAATAGCAAAGCTCTATCGATATGGCATTCTGTTGTGTCCAACGTACATTTACCGTGTAGTTCAATATCCATGACAACTAGGTTCCATTAAGTGGGCTGAACCTGGTCACGCGAAGTCTAGCAACAGGTCTACGCTCACTTGTTGCTCACGTAACAGAATTGCAACTTGAAAAACCTTCAGTAAACTTAATTTAGTGACTTTTTGTAATCGTTGTGTTCTTGGAGCAGACTGTAAGACTAACCTAACCACACTACAATACTACTTCACTACGTCTAATCTAACCTGACCTGAACACTTGAGGCCTTGCTGGGTGATGCCATGCAGCATCGAGCCGCAGTGGTCGCAGAAGGTCGGGGTCAGGTACGAGTAAACTGCGAACTTGTGTTTGTTGAACTCCGCCTAGAGGCCAGCAATACATTGTAATAACACACACTACAAATATATATATGCAACTCTAATGTACAAATACATTTAGTAATCACTTAAAATGGAGAAATTGTTTTAAGGTAAGCACACATATTATATTATTACTTAATAAATGCATTCTTTTAAAACAAAATATAGCTTTTTACATAAAATATGTCAAATATTTACAGGATTTCCTTGCTCATAAACAAAATTATGGTACAAACAAGAAACCATACTTATATATAAGATAATATTTCATATGAGTAAACAATAATTTTTGTAAATGAAATTGTCAACAAAAACTGGGCAATTTGACGTTACAATATAAAATTACAACCTAGTGTTGGAATTAAAATCACTGAATAAAAAAAATATTTTCAGCTTTGTTTACTAAAAACGACGTTTTAAATGAGAATTCTCATAATTTATTATGCAGATTATAACACATGATTTATTATGCTGTTTCTTATAGCTAGACGAAATTAAGGATATTTTTTGAAAAAGTTCAAAACTTAAAAATAATTTTAGAAATGAAGACCCGAACTGTCAGACTTGTCATTACCATTCTTAAGCTAATGAGAACAGACACTTTACTCACTAAACACTTACTGTCGTGTTGTCATATTATCTTGAGGATTCTGCAAATACAAAAACGTATGTATACTCTTACATTTTGATCTATTAGAAATACGTTTGCCCTGGGCAAGGTTTCACCCTTCATTACGTCCAACGTACAATGCACCGGCTCTACTACCGCCTATAATCAGCCCATTTTATCCACTAAACAATAAAAAATACAAAAATAACCAAAAAGAGCAACAAATGTCAATAACAACTTCGGCGTAAAAGAGACAACTGCAAGGCGACCGTCAAATAACTAAACATGCCCTCCTGATTTCTGACTATAATGTTATCTATTCACCTAAGCTTTTACCTGTTCGTTCTACTCCTGAAAAATATTGGTTTTTGGCACTTGGGTGAGTCCTAACAAAAGTGAAACCTTTTATAGCTACATCTACAGAAATTTTAAATTGAGGAAAACATTTCATTTTGCGTAATGATAAATTACCTAAACATTTGTTGTCAGACTCGCCTAAGAATGTTTTAATTTCAAAAATTTGATTAAAATACATAATTTATTACTATCGGTGTATTGAATAATTGGTATTGAGATTTATCAAAATTTAAATAAATAAATTTATTTGTTAACTAATCAAAGTTACTAATTAATAACCTTTTCCCTTAACAGTGTTCAATAAATAATGTAGCATAACCTACAGTAGCTAAGTTATGTTCTACAACCTATAATACAAAATCAGCTGTTTCATTAAATCATATGTTATAATTTAACTCACTTTGAGGTGACAGCGTAGCTAGAGGGAAGTTATACCGTCACGAAATTTTGAGGTTACGTCCGTCCCATAGGTTTTTGTAGGCATTGCTATAGACGTTTCACTTAAAAAATTCGAAAACAGAAAAGAGTCAATCTATGAAGTTAATATGACAATAAGTGCAGCAAGGTAGCACAATTACTATAGACCATATATCGTGACCTTGAGATTCACAAGGTTAACTAAAAGCAAATGCTTTCGCACCTCCGAAATATGTCAACACGTTTTAATACAAATTTATCGTTTCAGACCCTTGTAAAAGTCGTACTTGAAAAATTTTTCATCATACTTGCAGATAACTGTACTGAAATCATTAAACATATTTTAGAAATATATAACAATTAGTTAATTTTTACTGTTTTTCTTTAAACCAACAAAACACCTGATAAACACTTTTTGGTTTACGTGTTTCATATTAAGCATTTTAAGAGTTTCTATATGCAAAAGTAAATACAGTACTGGGTTGTCATAAGAAAATGTGTGACGTCATCATATCCAAATGAGAGAGAGTTTAACGCGCGTAAAGCATCGTATTTTCCTACAATAAAGTTAATTTCGTTGTTACTGAATCTTTGTTATTCAACTTTTAAGAAAATTATAAATATCTAAACAATTAGATCGCTGGATGCTCAGGTCTGCCCTACATTTAAGCTATAAATTCATCTCAGCACTCGGTAGTTCGTAAAAGCCTCACGTAGGGCGCTTATGTCATCAGTGAAATATGCTCAAGCCTTTCAACCCCATTACAGAGTCGTATCTTGGTCATTTAAATGTCTGTTAATTTAATTGTTTTGTTGCATTCTACGCTTAGTTTGGTGTTTGTGTTTGGAAACGTTTTTCTTATCTATAAAATTTGCTTTTATTTTTTAAATATATTTTATTAATAATTTTAAAGCCCTGTTTATGAAACACTAGGCGACCCGGTGAACTTCGTACCGCCTAAAAGTAAATGAATGAAGTGTTAACATTAGCTAAACGTAATGTAGTATTTTATTAACATAATAATAGCTGAACTTACAGTAGTCGGTCGAGAAAAGTGTGACAATAAAAGTTCTTGATTGAATGTTATTTATTGAAGTGCACTCAGATGTACAATATTTTTTGAACATGTACAAAATATCAGACCTATCTCTCGTATTTTGAGAGACATAATTGTACAGACATGGCTTTGAAATGTGTTGGAAAATAATTTTAATTTGTTGAAAGTTGTCTAGCAACCAAAATTTGGAGTGAATTAAATGAAATCTCTCAAGATAAGATAAGATAGAAAATCTTATTTTATATTATTTTAGCCCTTAAAAATTACATGTTGAAAAATATTGTTATGGAAAAAGATGTTCCAGGAGGAATCTGCCTTACTGCACAAGCTTATTTCTCTCATCAAAATAATGAAAAAAGTTTATATAAACATGGGTTCGGAGATGCTTCGTTGGGGAGTTATACAGGGTCAAAGATTTCACCTAAAATTCAGCTCCCTCAGTGAAATTAACTCACACTGAAATTTATAGGGCGTTAAATGAGTTTTGAAATATGTAAAATGAGCAAATAAATTGTATAAAACCTGTCCTAGAACTCTATCTTCCATAGTTTAGGAGGAAATTGGGGTAAAGCAAAAGGTTTTGGTGGAAAACACTCATTTTTGCGATTGCACTATTCCGTTAAACTGCGTATATGGTGAACACACAAAAATATTCAATAAAATATGTAGACAGTTTTATTCTCAATAAAGTAACGTAAATAAAGTCAATGAAGTGGGAAAAGTTTTCTTTTAAATTCAATTTTATTAAGGGACACACACAACTAAAATTTATGAAAACCACGCATAGTTAACGAAGTAGTCAATAAAATTGAATTTAAAAGAAAACATTTTCAGAGACATTTGTATATAAACTTTTTCAAATATTTTTATGAGAGACATAAGCTTGTGCAGTATGGCAGATTCCTCCTTGAACAGCCTGTGTATAGGATTCTTTGAATTACTACAAAAATGAATTATTTCACAATTAGTTTCAAATAATTGATACTAACACAAAGGAAATTACTGTAAATTCATTAGAGCTACAAGGTTGACAGCTGCTAAATATAAACGGTTTATGTCCACTTATTCGATATTTAAACTTATATATTTCTCTGATATATTTTGTAATTAAAGAATTAATATTTTTATGTCAAAACGGTCAATACTTTATATTGACATTCAAATCGGCTGATAGTGAAAGTTTTTCATTCACTGTCCCTGTAAAATGTTGACAGTCTTTATTGACTGTTCCTGTTAAATGTTGACAGTATTTTATTGACTGCCATTGTTTAATGTTGACCTTTTTTATTAACTGTCCCTGTTTAATGTTAACAATTTTTTATTCGCTGTTTCTATTTTTTATTGACTGTCCCTGTTTAATGTTGACAGTTTTTTATTGCCTGTGCCTGTTAAATTTTGACAGTTTTTTATTGACAGTCTCTGTTTAATGTTGATAGTTTTTTATTGACTGTTCCTGTTAAATGTTGACAGTCTTTATTGGCTGTCCCTGTTAAATGTTGAGTTTTTTATTGACTGTCATTGTTTAATGTTGACCTTTTTTATTGACTGTCCCTGTTAAATGTTGACACTTTTTTATTGACAGTCTCTGTTTAATGTTGATAGTTTTTTATTGGCTGTCCCTGTTTAATGTTGATTGTTTTTTATTGACTGTCACTGTTTAATGGTGACAGTTTTTTATTGACTGTCCCTGATAAATGTTGACAGTTTTTTATTGGCTGTGCCTGTTAAATGTTGACACTTTTTTATTGACAGTCTCTGTTTAATGTTGATAGTTTTTTATTGACTGTCCCAGTTTAATGTTGACAGTTTTTTATTGACTGTCACTGTTTAATGGTGAGAGTTTTTTATTGACTGTCCCTGATAAATGTTGACAGTTTTTTTATTGACTGTCTCAGTTTAATGTTGACAGTTATTTATTGACCGTCCCCGTTTAATGTTAACAGTTTTTTATTGGCTTTTTATGTTTTTTATTGACTGTCCCTGATAAATGTTGACAGTTTTTTATTGGCTGTGCCTGTTAAATGTTGACACTTTTTTATTGACAGTCTCTGTTTAATGTTGATAGTTTTTTATTGACTGTCCCTGTTTAATGTTGACAGTTTTTTATTGACTGTCTCAGTTTAATGTTGACAGTTATTTATTGACTGTCCCTGTTTAATGTTAACAGTTTTTTATTGGCTTTTTATGTTTTTTATTGACTGTCCCTGATAAATGTTGACAGTTTTTTATTGGCTGTGCCTGTTAAATGTTGACACTTTTTTATTGACAGTCTCTGTTTAATGTTGATAGTTTTTTATTGACTGTCTCTGTTTAATGTTGACAGTTTTTTATTGACTGTCTCAGTTTAATGTTGACAGTTATTTATTGACTGTCCCTGTTTAATGTTAACAGTTTTTTATTGGCTTTTTATGTTTTTTATTGACTGCCCCTGTTAAATGTTGACAGTTTACGTTCATTATATTCCAAAAAGTTTAAATTTAGGAAAAAAGATTGTGTTTTAAATGAATCTGTGACTATATTGACACTGGCACGAGAATATTTTCACGTAATCACGGACATAGGAATAAAGAAACAGAAGTTGAGAGAATAGAGTTGTAGCATTAGAAACAGATTAGAGTGATAGAGGAGTAACATAAAGAACAAAGAAAAGTTAAAATTAATTCAGAAGTCAAGAAGGAAGTAAAATTAGTCATTCTTGTATATTTCAAACCAAAATAGTAAAAAAACAACCTAAAACGATTTTCCTTCTTTTGGTTTAAAAATGTTTTTATTGTTAAAATATGCGAAGTTAGTTTGTAAATATTTAGACTTAAAGCAAAAAGCTGTGTTGGTAGAAAACTTTTATTTGAAAATATATTAAATAAAAACTGTATTTTATGAGTTTAAAATTGAAATCAGTTTTTAAAACGTGACCGACTCGGTTGCAGGAGTTTTTAATTAAAAAATGGGAACAAAAATAGACCTATAAAACCAAATATAATTATAACGTATTACTTAGAGTACAATCTACTGGAATACAACTTTATGTTACTGGAATACAACTTTATGTTACTGGAATACAACTTTATGTTACTGGGATACGACTTTATGTTACTGGAATACAACTTTATGTTACTGGGATACAACTTTATGTTACTGGAATACAACTTTATGTTACTGGAATACAACTTTATGTTACTGGAATACAACTTTATGTTACTGGAATACAACTTTATGTTACTGAAATACAACTTTATGTTACTGGAATACAACTTTATGTTACTGGAATACAACTTTATGTTACTGCAATACAACTTTATGTTACTGCAATACAACTTTATGTTACTGGAATACAACTTTATGTTACTGGAATACGACTTTATGTTACTGGAATACAACTTTATGTTACTGGAACACAACTTTATGTTACTGGAATACAACTTTATGTTACTGGGATACAACTTTATGTTACTGGAATACAACTTTATGTTACTGGAATACAACTTTATGTTACTGGAATACAACTTTATGTTACTGGAATACGACTTTATGTTACTGGAATACAACTTTATGTTACTGGAATACAACTTTATGTTACTGGGATACGACTTTATGTTACTGGAATACAACTTTATGTTACTGGGATACAACTTTATGTTACTGGAATACAACTTTATGTTACTGGAATACAACTTTATGTTACTGGAATACAACTTTATGTTACTGGAATACAACTTTATGTTACTGGAATACAACTTTATGTTACTGGAATACAACTTTATGTTACTGGAATACAACTTTATGTTACTGGAATACAACTTTATGTTACTGGAATACAACTTTATGTTACTGGAATACAACTTTATGTTACTGGAATACAACTTTATGTTACTGGAATACAACTTTATGTTACTGGAATACAACTTTATGTTACTGGAATACGACTTTATGTTACTGGAATACAACTTTATGTTACTGGAATACAACTTTATGTTACTGGAATACAACTTTATGTTACTGGAATACAACTTTATGTTACTGGAATACAACTTTATGTTACTGGAATACAACTTTATGTTACTGGAATACAACTTTGTTACTGGAATACAACTTTATGTACTTGTTAATTCATAAATATTATTGAGCAATAACATTTTAAGTTAAGAATGTACAATGAAGTAACATAACCTATGCGTTAAAACTGCTGTTTTATAACGTAACCTATAGAATAAAATCATATGTTATCACTTAATTTAAGCCAATTTCGTTGTGTACAGCGCAAAACAATGATCCGGCTTCCAGTTTCTCCTAAGCAACTAATCTTGGGAGTGTTTATGTTTGCTCGATGTCAATACAGTAACAATATTAGCGCGGGGAGACCCGAGGGTGAGGGTTAAATCACCGGCAGGTGCGAGGGTTTACTCAGGACAAATTACATTAATACCAGTCCCTCATATTGCCAGCATAACAGATTAAAACCCCCCGAAAATCCCAAGGCACACACAACTAATCCCGAATGTGTTTTATAAAATATAACCTTATTACAGCTAACTTCATTGTTATGATGGGGTACGTTTTTGCAATCTTTACAATTTTAACAAAGTTGAATGAGGTATTTTTTAATATTCGTGACCTACACGTGTTTTAAGTATAAAAGTGTTTAGTAAAGTTCGTGTACTTAAGAGGTGATATAGTAAATATAATCAATGGAAAATTTGATTCAATTAGCCTTTATAGGTCAAATGTTTTTAAGCTGGCACATGGTTCATAGGTAGAAATTATGTATTAGTCGTCTAGAAAACATCAGGTACTGTGGTAATTCCTCATCGGGCCCTACCCGTCCCAACCCTTAGACAACCCTAAGCACCTCCACCCTCTCCTAGCCCTCGGCCTCTCGCCAAGGCCCGCAGCTTATAAAACATTACCTATACCTACCTTTGCTAAACTATTAGTTCAGTGATCGCCAGTCTTAACTTGAGTTGCATCATTACATACAAAATTACCAAATGTGTTTATTCTTGTGAAATTAAAATCGCATAAACAGTGAGTTTAGCGTGATCGCCAAATTTACCAGACAAATCCATTTAGGTTGTTTCCCAAAGGTACGAAAATATCGTAAAAAGGTTTAAAGAACAAGTGGTGAAGTGTGCATAAGTTTGTACAGTGATTGGGAAACTATACAATTTGAATCTAAAGAATATTATTTTGGTTACTATAAATGTTCGAATTTACAAGTACTTATGTTTCTTTGGATGGCGATATTATGGAGAGAATTTACGATAACATTTGAAAAAATAATAATGCAATACGAACTAAAAATAACGACAAAAAATAGTTGAAACATCGTTACTATTTATAAAAGAATATTAAGATTTTGTTTGTAGTATTTACAATAAAATAAAAATACTTTTATAATGAATTTCATTAAACTAGTAACATTAAAACTTTTTTTAAAGGCTTTACATCAATATTTTTAAATATTAAATTTATTATTAAATATTTAATTTAATATATAATATGTTAAATAATATTCAAGCTACTTTTAAACATAACGTAGCCACAATCTCAAAATTAACAGAAATAACTTTTATACAGAATTTTTACCAAAACAAAAACTGAGAAAACAAATTTCCCCCCTAATAAACAAATATTATAACTAAAGTGTAAACAATAAATAATTATGTTGTTAATGAATTTGATTTTAGAAGGGATATTTTTTAAAACATATAAATAAATTCAATCTAACTGCATTGGGAAATATTTCTACATATTTAATAACTATATGTCTGTCATGTCATTAAAATAATAGCAAGTAACTAGTGGCATTGAAGTCTCTCGTATCCCCATTCATTACGTGTGTGTATGGCATGCGATAGTCTACTTGGAATCAATACAAGAGCTGGCTAACAATATCCCCAGCGCAATTTGCAACAAGCCCTGCATGCGAAGTATTGCTGACTACGTAACAGCCTATATTTAGTGTATTCTTTGCTCAGAGATATAGCTTTAGAAATATTTAACGAATATTTTAGAATATTTTCTTCATGTATTTCCTAAAAATTTATTTAGTTCTGTGTAGTAAGTAGGAGGTATCAAAGAATTTGAAAAACTTCTTTTTAAAATTAAATTAAATGTGATATTTACACATTGATTTTTAATATTTGTAAATTTTAAATTAACGGCATGCATAGTAGTTTCTTAATTTCAATGTGTAGAGAAATTAGAGAAAGCAACCAATACCTGTTGCTTAGAGAAAAATATACAAAACATATTCAATTAAATCGCTTTGACACAGCAATTCCCGACCGTTCTAGTGTTATTATCGCGACTGCTGTGGACACGTTTCAGATGTTCCAGCATAATCGTTGGAGTACACAGATAGTTGCAATGATGGAGGGCATCCGAAACGCGTCAATTGCGATTGGCACGCTAATAGTGGGAACTTATATATATATATATATATATATATATATACCTATATATATAAATACTATAATATGTATTCTTGTGTATTAATAAAGAAATAAAACAATTTACAAATACAAGAACAATTTATTGAATTTACAATTCAAAGCTTTTCGTTGGCAAACAGTACCAACATCCTCAGAAATACTAGCTAGTATTCCTAGTATTTCTGAGGATGTTGGTACTGTTTGCCAACGAAAAGCTTTGAATTGTAAATTCAATAAATTATTCTTGTATTTGTAAATTGTTTTATTTCTTTATATATATATATATATATATATATATATATATATATATATCAAAGCAATATATTCCAATACTCTCTATCACTTATACATTTATTGGTAGCTGGCTTTCGGTGAAACGGTTTACAAGTACACTTGACAATAAAATGACAGCTACTTCCGAAAGTCGACTCGCAAAATCAAGTAGTATTCTTGATAAGTGTATAACTAATGTGTAAAAGATAAGTGTATGTACATTTTTTTGGAAGAAAGAGGAAGATATAAATCAAACAATAAATTTTCTTTAAAATTGCAGAAAAGAACTTCAAAAAATGAACAGTTGAACGTTCGTAAGTTAATGAAACTGAATCAAACGATTTTTTAATTAATTATTACTTGATAAATATAGTTTTAAATGGTTTAATGTTTTACGGTCATGGTTTATGTTGAGAAATAAAATACAAAATAATGTCTAAAAGAAAAGTATAAGTATTAGAAGTTATGTCGGATTAAAATGATTACTAAACTAGATTCGATTTAATTTTTCTAGCATAAATTTATCGATCCTTATACGTGTATGTTTATGCCAAACCACAGTTTCCTATAAGTTTAAATACATTCTTATGACTTTGCTAACATCAAAACACTATCCTTCGTTCTGAAAGAGAGAAGAATCTCCTAAAATATATACCAACCTTTCCAAGACAAATAAAGATGAGTATAGTAAGACTCTGAACAAGGTTTAAAAACAGAGCAATATATACAACTTTAACTACATACATACAACTTTTCAATATAAAACGATATAAGCTAACAGAGACTAAACTAAAAACGAACATTGCAGTAGTGGTAATTGCAGTTTAAATATGGCAATGTTGGGCCATAGTATGTATGAAGGAGATACACAATGGCTACAAAACAACATTGTAAAAGCTACAAAATAAAATTTAAGTATAGCAATTAACAATATATTATTGAACAAATATCGGGAAAATATTTACAAATGGCATAATGTGGGACTAATTGTTAAATAAAAATTAGATGAGAAAAGGACAACCCAACAAAGGTGTTTTAACCTTTACAGAGATGTATAAAGTAAATGTTCTTACCGAAACCCATTGAAAAGAAAGAAAAGTCGACGAAATATTCGGTCAAGATACAAGCAGATTGGAAGTAAAGTTGTAAAATAATGTCAGTGAATAATACGACACCGGAAGGAAAAAAAACACCATAAGAAATAACAGCTGCTAATACTCAAAGTAACATTTTTACAAACTCATTAAAGTTTGCTCAAACCTTAATTCCAATTACTGAACAAAGCACAGATTAGCTTTGTCTTGATGGAAATGTCTGTGAGGGAGATAAACTTGGCAGATGTCAATAGTGTAACTTTATTGCCGTAGGGAAATCCCCAGGCGCAGGATTAAGTTGCAGCCAGGTGCGAAGGGTTTTACACAAGACAAATTACATTATTGCTGCACATATTGCCAACAGCACAGAATAAATTTCTCCCAGGTTCCCAGCTTCATGGAAAAAAATTGTTCTCGTTTTTATTGAGGTATATATTTTTTTTCATGAGGTATATAAGTAGGATAATTGTGATAGTAGATACCGTATTTTTAGGAGCCATATATATAAACTGAAACACCTACACACACACACACACACACACACACACACACACACACACACTCTCTCTCTCTCTCTCTCTCTCTCTCTCTCACTGTCTCCCATACACACACCCTCACCCACACACACACACCCTAACCCACACACACACACACACACACACACAATCTCTCTCTCTCTCACACACATACACACACAAACACTCTCTCTGTCTGTCCCCACACACACACCCTCACCCACACACCCTCACCCACACACCCTCACCCACACACCCTTACCCACACACACACACACACACACACACACACACACTCTCTCTCTCTCTCTCACACACACACACACACACATAACCCCCCCCAACACAAACACACACACACACACACACACACACACACACACTGACACACACAAAGCGCGAGCGCACACACACGCACACACACACTAAAACACAAAGCACACACACAAACACACACATACATACACACACTCACACGTGTGTGTGTGAGAGGCAGTGAAGGTGTGTGTGTGCGCGCGCGCGCGCGTGTGTGTGTATTTGTGTATATGTATGTATGTTTTTATGTAAGCTGTGTTGGAAGCCAATATTCTCTACACTCGCGCTTTCTGTATTTCCTTTGCTGCCAAAACGTAACAAATTTTCACGTTACAGTTGTTGCTCCGTTTAAAATCAGATTCTCCTAGTATCCTCAGAACCATTCTGGGTGTTGAAGTTTCCTTATAAATATCCATTTGATGCTTTTGATGTTTAATGTTAGCTCATACTTTGCAATTACTCTTTGTATTGCATCATCCTCTGTTCTACTCCACTATGCTACAAACATGTATATCCGTCTCTACCCAATATGCGAAGTAATTCACTAATGGCAAATAGAAGCCTTTAATGATAAAAGTTATTCATATTTTACCAGTTTGAACACAAAAAACGTCTTTGGATCTATTTGGAATTGAATTGAGAATTTTAAACTATTAGTCACGTGCTTTTCCTGATAGAATATTCAGCCGCCTTGGACGCGTTTAATAAAAGATGTTTCTGTGAAACTTTGGGAAAATAAGCCAACGACGATCAAGTGACATTTAAAAACTACTTTAGTCGAAAACATTTGTTTAGTAAAATAATAAAAAAATAAATAAATGTTCGAGAAAAATTGGGTTTCTTTGAAGCGCACAGTAAAAGGGAGAAACGTTACGGGTGGTTAAATGTCACAAAGATAAATAGCCGACATTTAATAAGACGACTTTGCCAAGCAGGGTTGTCTTATAAGCGAAATAAGGGATGAATAATAACCCCATTACGTTTGTCACAGACTTACAAGATGCCTTCGATTAATGAATACAGCTGATTAATTGTGTCAGCTGAATGTCGCACTTCAACCTTAGGTAACGACTGAACGTTTTCTTGTCGGTAGTTACGGCAAACTAATTTGAAATGAATAGAACATGAGACATTATCTATACAATGGCAATGGGTGCTTAATCTAGATGAAACATTCCCAGCCGGAAGGCTAGGTAGAAATGTTACAGAGGCTGGTTCATAGAGAATCCCAGATGTCGTTCCGCAACTTCTCAAGCCATTAACATCTTATCGGGGGTACATCCTGGAAGATCGGGTAACATTTAGAAAAATTCTATTTTGCCACTTAAAATCACAAGTGAGTTGTTTTGGGAAAACATACTATGAATTAAATTTACTTGTTAAGAACCGTGCAAATGTAGTTATCTTATCACAAATAGTCATTATGGGTTTTTATCAAACTGTGAGAAAACGATGATAGCTTCTTACTTGCATACTCCTGTAATACAACCTAAATAATTACAGATTATTTTCCCTTCTTTAAAATATCACTCGATACTGCCTCTGCTTGTTGGTGGAGAAAAATTGTTAATATTGTTGTTATAAAATTCATAGATTTAGGAGTCAAGCGCTCCTGTGCTCCTCTTTACGGCTACGGCCCTGTGAGCTTCTAATGAGTTGAGAAAACTATGCTTAAGAAAAAGAATAAATACGATAATATAGATACAAATGAAACTTCAACAATGAAATCTAAAAACTACCTATAAGTGGCAATTAACCTATAGGTTCCACATAACCTAACCTAACCTAACCTTACCCAACCTAACCTAACGTAACCTAACCCCACCCAACCTAACCAAATCTAACCTAACCTACCTCAACCTAACCTAACCTAATCTAACCTAACTTAAACCAACCTAACCTAACCCAACCGAACACAACCTAACTTAACCTAACCTAACCTTACCTAACCTAACCTAACCCAACCCAACCCAACCAACCCAACCCAACCTAACCTATCCTAACCTACCCTAACCTAACCTAACCCAACCTAACCTAACCTAACCTAACCTAACCTAATGAGTTGAGAAAACTATGCTTAAGAAAAAGAATAAATACGATAATATAGATACAAATGAAACTTCAACAATGAAATCTAAGAACAACCTATGAGTTGCAATTAACCTATAGGTTCCACATAACCTAACCTAACCAAACCTTACCCAACCTAACCTAACGTAACCTAACCCCACCCAACCTAACCAAATCTAACCTAACCTACCTCAACCTAACTTAACCTAACCTAACTTTTAATTAATATTTTTACCGGCTAAAGACTGGATTTCGTATAAAATGTATATAAAGAAATACAAGGAAAAAGGAGTGGACATGCATTTATTCAAGTATTAGCAAATTAAATATATTTGCAATACTACCTGTGATAATGTTATTTAAAAATCAAAATAACATGCGTAATTTTATAGAAATACGACTGGACGTTAGGTCAGATTCCTTGAGTAAATTTTAAAAAATGTATTTTTATAAAGTGTTCGTGTTTGTAGTCAGGACATTGCCGATGGGAAAGTAAAGTGTTAGTGTTTGTAGTCAGGACATTGCCGATAGGAAAGTAAAGTGTTCGTGTTTGTAGTCAGGACATTGCCGATGGGAAAGTAAAGTGTTCGTGTTTGTAGTCAGGACATTGCCGATGGGAAAGTAAAGTGTTAGTGTTTGTAGTCAGGACATTGCCGATAGGAAAGTAAAGTGTTCGTGTTTGTAGTCAGGACATTGCCGATGGGAAAGTAAAGTGTTCGTGTTTGTAGTCAGGACATTGCCGATGGGAAAGTAAAGTGTTAGTGTTTGTAGTCAGGACATTGCCGATAGGAAAGTAAAGTGTTCGTGTTTGTAGTCAGGACATTGCCGATGGGAAAGTAAAGTGTTAGTGTTTGTAGTCAGGACATTGCCGATAGGAAAGTAAAGTGTTCGTGTTTGTAGTCAGGACATTGCCGATGGGAAAGTAAAGTGTTAGTGTTTGTAGTCAGGACATTGCCGATGGGAAAGTAAAGTGTTCGTGTTTGTAGTCAGGACATTGCCGATGGGAAAGTAAAGTGTTCGTGTTTGTAGTCAGGACATTGCCGATGGGAAAGTAAAGTGTTCGTGTTTGTAGTCAGGACATTGCCGATGGGAAAGTAAAGTGTTCGTGTTTGTAGTCAGGACATTGCCGATGGGAAAGTAAAGTGTTCGTGTTTGTAGTCAGGACATTGCCGATGGGAAAGTAAAGTGTTCGTGTTTGTAGTCAGGACATTGCCGATGGGAAAGTAAAGTGTTCGTATTTGTAGTCAGGACATTGCCGATGGGAAAGTAAAGTGTTCGTGTTTGTAGTCAGGACATTGCCGATGGGAAAGTAAAGTGTTCGTGTTTGTAGTCAGGACATTGCCGATAGGAAAGTAAAGTGTTCGTGTTTGTAGTCAGGACATTGCCGATGGGAAAGTAAAGTGTTCGTGTTTGTAGTCAGGACATTGCCGATGGGAAAGTAAAGTGTTCGTGTTTGTAGTCAGGACATTGCCGATGGGAAAGTAAAGTGTTCGTGTTTGTAGTCAGGACATTGCCGATGGGAAAGTAAAGTGTTCGTGTTTGTAGTCAGGACATTGCCGATGGGAAAGTAAAGTGTTCGTGTTTGTAGTCAGGACATTGCCGATAGGAAAGTAAAGTGTTCGTGTTTGTAGTCAGGACATTGCCGATGGGAAAGTAAAGTGTTCGTGTTTGTAGTCAGGACATTGCCGATGGGAAAGTAAAGTGTTCGTGTTTGTAGTCAGGACATTGCCGATGGGAAAGTAAAGTGTTCGTGTTTGTAGTCAGGACATTGCCGATGGGAAAGTAAAGTGTTCGTGTTTGTAGTCAGGACATTGCCGATGGGAAAGTAAAGCGTTCTTGTTTGTAGTCAGGACATTGCCGATGGGAAAGTAAAGTGTTCGTGTTTGTAGTCAGGACATTGCCGATGGGAAAGTAAAGTGTTCGTGTTTGTAGTCAGGACATTGCCGATGGGAAAGTAAAGTGTTCGTGTTTGTAGTCAGGACATTGCCGATGGGAAAGTAAAGTGTTCGTGTTTGTAGTCAGGACATTGCCGATGGGAAAGTAAAGTGTTCGTGTTTGTAGTCAGGACATTGCCGATGGGAAAGTAAAGTGTTCGTGTTTGTAGTCAGGACATTGCCGATGGGAAAGTAAAGTGTTCGTGTTTGTAGTCAGGACATTGCCGATGGGAAAGTAAAGTGTTCGTGTTTGTAGTCAGGACATTGCCGATGGGAAAGTAAAGTGTTCGTGTTTGTAGTCAGGACATTGCCGATGGGAAAGTAAAGTGTTCGTGTTTGTAGTCAGGACATTGCCGATGGGAAAGTAAAGTGTTCGTGTTTGTAGTCAGGACATTGCCGATGGGAAAGTAAAGTGTTGGTGTTTGTAGTCAGGACATTGCCGATGGGAAAGTAAAGTGTTCTTGTTTGTAGTCAGGACATTGCCGATGGGAAAGTAAAGTGTTCTTGTTTGTAGTCAGGACATTGCCGATGGGAAAGTAAAGTGTTCGTGTTTGTAGTCAGGACATTGCCGATGGGAAAGTAAAGTGTTCGTGTTTGTAGTCAGGACATTGCCGATGGGAAAGTAAAGTGTTCGTGTTTGTAGTCAGGACATTGCCGATGGGAAAGTAAAGTGTTCTTGTTTGTAGTCAGGACATTGCCGATGGGAAAGTAAAGTGTTCGTGTTTGTAGTCAGGACATTGCCGATGGGAAAGTAAAGTGTTCGTGTTTGTAGTCAGGACATTGCCGATGGGAAAGTAAAGTGTTGGTGTTTGTAGTCAGGACATTGCCGATGGGAAAGTAAAGTGTTCGTGTTTGTAGTCAGGACATTGCCGATGGGAAAGTAAAGTGTTCGTGTTTGTAGTCAGGACATTGCCGATGGGAAAGTAAAGTGTTCGTGTTTGTAGTCAGGACATTGCCGATGGGAAAGTAAAGTGTTCGTCTTTGTAGTCAGGACATTGCCGATGGGAAAGTAAAGTGTTCGTGTTTGTAGTCAGGACATTGCCGATGGGAGCGAGGAATAAAGTGACTGTTACTCTAAAAATCAATTTGGGGATGTCGTGGTAGAAAGACAACGTCCAGTTGATTTGTGCTGTGTGAATCAACCCTTGCTATTTCAACCCTTGTTACAAGGTATTTCGTATCCGAAAAAAGTTGCAATGATTGTTTTTTTTCCAGAAAGTTAACTTTACTTGCGACGAGGGTAAGGTTAGGGCACAATGGAACTATTTTTAAAAAGACATCTGGGAATGTTGGGTATTTTAAATACTTCATAAAAAAGATGAGACATTTTTTATCCTGAAAAACTAATTAATTTTAACTGTAAAGGTTCAACAAAACATACTGTACTGCGGGGAGACCTAAGATTAGAAAATGGAATAATAATTTGCTATAATGACACATGTAGTATGTCCTGGGAGACAATGAACAAAAATTATAGAAGAAAGAAAAAACTATGGTAGGGAAGAAGAGATGACCTTCATAATAATATCTTCTGATATATTTAATCAATACTTATTAGAAACAAACACATACAAAACAAAAGTATAATGACCTACAGCAATAGTCCGACAGATGAAGTATAGAATAAAACTAGAGGAAGCAGAAGTGTGTTCGTGGAGGCGTGCGGTAGATAAATTAGGATGAGAGAGAGCTACTAACAGAAGAACAAGAGAAATCATGGAAGTAGGGCATAAAATATTAGCCATAATGATTCCCAAACACTTGGATGGTATATAAGCGTACAAAAAGGATGACTTCCTAAACAATCCAAAAGAGGGTCACTCACGGTAACAGAAAAAGAGGAAGGCCTTGTCTTAGACGGAGAAATAGAGAAATAAAAGACAGAATTGGAAAAAACCTAAGGATAGACCGTACGAGGGAAGTTAGCAGAAGGCGTAGGAACCAAACAAATAATAATAATTAAACAAGTTTTGATTGTATTACATTTATACTACATAAAAGCTTAAATTATATTACGTATTTCAAAAATATTGTATTGTTTCATATTTGAAGTGAAGATACATCATTTCTTGAAATCAATATACATCTATTCCGTAGAGAAACTTTTATATCGACTCTATGGCCTTTACATAACTGTACGGGTAGAAAAATTCAGTGCCTCTAAGATAGTTTTGTAGATGAACTAGTTTCAGTGTAATTTCCACCGTTTCCAGGTCATGTCACAGATTATTCATTTTAATTTTAAGCACCTATTTATAATTTTAAGCACTTTAAGCATTGGTGTGTATTACATTTTTTTTTAAAGTGATAACTTCTTTACGCGCGGTGAAGTACACGGTACACGCGCGGTATTTCTGAAACGCATACCTTACTGCATTTATTTCCCTCAGGATCCGCAACGAGTCAACTCAAAGTGAATTAGATGATAACATATGATTTCATGTAACAGCTGATTTTGTGTTATAGGTTATGTTGTAGAACAGCTGTTTTACACGTAGATTATTACTAAACAGTTTTGATCAGTTGGTTGTTTTATTTAAATTATGATAAACTCAATACAATGTAATTTAATACAACGATAATAATAAGTCATGTATTTTTAATCCAATGTTTGAAAGGAAAACATTTTTAGACCTGTCTTATACGTTTTAAAGAACTGATTTGAATTGTTGTGAAAAAAATTTGTAATCAGTAAACATGTAATAAATTTTATCTGTTACCTTCATTATTTTGCTAATAATTGCAATAAATATTAGCTTATTAAATAGGATAAATTCTTCAGTTAAAGGTGTAAAAATTGAATGAAAAGTGTATAAATTCATATTTTTCGTTGAAACCTTTGCGAAACTATTAGCTCTATTTTGTTATCTCTTCACTTCTATAGGGATCCCCCGAGTGCCAGAACCAAATTTCTTTTTATTTACAGATATACAAAACCTGTATTTGTTGAAATGTCTCAGTATGGGAAAGGGTTTTTATTTCGAAGTAGATAGATTCTACGTTTCTACTATTTCCTACATAAATCTGTAATCTAGAAAGATTACGTTTTGTTCAACACATGAGTTTTAATTTGTTTATAACTGCTCTCTTAAATTTCTCTAGCGTTGGAACCCTCTAGACTTCTACGGAGAAAATTTTAAGTAAAACAATCTATTTTTAAAACATTTTAAATTTATTCTATTGTTATTAGATGAGTATCAGAACTTGAAGGTAAGAGAGAAATTATTTTTTTCTAATTACACGTAAATTAAATTTTGGTTCATTTAGTTTAAAAACTTGTTGTATAATAGGGTGACCTTTCATATTGCATTGCCTTTGTAAAAAGCTCTCTGGACACGGTATAAAGGTTTAAAAATGTGTGTGTGCTGAAAGTCGCTAATACAAAATGCAGAGAACAAATGGGAAACGTGTAAATATGGCGTAGTAAAGGTACATAAGCCCCTCTACTGGCGCAACATTCCTTCTACACACACACAGCTAGTTCTTTATCGCTTGAAATTTTATTAAATTCTATCAACATTTGTGAAAACATATTTTAGTTATTTAATATCACAGTCAAAAGTTAGGACAAAAATTATAAAAAATGTGTATATAATCTTATAAATCTCTATTATTGTCAGTGAATGTTTTACACTGACGAAGGCAACTGGTAGTGCCGAAACATGTTTATACCGTTGTGAGTGGTGAGTTTTTCTTGCTTTTATAACACACCACTGACGAAGGCAACTGGTAGTGCCGAAACATGTTTATACCGTTGTGAGTGGTGAGTTTTTCTTGCTTTTATAACACACCACTGACGAAGGCAACTGGTAGTGCCGAAACATGTATATACCGATGTGAGTGGTGAGTTCTTCTTGCTTTTATAACATACCACTGACGAAGGCAACTGGTAGTGCCGAAACATGTTTATACCGTTGTGAGTGGTGAGTTTTTCTTGCTTTTATAACACACCACTGACGAAGGCAACTGGTAGTGCCGAAACATGTTTATACCGTTGTGAGTGGTGAGTTTTTCTTGCTTTTATAACACACCACTGACGAAGGCAACTGGTAGTGCCGAAACATGTATATACCGATGTGAGTAGTGAGTTTTTCTTGCTTTTATAACACACCACTGACGAAGGCAACTGGTAGTGCCGAAACATGTTTATACCGTTGTGAGTGGTGAGTTTTTCTTGCTTTTATAACACACCACTGACGAAGGCAACTGGTAGTGCCGAAACATGTATATACCGATGTGAGTGGTGAGTTCTTCTTGCTTTTATAACATACCACTGACGAAGGCAACTGGTAGTGCCGAAACATGTTTATACCGTTGTGAGTGGTGAGTTTTTCTTGCTTTTATAACACACCACTGACGAAGGCAACTAATAGTGCCGAAACATGTATATACCGATGTGAGTGGTGAGTTTTTCTTGCTTTTATAACACACCACTGACGAAGGCAACTAATAGTGCCGAAACATGTATATACCGATGTGAGTAGTGAGTTTTTCTTGCTTTTATAACACACCACTGACGAAGGCAACTGGTAGTGCCGAAACATGTATATACCGATGTGAGTGGTGAGTTTTTCTTGCTTTTATAACACACCACTGACGAAGGCAACTGGTAGTGCCGAAACATGTATATACCGATGTGAGTGGTGAGTTTTTCTTGCTTTTATAACACACCACTGACGAAGGCAACTGGTAGTGCCGAAACATGTATATACCGATGTGAGTGGTGAGTTTTTCTTGCTTTTATAACATACCACTGACGAAGGCAACTGGTAGTGCCGAAACATGTATATACCGATGTGAGTGGTGAGTTTTTCTTGCTTTTATAAGATACCCTATAAATGGTTTGAATGTGTTTACTGTTCCAACTTATGCTATGACAAGCGAAGAATGATATTTGCGTAACACTGTGTTTTCATATAGTGCCTATTTAATGTTGCTTTTGTATAGGCGATGACATTATGGTATTATGGTGGCGTAAAATATCGATACTACGTGAATCGATGTTGAAATCTTTCAATTCAGCCAAAAATAATCAACTAACTAAAAACTAAGCTCTTTGCGTTTGCATGTCCACCTGCACAATGCTACCTGTTCATAAATGTTTCATGAAATGACATTTTATAAACATTAAACCAACCGAGAAGAGAAAACTAACACCCACTGATACTTTGATGAGCAACATCTTTAGACCTTTCATTAAATATGAAATTATTTCGCAAAATATAACCCAATTTTAATTTGCCAAAGTTTATTCTAATACAGGGCGAGACAAAAAAACCAGATGCTTTTTAAATAAGAATATTCAAGGTATTGATAAAACTTTTTATACATTTATTATCTTTTAGTACTATAATGAATGCCTACAAGGAAGTACTACAATGAATGCCTACAAGTACGTACTACAATGAATGCCTACAAGTAAGTACTACAATGAATGCCTACAAGGAAGTACTACAATGAATGCCTACAAGGAAGTACTACAATGAATGCCTACAAGGAAGTACTACAATGAATGCCTACAAGTAAGTACTACAATGAATGCCTACAAGTAAGTACTACAATGAATGCCTACAAGTAAGTACTACAATGAATGCCTACAAGTAAGTACTACAATGAATGCCTACAAGTAAGTACTACAATGAATGCCTACAAGTAAGTACTACAATGAATGCCTACAAGTAAGTACTACAATGAATGCCTACAAGTAAGTACTACAATGAATGCCTACAAGTAAGTACTACAATGAATGCCTACAAGTAAGTACTACAATGAATGCCTACAAGTAAGTACAACAATGAATGCCTACAAGTAAGTACTACAATGAATGCCTACAAGTAAGTACTACAATGAATGCCTACAAGTAAGTACTACAATGAATGCCTACAAGTAAGTACTACAATGAATGCCTACAAGTAAGTACTACAATGAATGCCTACAAGGAAGTACTACAATGAATGCCTACAAGTAAGTACTACAATGAATGCCTACAAGTAAGTACTACAATGAATGCCTACAAGGAAGTACTACAATGAATGCCTACAAGTAAGTACTACAATGAATGCCTACAAGGAAGTACTACAATGAATGCCTACAAGGAAGTACTACAATGAATGCCTACAAGTAAGTACTACAATGAATGCCTACAAGGAAGTACTACAATGAATGCCTACAAGGAAGTACTACAATGAATGCCTACAAGTAAGTACTACAATGAATGCCTACAAGTAAGTACTACAATGAATGCCTACAAGGAAGTACTACAATGAATGCCTACAAGGAAGTACTACAATGAATGCCTACAAGGAAGTACTACAATGAATGCCTACAAGGAAGTACTACAATGAATGCCTACAAGGAAGTACTACAATGAATGCCTACAAGGAAGTACTACAATGAATGCCAACAATGAAAATCAGGAATAAAACTTTTAAAAACTAAAATCAGGTAACCCTTTTAATATTTTAAAATTACATCATTTAAATGGTGTCAGGTCCGTGCTACACACTCTAATAGTCTCACAGTGAATCTGTCAAACGCTTTTCCTTGAAAATCTCACGAGTTATGGTGACAATCCCCTGGATTATTGAATCTTTCAGTTTTTGTATTGTGCAGGGTTTGCTAGTGTACACTTTTGATTTGAGGTATCCCCAAAGGAGAAAGCAGTGAGATTAGGCGAGTAGGCTGGCCAAGTGATATTGCGAAACCACGAAACTTTCTTCTCAAAATGCCCATGACCACATTAGCCGAACGAGCAGTTGCTCCATCTTGTTGGAACAAAATCTTTTCAGAGCGAGACGTTTTCTTCCGAGTTCAGGGATGAAGAAACTATCCACAACTTTGAGGTAACGGTCACTATTCACAGCAACAGTTCGCCCACCCTCCTCCATAAAGTACGGCCCGATGACGCACGTTTTGGCTACCCCACGCCACTCTGGACACCATTTAAAGGATCCCATTTTTAAATCTTAAAAGTTATCATATAAGTTTTTATTCCTGACTTTCATTAATTGGCTTCGTTGTAGTTCTTAAAAAAATAACAATTATATAAAAAGGTATATTATTACGGCAAATATTCTCATTTAAAAAACTGTCAGGATTGTTTGCTGCGCCCTGTAAGGCGGAAAGGATCTAATTAAGATGTTTATTTTGATGTTACTCGCGCAGGAAATCCCTTTATATTTAAAACAATTCATAAACTAACGACGAAACTTTTTATAAGTTGAATATAAAAGTTCGACTTGGAGCAATAAAGTGAATACTGTAGTTTGGAGCAGTACTGAAGCGCCATGTAGTGCCTCTCTGGAGTATTATACTCCAACAACTCGAGGCATTATACTCCAAGAACTCCAGGCATTATACTCCAAGAACTCGAAGGATTATACTCCAAGAACTCGAGGCATTTTACTCCAAGAACTCGAGGTAATATACTCCAAGAACTCGAAGGATTATACTCAAGAACTCGAGGCATTATACTCCAAGAACTCGAAGGATTATACTCCAAGAACTCGAGGCATTATACTCCAAGAACTCGAGGTAATATACTCCAAGAACTCGAAGGATTATACTCAAGAACTCGAGGCATTATACTCCAAGAGCTCGAGGTAATATACTCCAAGAACTCGAGGCATTATACTCCAAGAACCCGAGGAATTATACTCCAAGAACTCGAGGCATTATACTCCAAGAACTCGAGGGATTATACTCCAAGAACTCGAGGCATTATACTCCAAGAACTCGAAGGATTATACTCCAAGAACTCGAGGCATTATACTCCAAGAACTCGAAACATTAAACTCCAAGAACTCGTGGCATTATACTCCAAGAACTCGAGGCATTATACTCCAAGAACTCGAGGCATTATACTCCAAGAACTCGAGGCATAATACTCCAAGAGCTCGAGGTAATATACTCCAAGAACTCGAGGCATTATACTCCAAGAATTATACTCCAAGAACTCGAGGCATTGTACTCCAAGAACTCGAGGCATTATACTTCAAGAACCCGGAGATTACTAGAGAAGTTTTCAGAAAACGTGTTGTATTCTAATCCCTTATTTAAAACAAGTTGGAAACAAATTTGATCCAAATTATTATTTTGTGAAATAAGAATAATGGAAAAGATTTAAAAAAACAAACAACAAAGGTATTTGAGTACCATGTCTTCTGCCAATCCTAGCATTGCCTTGTTACATTTGGTTGCAGCAAGTACGGGGCCTAGTATGTTCCAAACAATACTTTTATTCAAACCCTTATGTACGTCTCGATTCCAGAGAAATCCCCTTCAGAGGAAATTGTTACAAAAATAACTCCTCTGTTGTTTCTGTTAATTATATCTGTAATAACTTCCCCTGAAGATGATTTCTTTTCAATCGCGACGTACATAAGGGTTTTAGTAAAAAATTTCATTCCTAATTAGGAGGCTTTATATTTTTAGGAAACAAGTAATATTAAAAAAAATAAGTCAATTCCTACTTGAGTCAACAAAGAAAAATGTTATTTTAGTTTCTTTTTATTTTATTAACTAATATAAATAATAATATATACATATGGCATAGTGACAATATTAAGTGGTGATATAGGAAGCGAATTTCCATGCAATTTTCCATTTTTTTTTTAAAGTATGGTGTTGGACTATTATTTTTGTTTGTTACTATTTATACGCTTTTTTGTTTGTTCGTCGCTTGCATTGTGTTGTAGTCTCTTTTCGCTTTCCTGTTGTATTGTCCGTTTGTAAAGCAAGGTTCGATACCGTTAATCCAATTTTTTAATTCTATTCTTTCAATTCATTTTTTAATCCTTGAGCAATATTTATGATATTGTGTGGTAACCATGGCAATGATTTAAGGTCGTACAATGAAGAATTCGACGACTACTAGAGGGGAGCAAAAGAAAAATTCATATACTTCTTTGAGAAATACACTTATCTCTAGCTGTGGGAAAGTTGGTTAGGAACCAAAAGCGCTAGAGTTTGAACATGAAAATACTCAGTTCGAATCCGCCTAGACCCCCCAAATTTTAATAATTTATTTATTGAATAAATATGTGAAACAACTGAGTTAACATCAATTGTCATTCCCTATGGGTTACACAAAATGTATTTTAACTTTATTGGATGAATGAAAACGTACTTTATTAGCAATTGAAAATGTGTACAAGATATCAGGAGAGTGTGAGCTAATAGAAAGAATTTAATAAAAAAAACTATAACAAAAGTCTGAAATAGGTTGGAAAGTTTCATATTTGTGCCGAAATTAACATATTTATTTTTGTCCCGGCTTACCCTTAATTAAAAGCAAAAACAAAAGTAACTTGATAAAACTCAATCGGCTAAACGTAGTGTTTCAACGTGTTTTTACTGCACGAGGTAAGTTGTAAAGAGACGACTTTATAGAACGAACAAACAACACTTTAAAGAACGACTTAATTCAATGAAGGCCGCATAATTTGTCAAACAAAAACTAATTTCCTTTGAAACGTGCCGTCTGCAATTTACGATTACCAAGTAAACGTCGCGTCGGCCATATTTTATAACGATTTTATGCCCGCAGCTACCTGTTACGTGGATCGTCTCTCTTAATGTTAGGCATTATAGACAGAATTTCTCTTTGTGAAGCCGTTCGAGGAATAAAACGCCGCTACCCAAAAACCTTACGCAACGGAACTTTTCGGTTTACTTCAGTGAGTTAATAATTCCAAGCGTGGTCTTTCCCGTGACAAAACATCGCGTAAGAATTTCCTATTTGACCGCTTTTGTTTCCAGAGTTAGTTTTGTGTAATTGTTTCATTGTTGAAGAGGTTTTTTATATTTTGTTTTAAAACAGTAAATACTAAGGTTACATTATGCGACGTACGCAGCTGCGAATGCGACGTACGCAGCTGCAAACCCACTTTATATGCATCTTGAATAGAACAGTGCCAAGCTGCGGGTGACAGTCGAGTAGTATTCTAACCAAACCTGTCAAACTTCAACACTAGATAAGGTCTGCACGGATACAAGCCCCACAGTAAGGACTTGTCGTGTGGCAGAGTCAATTGCATTAAGAAGTAGCTCATAACTTGGAAAACCAAGAATTATTTATCAAAGTCACGTCTGAATAGACAAAAGGGTCTCCACTATGTAGTCACAAAGAATGCTTTAAAAAGTCATTAGATGATCATATTAGGGCTAATATTAAATCCTTAGGGTGCATCCTTAAGGTTAGGATTTTAAATCTGAACCGGTAACTTTCAGGAAGGAATATACGTAAATCCATACATGCTTTATTTAATAACTCTCCATAGAGTTAGCCATTGAATATTAATTAACACGTGAAGCCACGTAGCATTATTTCCCAGCCCCGGTAGGAACCGACTTACAGCTCTCATAACGTAAACCAATGTGGACGAGGGATCGCTCCCTCGCAACCTCTATCTATTTATTTAGGGAAATACATTGCTACAGACATCACATTTCCAACAAATCTGAGCGAATAACAACTTCGACCTTCAGTGCACGTAGTGACACGGGATAGGAATATTTAATTCTTGAAGAAAACATATTTTCAGCAATACATACACTTGTCTCGGGGGGAATATAGTTCTACTTGCTTCTAACGTAACAACAAGGCTATTACGACATGTCTATCTCTACTGTGGTGGCACGTGATCCCTACTGAAGCGACCCACGTCACTTCGTGTTCATCCACGATCCTTGGGATTATCCAGTAATACTTTTGGTATTCCCCGCTATGACTATACGGATGAGCATCAACAGCGATCGTAGGTCACCCGAATTGTAACCATGAGGTGATCCCTACTGAAGCGACCCACGGTCACTTCGTGTTCATCCACGATCCTTGGGATTATCCACTATTACTTTAGGTATTCCCCGCTATGACTATACGGATGAGCTTCAACAGCGATCGTAGGTCACCCGAATTGTAACCATGAGGTGATCCCTACTGAAGCGACCCACGGTCACTTCGTGTTCATCCACGATCCTTGGGATTATCCACTATTACTTTAGGTATTCCCCGCTATGACTATACGGATGAGCATCAACAGCGATCGTAGGTCACCCGAATTGTAACCATGAGGTGATCCCTACTGAAGCGACCCACGTCACTCCGTGTTCATCCACGATCCTTGGGATTATCCACTATTACTTTTGGTATTCCCCGCTATGACTATACGGATGAGCATCAACAGCGATCGTAGGTCACCCTAATTGTAACCATGAGGTGATCCCTACTGAAGCGACCCACGTCACTTCGTGTTCATCCACGATCCTTGGGATTATCCACTATTACTTTTGGTATTCCCCGCTATGACTATACGGATGAGCATCAACAGCGATCGTAGGTCACCCGAATTGTAACCATGAGGTGATCCCTACTGAAGCGACCCACGTCACTTCGTGTTCATCCACGATCCTTGGGATTATCCACTATTACTTTTGGTATTCCCCGCTATGACTATACGGATGAGCTTCAACAGCGATCGTAGGTCACCCGAATTGTAACCATGAGGTGATCCCTACTGAAGCGACGCACGTCACTTCGTGTTCATCCACGATCCTTGGGATTATCCACTATTACTTTTGGTATTCCCCGCTATGACTATACGGATGAGCTTCAACAGCGATCGCAGGTCATCCGAATTGTAACCATGAGGTGATCCCTACTGAAGCAACCCACGGTCACTTCGTGTTCATCCACGATCCTTGGGATTATCCACTATTACTTTAGGTATTCCCCGCTATGACTATACGGATGAGCATCAACAGCGATCGTAGGTCACCCGAATTGTAACCATGAGGTGATCCCTACTGAAGCGACCCACGTCACTTCGTGTTCATCCACGATCCTTGGGATTATCCACTATTACTTTTGGTATTCCCCGCTATGCTATACGGATGAGCATCAACAGCGATCGTAGGTCACCCGAATTGTAACCATGAGGTGATCCCTTCTGAAGCGACCCACGACACTTCGTGTTCATCCACGATCCTTGGGATTATCCACTATTACTTTTGGTATTCCCCGCTATGACTATACGGATGAGCATCAACAGCGATCGTAGGTCACCCGAATTGTAACCATGAGGTGATCCCTACTGAAGCGACCCACGTCACTTCGTGTTCATCCACGATCCTTGGGATTATCCACTATTACTTTTGGTATTCCCCGCTATGACTATACGGATGAGCATCAACAGCGATCGTAGGTCACCCGAATTGTAACCATGAGGTGATCCCTACTGAAGCGACCCACGTCACTTCGTGTTCATCCACGATCCTTGGGATTATCCACTATTACTTTTGGTATTCCCCGCTATGACTATACGGATGAGCATCAACAGCGATCGTAGGTCACCCGAATTGTAACCATGAGGTGATCCCTATTGAAGCGACCCACGTCACTTCGTGTTCATCCACGATCCTTGGGATTATCCACTATTACATTTGGAATTCCCCGCTATGAATATACGGATGAACTTCAACAGCGATCGTAGGTCGACCGAATTGTAACCATGAGGTGATCCCTACTGAAGCGACCCACGTCACTTCGTGTTCATCCACGATCCTTGGGATTATCCACTATTACTTTTGGTATTCCCCGCTATGACTATACGGATGAGCATCAATAGCGATCGTAGGTCACCCGAATTGTAACCATGAGGTGATCCCTACTGAAGCGACCCACGTCACTACGTGTTCATCCACGATCCTTGGGATTATCCACTATTACTTTTGGTATTCCCCGCTATGACTATACGGATGAGCTTCAACAGCGATCGTAGGTCACCCGAATTGTTACCATGAGGTGATCCCTTCTGAAGCGACCCACGTCACTTCGTGTTCATCCACGATCCTTGGGATTATCCACTATTACTTTTGGTATTCCCCGCTATGACTATACGGATGAGCATCAACAGCGATCGTAGGTCACCCGAATTGTAACCATGAGGTGATCCCTACTGAAGCGACCCACGTCACTTCGTGTTCATCCACGATCCTTGGGATTATCCACTATTACTTTTGGTATTCCCCGCTATGACTATACGGATGAGCATCAACAGCGATCGTAGGTCACCCGAATTGTAACCATGAGGTGATCCCTACTGAAGCGACCCACGTCACTTCGTGTTCATCCACGATCCTTGGGATTATCCACTATTACGTTTTGAATTCCCCGCTATGAATATACGGATGAACTTCAACAGCGATCGTAGGTCACCCGAATTGTAACCATGAGGTGATCCCTACTGAAGCGACCCACGTCACTTCGTGTTCATCCACGATCCTTGGGATTATCCACTATTACTTTTGGTATTCCCCGCTATGACTATACGGATGAGCATCAACAGCGATCGTAGGTCACCCGAATTGTAACCATGAGGTGATCCCTACTGAAGCGACCCACGTCACTTCGTGTTCATCCACGATCCTTGGGATTATCCACTATTACTTTTGGTATTCCCCGCTATGACTATACGGATGAGCTTCAACAGCGATCGTAGGTCACCCGAATTGTAACCATGAGGTGATCCCTACTGAAGCGACCCACGTCACTTCGTGTTCATCCACGATCCTTGGGATTATCCACTATTACTTTTGGTATTCCCCGCTATGACTATACGGATGAGCTTCAACAGCGATCGTAGGTCACCCGAATTGTTACCATGAGGTGATCGCTACTGAAGCGACGCACGTCACTTCGTGTTCATCCACGATCCTTGGGATTATCCACTATTACTTTTGGTATTCCCCGCTATGACTATACGGATGAGCTTCAACAGCGATCGCAGGTCATCCGAATTGTAACCATGAGGTGATCCCTACTGAAGCGACCCACGGTCACTTCGTGTTCATCCACGATCCTTGGGATTATCCACTATTACTTTAGGTATTCCCCGCTATGACTATACGGATGAGCATCAACAGCGATCGTAGGTCACCCGAATTGTAACCATGAGGTGATCCCTACTGAAGCGACTCACGTCACTTCGTGTTCATCCACGATCCTTGGGATTATCCACTATTACTTTTGGTATTCCCCGCTATGACTATACGGATGAGCTTCAACAGCGATCGTAGGTCACCCGAATTGTAACCATGAGGTGATCCCTACTGAAGCGACCCACGTCACTTCGTGTTCATCCACGATCCTTGGGATTATCCACTATTACTTTTGGTATTCCCCGCTATGACTATACGGATGAGCTTCAACAGCGATCGTAGGTCACCCGAATTGTAACCATGAGGTGATCCCTACTGAAGCGACCCACGTCACTTCGTGTTCATCCACGATCCTTGGGATTATCCACTATTACTTTTGGTATTCCCCGCTATGACTATACGGATGAGCTTCAACAGCGATCGTAGGTCACCCGAATTGTAACCATGAGGTGATCCATACTGAAGCGACCCACGTCACTTCGTGTTCATCCACGATCCTTGGGATTATCCACTATTACTTTTGGTATTCCCCGCTATGACTATACGGATGAGCATCAACAGCGATCGTAGGTCACCCGAATTGTAACCATGAGGTGATCCCTACTGAAGCGACCCACGTCACTTCGTGTTCATCCACGATCCTTGGGATTATCCACTATTACTTTTGGTATTCCCCGCTATGACTATAAGGATGAGCATCAACAGCGATCGTAGGTCACCCGAATTGTAACCATGAGGTGATCCCTACTGAAGCGACCCACGTCACTTCGTGTTCATCCACGATCCTTGGGATTATCCACTATTACTTTTTGAATTCCCCGCTATGAATATACGGATGAACTTCAACAGCGATCGTAGGTCACCCGAATTGTAACCATGAGGTGATCCCTACTGAAGCGACCCACGTCACTTCTTGTTCATCCACGATCCTTGGGATTATCCACTATTACATTTGGAATTCCCCGCTATGAATATACGGATGAACTTCAACAGCGATCGTAGGTCGACCGAATTGTAACCATGAGGTGATCCCTACTGAAGCGACCCACGTCACTTCGTGTTCATCCACGATCCTTGGGATTATCCACTATTACTTTTGGTATTCCCCGCTATGACTATACGGATGAGCATCAATAGCGATCGTAGGTCACCCGAATTGTAACCATGAGGTGATCCCTACTGAAGCGACCCACGTCACTACCTGTTCATCCACGATCCTTGGGATTATCCACTATTACTTTTGGTATTCCCCGCTATGACTATACGGATGAGCTTCAACAGCGATCGTAGGTCACCCGAATTGTTACCATGAGGTGATCCCTTCTGAAGCGACCCACGTCACTTCGTGTTCATCCACGATCCTTGGGATTATCCACTATTACTTTTGGTATTCCCCGCTATGACTATACGGATGAGCATCAACAGCGATCGTAGGTCACACGAATTGTAACCATGAGGTGATCCCTACTGAAGCGACCCACGTCACTTCGTGTTCATCCACGATCCTTGGGATTATCCATTATTACTTTTGGTATTCCCCGCTATGACTATACGGATGAGCATCAACAGCGATCGTAGGTCACCCGAATTGTAACCATGAGGTGAGCCCTACTGAAGCGACCCACGTCACTTCGTGTTCATCCACGATCCTTGGGATTATCCACTATTACTTTTTGAATTCCCCGCTATGAATATACGGATGAACTTCAACAGCGATCGTAGGTCACCCGAATTGTAACCATGAGGTGATCCCTACTGAAGCGACCCACGTCACTTCGTGTTCATCCACGATCCTTGGGATTATCCACTATTACTTTTGGTATTCCCCGCTATGACTATACGGATGAGCATCAACAGCGATCGTAGGTCACCCGAATTGTAACCATGAGGTGATCCCTACTGAAGCGACCCACGTCACTTCGTGTTCATCCACGATCCTTGGGATTATCCACTATTACTTTTGGTATTCCCCGCTATGACTATACGGATGAGCTTCAACAGCGATCGTAGGTCACCCGAATTGTAACCATGAGGTGATCCCTACTGAAGCGACGCACGTCCCTTCGTGTTCATCCACGATCCTTGGGATTATCCACTATTACTTTTGGTATTCCCCGCTATGACTATACGGATGAGCTTCAACAGCGATCGTAGGTCACCCGAATTGTAACCATGAGGTGATCCCTACTGAAGCGACCCACGTCACTTCGTGTTCATCCACGATCCTTGGGATTATCCACTATTACTTTTGGTATTCCCCGCTATGACAATACGGATGAGCTTCAACAGCGATCGTAGGTCACCCGAATTGTTACCATGAGGTGATCGCTACTGAAGCGACGCACGTCACTTTGTGTTCATCCACGATCCTTGGGATTATCCACTATTACTTTTGGTATTCCCCGCTATGACTATACGGATGAGCTTCAACAGCGATCGCAGTTCATCCGAATTGTAACCATGAGGTGATCCCTACTGAAGCGACCCACGGTCACTTCGTGTTCATCCACGATCCTTGGGATTATCCACTATTACTTTAGGTATTCCCCGCTATGACTATTCGGATGAGCATCAACAGCGATCGTAGGTCACCCGAATTGTAACCATGAGGTGATCCCTACTGAAGCGACCCACGTCACTTCGTGTTCATCCACGATCCTTGGGATTATCCACTATTACTTTTGGTATTCCCCGCTATGACTATATGGATGAGCTTCAACATCGATCGTAGGTCACCCGAATTGTAACCATGAGGTGATCCCTACTGAAGCGACCCACGTCACTTCGTGTTCATCCACGATCCTTGGGATTATCCACTATTACTTTTGGTATTCCCCGCTATGACTATACGGATGAGCTTCAACAGCGATCGTAGGTCACCCGAATTGTAAACATGAGGTGATCCCTACTGAAGCGACCCACGTCACTTCGTGTTCATCCACGATCCTTGGGATTATCCACTATTACTTTTGGTATTCCCCGCTATGACTATACGGATGAGCTTCAACAGCGATCGTAGGTCACCCGAATTGTAACCATGAGGTGATCCATACTGAAGCGACCCACGTCACTTCGTGTTCATCCACGATCCTTGGGATTATCCACTATTACTTTTGGTATTCCCCGCTATGACTATACGGATGAGCATCAACAGCGATCGTAAGTCACCCGAATTGTAACCATGAGGTGATCCCTACTGAAGCGACCCACGTCACTTCGTGTTCATCCACGATCCTTGGGATTATCCACTATTACTTTTGGTATTCCCCGCTATGACTATAAGGATGAGCATCAACAGCGATCGTAGGTCACCCGAATTGTAACCATGAGGTGATCCCTACTGAAGCGACCCACGTCACTTCGTGTTCATCCACGATCCTTGGGATTATCCACTATTACTTTTGGTATTCCCCGCTATGACTATACGGATGAGCATCAACAGCGATCGTAGGTCACCCGAATTGTAACCATGAGGTGATCCCTACTGAAGCGACCCACGTCACTTCGTGTTCATCCTCGATCCTTGGGATTATCCACTATTACTTTTGGAATTCCCCGCTATGAATATACGGATGAACTTCAACAGCGATCGTAGGTCACCCGAATTGTAACCATGAGGTGATCCCTACTGAAGCGACCCACGTCACTTCGTGTTCATCCACGATCCTTGGGATTATCCACTATTACGTTTGGTATTCCCCGCTATGACTATACGGATGAGCTTCAACAGCGATCGTAGGTCACCCGAATTGTAACCATGAGGTGAGCCCTACTGAAGCGACCCACGTCACTTCGTGTTCATCCACGATCCTTGGGATTATCCACTATTACTTTTGGTATTCCCCGCTATGACTATACGGATGAGCATCAACAGCGATCTTAGGTCACCCGAATTGTAACCATGAGGTGATCCCTACTGAAGCGACCCACGTCACTTCGTGTTCATCCACGATCCTTGGGAATATCCACTATTACTTTTGGTATTCCCCGCTATGACTATACGGATGAGCATCAACAGCGATCGTAGGTCACCCGAATTGTAACCATGAGGTGATCCCTACTGAAGCGACCCACGTCACTTCGTGTTCATCCACGATCCTTGGGATTATCCACTATTACTTTTGGTATTCCCCGCTATGACTATACGGATGAGCTTCAACATCGATCGTAGGTCACCCGAATTGTAACCATGAGGTGATCCCTACTGAAGCGACCCACGTCACTTCGTGTTCATCCACGATCCTTGGGATTATCCACTATTACTTTTGGTATTCCCCGCTATGACTATACGGATGAGCTTCAACAGCGATCGTAGGTCACCCGAATTGTAACCACGAGGTGATCCCTACTGAAGCGACCCACGTCACTTCGTGTTCATCCACGATCCTTGGGATTATCCACTATTACTTTTGGTATTCCCCGCTATGACTACACGGATGAGCATCAACAGCGATCGTAGGTCATCCGAATTGTAACCATTAGGTGATCCCTACTGAAGCGACCCACGTCACTTCGTGTTCATCCACGATCCTTGGGATTATCCACTATTACTTTTGGTATTCCCCGCTATGACTATACGGATGAGCATCAACAGCGATCGTAGGTCACCCGAATTGTAACCATGAGGTGATCCCTACTGAAGCGACCCACGTCACTTCGTGTTCATCCACGATCCTTGGGATTATCCACTATTACTTTTGGTATTCCCCGCTATGACTATACGGATGAGCATCAACAGCGATCGTAGGTCACCCGAATTGTAACCATGAGGTGATCCCTACTGAAGCGACCCACGTCACTTCGTGTTCATCCACGATCCTTGGGATTATCCACTATTACTTTTGGAATTCCCCGCTATGAATATACGGATGAACTTCAACAGCGATCGTAGGTCACCCGAATTGTAACCATGAGGTGATCCCTACTGAAGCGACCCACGTCACTTCGTGTTCATCCACGATCCTTGGGATTATCCACTATTACTTTTGGTATTCCCCGCTATGACTATACGGATGAGCATCAACAGCGATCGTAGGTCACATGAATTGTAACCATGAGGTGATCCCTACTGAAGCGACCCACGTCACTTCGTGTTCATCCACGATCCTTGGGATTATCCACTATTACTTTTGGTATTCCCCACTATGACTATACGGATGAGCTTCAACAGCGATCGTAGGTCACCCGAATTGTAACCATGAGGTGAGCCCTACTGATGCGACCCACGTCACTTCGTGTTCATCCACGATCCTTGGGATTATCCACTATTACTTTTGGTATTCCCCGCTATGACTATACGGATGAGCATCAACAGCGATCTTAGGTCACCCGAATTGTAACCATGAGGTGATCCCTACTGAAGCGACCCACGTCACTTCGTGTTCATCCACGATCCTTGGGAATATCCACTATTACTTTTGGTATTCCCCGCTATGACTATACGGATGAGCTTCAACAGCGATCGTAGGTCACCCGAATTGTAACCATGAGGTGATCCCTACTGAAGCGACCAACGTCACTTCGTGTTCATCCACGATCCTTGGGTTTATCCACTATTACTTTTGGTATTCCCCGCTATGACTATACGGATGAGCTTCAACATCGATCGTAGGTCACCCGAATTGTAACCATGAGGTGATCCCTACTGAAGCGACCCACGTCACTTCGTGTTCATCCACGATCCTTGGGATTATCCACTATTACTTTTGGTATTCCCCGCTATGACTATACGGATGAGCTTCAACAGCGATCGTAGGTCACCCGAATTGTAACCACGAGGTGATCCCTACTGAAGCGACCCACGTCACTTCGTGTTCATCCACGATCCTTGGGATTATCCACTATTACTTTTGGTATTCCCCGCTATGACTACACGGATGAGCATCAACAGCGATCGTAGGTCATCCGAATTGTAACCATTAGGTGATCCCTACTGAAGCGACCCACTTCACTTCGTGTTCATCCACGATCCTTGGGATTATCCACTATTACTTTTGGTATTCCCCGCTATGACTATACGGATGAGCATCAACAGCGATCGTAGGTCACCCGAATTGTAACCATGAGGTGATCCCTACTGAAGCGACCCACGTCACTTCGTGTTCATCCACGATCCTTGGGATTATCCACTATTACTTTTGGTATTCCCCGCTATGACTATACGGATGAGCTTCAACAGCGATCGTAGGTCACCCGAATTGTAACCATGAGGTGATCCCTACTGAAGCGACCCACGTCACTTCGTGTTCATCCACGATCCTTGGGATAATCCACTATTACTTTTGGTATTCCCCGCTATGACTATACGGTTGAGCTTCAACAGCGATCGTAGGTCACCCGAATTGTAACCATGAGGTGATCCCTACTGAAGCGACCCACATCACTTCGTGTTCATCCACGATCCTTGGGATTATCCACTATTACTTTTGGTATTCCCCGCTATGACTATACGGATGAGCTTCAACAGCGATCGTAGGTCACCCGAATTGTAACCATGAGGTGATCCCTACTGAAGCGACCCACATCACTTCGTGTTCATCCACGATCCTTGGGATTATCCACTATTACTTTTGGTGTTCCCGCTATGACTATACGGATGAGCTTTAACAGCGATCGTAGGTCACCCGAATTGTAACCATGAGGTGATCCCTACTGAAGCGACCCACGTCACTTCGTGTTCATCCACGATCCTTGGGATAATGGACTATTACTTTTGGTATTCCCCGCTATGACTATACGGATGAGCTTCAACAGCGATCGTAGGTCACCCGAATTGTAACCATGAGGTGATCCCTACTGAAGCGACCCACGTCACTTCGTGTTCATCCACGATCCTTGGGATTATCCACATTTACTTTTGGTATTCCCCGCTATGACTATACGGATGAGCATCAACAGCGATCGTAGGTCACCCGAATTGTAACCATGAGGTGATCCCTACTGAAGCGACCCACTTCACTTCGTGTTCATCCACGATCCTTGGGATTATCCACTATTACTTTTGGAATTCCCCGCTATGACTATAAGGATGAGCTTCAACAGCGATCGTAGGTCACCCGAATTGTAACCATGAGGTGATCCCTACTGAAGCGACCCACGTCACTTCGTGTTCATCCACGATCCTTGGGATTATCCACTATTACTTTTGGTATTCCCCGCTATGACTATACGGATGAGCTTCAACAGCGATCGTAGGTCACCCGAATTGTAACCATGAGGTGATCCCTACTGAAGCGACCCACGTCACTCGTGTTCATCCACGATCCTTGGGATTATCCACTATTACTTTTGGTATTCCCGCTATGACTATACGGATGAGCTTCAACAGCGATCGTAGGTCACCCGAATTGTAACCATGAGGTGATCCCTACTGAAGCGACCCACGTCACTTCGTGTTCATCCACGATCCTTGGGATAATCCACTATTACTTTTGGTATTCCCCGCTATGACTATACGGATGAGCTTCAACAGCGATCGTAGGTCACCCGAATTGTAACCATGAGGTGATCCCTACTGAAGTGACCCACGTCACTTCGTGTTCATCCACGATCCTTGGGATTATCCACTATTACTTTTGGTATTCCCCGCTATGACTATACGGATGAGCTTCAACAGCGATCGTAGGTCACCCGAATTGTAACCATGAGGTGATCCCTACTGAAGCGACCCACGTCACTTCGTGTTCATCCACGATCCTTGGGATTATCCACTATTACTTTTGTTATTCCCCGCTATGACTATACGGGTGAGCATCAACAGCGATCGTAGGTCACCCGAATTGTAACCATGAGGTGATCCCTACTGAAGCGACCCACGTCACTTCGTGTTCATCCACGATCCTTGGGATTATCCACTATTACTTTTGGTATTCCCCGCTATGACTATACCGATGAGCATCAACAGCGATCGTAGGTCACCCGAATTGTAACCATGAGGTGATCCCTACTGAAGCGACCCACGTCACTTCGTGTTCATCCATGATCCTTGGGATTATCCACTATTACTTTTGGTATTCCCCGCTATGACTATACGGATGAGCATCAACAGCGATCGTAGGTCACCCGAATTGTGACCATGAGGTGATCCCTACTGAAGCGACCCACGTCACTTCGTGTTCATCCACGATCCTTGGGATTATCCACTATTACTTTTGGTATTCCCCGCTATGACTATACGGATGAGCATCAACAGCGATCGTAGGTCACCCGAATTGTAACCATTGAGGTGATCCCAACAGGGCCGTGGATAATTGCAATAGTGAAACCTTGGATTACACAGAATTATTATAAATAGGAGGCCACACTGTAGCATTATAGCCGCTAGGAGGGTGTTACCTAGTTGCTGTATGGAGTGGATGGCCATTGGGGGCGGCGGTTGAGAAGAGACACGTACTGTGCATACAGAGGGCTACTAGAGCGTATATATTGGCTAGAAACCTTGACATCGAAAGTTTTATAAGCACTTGAAAACTTTAACATATTGTGAGAAACAATAAATAAGATTTTAACCATCTTTACACTCAAAGAGATTATAGTTAAATAAATGCGGTTGCTTGCGAGTCAGGTACAACTATTTATTCATACAGGCAACGTTACAATGACGCCTACGCTATCGTCTTCAGGCCTACAATACATAAGTACACAACTAAAAATAACAATAATAACAGAATTCATAAATAACCACAGAACAATGAAATTTCTATAATTATAAAACAATACATTTACCTTTAAACTGGGTCAGAAAAGAAATACGTAACGGTTATGTTAATAAAAAAACATTTTCTTTCTGACGTCACCCATTTTAGAGGTAAATGTATTGATTAATAATTATAGAAATTTTATTGTGATGTGGTTAATTGTGAATTCTGTTATTATTGTAGTTATTTTTAGTTGTGTACTTATGTATTGTAGGCCTGAAGACGATAGCGTAGGCGTCATTGTAACGTTGCCTGTATGAATAAATAGTTGTACCTGACTCGCAAGCAACCGCTTTTATTTAGGCAATCTCTGCGAGTGTAAAACATGATTAATAATCTTCGTGAGGTTAGGTATTGTTAGGTAAGGTCGACGTTCATAATAGCTTCATCATTATGTTTCAACAAGTAAACGATTAGTTGTGCATGGGGATGATAGGACACAACGCTGAATGCAGCTTCATAGCACATTGTGCAAGGGGATGATAGGACAAAACGCTGAATGCAGCTTCATAGCACATTGTGCAAGGGGATGATAGGACACAACGCTGAATGCAGTTTCATAGCACATTGTGCATGGGAATGATAGGACACAACGCTGAGTGCAGCTTCATAGCACATTGTGCAAGGGGATGATAGGACACAACGCTGAATGCAGCTTCATAGCACATTGTGCAAGGGGATGATAGGACACAACGCTGAATGCAGCTTCATAGCACATTGTGCAAGGGGATGATAGGACAAAACGCTGAATGCAGCTTCATAGCACATTGTGCAAGGGGATGATAGGACACAACGCTGAATGCAGCTTCATAGCACATTGTGCATGGGGATGGTCGGACACAACGCTGAATGCAGCTTCATAGCACATTGTGCATGGGGATGATAGGACACAACACAGAATGCAGCTTCATAGCATATTGTGCAAGGGGATGATAGGACACAACGCTGAATGCAGCTTCATAGCACATTGTGCAAGGGGATGATAGGACACAACACTGAATGCAGCTTCATAGCACATTGTGCATGGGGATGATAGGACACAACGCTGAATGCAGCTTCATAGCACATTGTGCAAGGGGATGATAGGACACAACGCTGAATGCAGCTTCATAGCACATTGTGCAAGGGGATGATAGGACACAACGCTGAATGCAGCTTCATAGCACATTGTGCATGGGGATGATAGGACACAACACAGAATGCAGCTTCATAGCACATTGTGTAAGGGGATGATAGGACACAACGCTGAATGTAGCTTCATAGCACATTGTGCAAGGGGATGATAGGACACAACGCTGAATGCAGCTTCATAGCACATTGTGCAAGGGGATGATAGGACACAACGCTGAATGCAGCTTCATAGCACATTGAGCAAGGGGATGATAGGACACAACGCTGAATGCAGCTTCATAGCACATTGTGCATGGGGATGATAGGACACAACGCTGAATGCAGCTTCATAGCACATTGTGCAAGGGGATGATAGGACACAACGCTGAATGCAGCTTCATAGCACATTGTGCAAGGGGATGATAGGACAAAACGCTGAATGCGGCTTCATAGCACATTGTGCATGGGGATGATAGGACACAACACAGAATGCAGCTTCATAGCATATTGTGCAAGGGGATGATAGGACACAACGCTGAATGCAGCTTCATAGCACATTGTGCAAGGGGATGATAGGACACTACGCTGAATGCAGCTTCATAGCACATTGTGCAAGGGGATGATAGGACACAACGCTGAATGCAGCTTCATAGCACATTGTGCATGGGGATGATAGGACACAACGCTGAATGCAGCTTCATAGCACATTGTGCAAAGGGATGATAGGACACAACGCTGAATGCAGCTTCATAGCACATTGTGCAAGGGGATGATAGGACACAACACTAAATGCAGCTTCATAGCACATTGTACATGGGGATGATAGGACACAACGCTGAATGCAGCTTCATAGCACATTGTGCAAGGGGATGATAGGACACAACGCTAAATGCAGCTTCATAGCACATTGTGCATGTTGATGATAGGACACAACGCTGAATGCAGCTTCATAGCACATTGTGCATGGGGATGATAGCACACAACGCTGAATGCAGCTTCATAGCACATTGTGCAAGGGGATGATGGGACACAACGCTGAATGCAGCATCATAGCAAATTGTGCAAGGGGATGATAGGACACAACGCTGAATGCAGCTTCATAGCACATTGTGCATGGGGAAGATAGGACACAACGCTGAATGCAGCTTCAGAGCACATTGTGCAAGGGGATGATAGGACACAACGCTGAATGCAGCTTCATAGCACATTGTGCAAGGGGATGATAGGACACAACGCTGAATGCAGCTTCATAGCACATTGTGCAAGGGGATGATAGGACACAACGCTGAATGCAGCTTCATAGCACATTGTGCAAGGGGATGATAGGACTCAACGCTGAATGCAGCTTCATAGCACATTGTGCAAGGGGATGATAGGACAAAACGCTGAATGCAGCTTCATAGCACATTGTGCAAGAGGATGATAGGACACAACGCTGAATGCAGCTTCATAGCACATTGTGCATGGGGATGGTCGGACACAACGCTGAATGCAGCTTCATAGCACATTGTGCATGGGGAAGGTCGGACACAACGCTGAATGCAGCTTCATAGCACATTGTGCAAGGGGATGATAAAACACAACGCTGAATGCAGCTTCATAGCACATTGTGCAAGGGGATGATATTACACAACGCTGAATGCAGCTTCATATCACATTGTGCAAGGAGATGATAGGACACAACGCTGAATGCAGCTTCATAGCACATTGTGCAAGGGGATGATAGGACACAAAGCTGAATGCAGCTTCATAGCACATTGTGCATGGGGATGGTAGGACACAACGCTGAATGCAGCTTCATAGCATATTGTGCATGGGGATGGTCGGACACAACGCTGAATGCAGCTTCATAGCACAATGTGCAAGGGGATGATAGGACACAACGCTGAATGCAGCTTTATAGCACATTGTGCAAGGGGATGATAGGACAAAACGCTGAATGCAGCTTCATAGCACATTGTGCAAAGGGAAGATAGGACACAACGCTGAATACAGCTTCATAGCACATTGTGCAAGGGGATGATAGGACACAACGCTGAATGCAGCTTCATAGTACATTGTGCAAGGGGATGATAGGACACAACGCTGAATGCAGCTTCATAGCACATTGTGCAAGGGGATGATAGGACACAACGCTGAATGCAGCTTCATAGCACATTGTGCATGGGGATGATAGGACACAACGCTGAATGCAGCTTCATAGCACATTGTGCAAAGGGATGATAGGACACAACGCTGAATGCAGCTTCATAGCACATTGTGCAAAAGGATGATAGGACACAACGCTGAATGCAGCTTCATAGCACATTGTGCATGGGGTTGATAGGACACAACGCTGAATGCAGCTTCATAGCACATTGTGCAAGGGGATGATAGGACACAACGCTGAATGCAGCTTCATAGCACATTGTGCAAGGGGATGATAGGACACAACGCTGAATGCAGCTTCATAGCACATTGTGCAAGGGGATGATAGGACACAACGCTTAATGCAGCTTCATAGCACATTGTGCATGGGGTTGATAGGACACAACGCTGAATGCAGCTTCATAGCACATTGTGCAAGGAGATGATAGGACACAACGCTGAATGCAGCTTCATATCACATTGTGCAAGGGGATGATAGGACACAACGCTGAATGCAGCTTCATAGCACATTGTGCAAGTGGATGATAGGACACAACGCTGAATGCAGCTTCATAGCACATTGTGCATGGGGATGATAGGACACAACGCTGAATGCAGCTTCATAGCACATTGTGCAAGGGGATGATAGGACACAACGCTGAATGCAGCTTCATAGCACATTGTGCAAGGGGATGATAGGACACAACGCTGAATGCAGCTTCATAGCACATTGTGCAAGGGGATGATAGGACACAACGCTGAATGAAGCTTCATAGCACATTGTGCATGGGGATGATAGGACACAACGCTGAATGCAGCTTCATAGCACATTGTGCATGGGGATGGTCATACACAACGCTGAATGCAGCTTTATAGCACATTGTGCATGGGGATGTCATACACAACGCTGAATGCAGCTTCGTAGCACATTGTGCATGGGGATGGTCGGACAACGCTGAATGCAGCTTCATAGCACATTGTGCATGGGGATGATAGGACACAACGCTGAATGCAGCTTCCTAGCACATTGTGCAAGTGGATGATAGGACACAACGCTGAATGCAGCTTTATAGCACATTGTGCAAGGGGATGATAGGACACAACGCTGAATGCAGCTTCATAGCACATTGTGCATGGGGATACTAGGACACAACGGTGAATGCAGCTTCATAGAACATTGTGCATGGGGATGATAGGACACAACGCTGAATTGCAGCTTCATAGCACATTGTGCAAGGGGATGATATTACACAACGCTGAATGCAGCTTCATAGCACATTTTGCAAGGGGATGATAGGACACAACGCTGAATGCAGCTTCATAGCACATTGTGCAAGGGGATGATAGGACACAACGCTAAATGCAGCTTCATAGCACATTGTGCATGGGGATGATAGGACACAACGCTGAATGCAGCTTCATAGCACATTGTGCAAGGGGATGATAGGACACAACGCTGAATGCAGCTTTATAGCACATTGTGCAAGGGGATGATAGGACACAACGCTGAATGCAGCTTCATAGCACATTGTGCATGGGGATGATAGGACACAACGCTGAATGCAGCTTCATAGCACATTGTGCATGGGGATGGTCATACACAACGCTGAATGCAGCTTTATAGCACATTGTGCATGGGGATGGTCATACACAACGCTGAATGCAGCTTCGTAGCACATTGTGCATGGGGATGGTCGGACAACGCTGAATGCAGCTTCATAGCACATTGTGCATGGGGATGATAGGACACAACGCTGAATGCAGCTTCATAGCACATTGTGCAAGTGGATGATAGGACACAACGCTGAATGCAGCTTTATAGCACATTGTGCAAGGGGATGATAGGACACAACGCTGAATGCAGCTTCATAGCACATTGTGCATGGGGATACTAGGACACAACGCTGAATGCAGCTTCATAGAACATTGTGCATGGGGATGATAGGACACAACGCTGAATGCAGCTTCATAGCACATTGTGCAAGGGGATGATAGGACACAACGCTGAATGCAGCTTCATAGCACATTTTGCAAGGGGATGATGGGACACAACGCTGACTGCAGCTTCATAGCACATTGTGCAAGGGGATGATAGGACACAACGCTAAATGCAGCTTCATAGCACATTGTGCATGGGGATGATAGGACACAACGCTGAATGCAGCTTCATAGCACATTGTGCATGGGGATGATAGGACACAACGATGAATGCAGCTTCATAGCACATTGTGCATGGGGATGATAGGACACAACGCTGAATGCAGCTTCATAGCACATTGTGCAAGGGGATGATAGGACACAACGCTGAATGCAGCATCATAGCAAATTGTGCAAGGGGATGATAAGACACAACGCTGAATGCAGCTTCATAGCACACTGTGGAAGGGGATGATAGGACACAACGCTGAATGCAGCTTCATAGCACATTGTGCAAGGGGATGATAGGACACAACGCTGAATGCAGCTTCATAGCACATTGTGCAAGGGGATGATAGGACACAACGCTGAATGCAGCTTCATAGCACATTGTGCATGGGGATGATAGGACACAACGCTGAATGCAGCTTCATAGCACATTGTGCAAGGGGATGATAGGACACAACGCTGAATGCAGCTTCATAGCACATAGTGCAAGGGGATGATAGGACACAACGCTGAATGCAGCTTCATAGCACATTGTGCAAGGGGATGATAGGACACAACGCTGAATGAAGCTTCATAGCACATTGTGCAAGGGGATGATAGGACACAACGCTGAATGCAGCTTCATAGCACATTGTGCATGGGAATGATAGGACACAACGCTGAATACAGCTTCATAGCACATTGTGCAAGGGGATGATAGGCCACAACGCTGAATGCAGCTTCATAGCACATTGTGCAAGGGGATGATAGGACACAACGATGAATGCAGCTTCATAGCACATTGTGCAAGGGGATGATAGGACAAAACGCTGAATGCAGCTTCATAGCACATTGTGCAAGGGGATAATAGGACACAACACAGAATGCAGCTTCATAGCATATTGTGCAAGGGGATGATAGGGCACAACGCTGAATGCAGCTTCATAGCACATTGTGCAAGGGGATGATAACACACAACGCTGAATGCAGCTTCATAGCACATTGTGCAAGGGGATGATAGGACACAACGCTGAATGCAGTTTCATAGCACATTGTGCATGGGGTTGATAGGACACAACGCTGAATGCAGCTTCATAGCACATTGTGCAAGGGGATGATAAGACACAACGCTGAATGAAGCTTCATAGCACATTGTGCAAGGGGATGATAGGACACAACGCTGAAAGCAGCTTCACAGCACATTGTGCAAGGGGATGATAGGACACAACGCTGAATGCAGCTTCATAGCACATTGTGCAAGAGGATGATAGGACACAACGCTGAATGCAGCTTTATAGCACATTTTGCAAGGGGATGGTCGAACACAACGCTGAATGCAGCTTCATATCACATTGTGCATGAGGATGATAGGACACAACGCTGAATGCAGCTTCATAGCACATTGTGCAAGGGGATGATAGGACACAACGCTGAATGCAGCTTCATAGCACATTGTGCAAGGGGATGATATTACATAACACTGAATGCAGCTTCATAGCACATTGTGCATGGGGATGATAGGACACAACGCTGAATGCAGCTTCATAGCACATTGTGCATGGGGATGATAGGACACAACGCTGAATGCAGCTTCATAGCACATTGTGCATGGGAAGGGTCGGACACAACGCTGAATGCAGCTTCATAGCACATTGTGCATGGGGATGATAGGACACAACGCTGAATGCAGCTTCATAGCACATTGTGCATGGGGAGGGTCGGACACAACGCTGAATGCAGCTTCATAGCACACTGTGCATGCGGATGGTCGGACACAACGCTGAATGCAGCTTCATAGCACATTGTGCAAAGGGATGATAGGACAAAACGCTGAATGCAGCTTCATAGCACATTGTACATAGGGATGGTCGGACACAACGCTGAATGCAGCTTCATAGCACATTGTGCAAGGGGATGCTAGCACACAACGCTGAATGCAGCTTCATAGCACATTGTGCATGGGGTGATAGGACACAACGCTGAATGCAGCTTCATAGCACATTGTGGAAGGGGATGATACGACACAACGCTGAAGGCAGCTGCATAGCACATTGTGCAAGGGGATGATAACACACAACGCTGAATGCAGCTTCATAGCAAATTGTGCAAGGGGATGATAGGACACAACGCTGAATGCAGTTTCATAGCACATTGTGCATGGGGTTGATAGGACACAACGCTGAATGCAGCTTCATAGCACATTGTGCCAGGGGATGATAGGACGCAACGCTGAATGAAGCTTCATAGCACATTGTGCAAGGGGATGATAGGACACAACGCTGAATGCAGCTTCACAGCACATTGTGCAAGGGGATGATAGGACACAATGCTGAATGCAGCTTCATAGCACATTGTGCAAGAGGATGATAGGACACAACGCTGAATGCAGCTTTATAGCACATTTTGCAAGGGGATGGTCGAACACAACGCTGAATGCAGCTTCATATCACATTGTGCATGAGGATGATAGGACACAACGCTGAATGCAGCTTCATAGCACATTGTGCAAGGGGATGATAGGACACAACGCTGAATGCAGCTTCATAGCACATTGTGCAAGGGGATGATATTACACAACGCTGAATGCAGCTTCATAGCACATTGTGCATGGGGATGATAGGACACAACGCTGAATGCAGCTTCATAGCACATTGTGCATGGGGATGATAGGACACAACGCTGAATGCAGCTTCATAGCACATTGTGCATGGGAAGGGTCGGACACAACGCTGAATGCAGCTTCATAGCACATTGTGCATGGGGATGATAGGACACAACGCTGAATGCAGCTTCATAGCACATTGTGCATGGGGAGGGTCGGACACAACGCTGAATGCAGCTTCATAGCACACTGTGCATGCGGATGGTCGGACACAACGCTGAATGCAGCTTCATAGCACATTGTGCAAAGGGATGATAGGACAAAACGCTGAATGCAGCTTCATAGCACATTGTACATAGGGATGGTCGGACACAACGCTGAATGCAGCTTCATAGCACATTGTGCAAGGGGATGCTAGCACACAACGCTGAATGCAGCTTCATAGCACATTGTGCATGGGGTGATAGGACACAACGCTGAATGCAGCTTCATAGCACATTGTGGAAGGGGATGATAGGACACAACGCGGAAGGCAGCTGCATAGCACATTGTGCATGGGGATGATAGGACACAACGCTGAATGCAGCTTCATAGCACATTGTGCAAGGGGATGATAGGACACAACGCTGAATGCAGCTTCATAGTACATTGTGCATGGGGATGATAGGACACAACGCTGAATGCAGATTCATAGCACATTGTGCAAGGGGATGATAGGACACAACGCTGAATGCAGCTTCATAGCACATAGTGCAAGGGGATGATAGGACACAACGCTGAATGCAGCTTCATAGCACATTGTGCAAGGGGATGATAGGACACAACGCTGAATGAAGCATCATAGCACATTGTGCAAGGGGATGATAGGACACAACGCTGAATGCAGCTTCATAGCACATTGTGCATGGGAATGATAGGACACAACGCTGAATACAGCTTCATAGCACATTGTGCAAGGGGATGATAGGCCACAACGCTGAATGCAGCTTCATAGCACATTGTGCAAGGGGATGATACGACACAACGATGAATGCAGCTTCATAGCACATTGTGCAAGGGGATGATAGGACAAAACGCTGAATGCAGCTTCATAGCACATTGTGCAAGGGGATAATAGGACACAACACAGAATGCAGCTTCATAGCATATTGTGCAAGGGGATGATAGGACACAACGCTGAATGCAGCTTCATAGCACATTGTGCAAGGGGATGATAACACACAACGCTGAATGCAGCTTCATAGCACATTGTGCAAGGGGATGATAGGACACAACGCTGAATGCAGCTTCATAGCACATTGTGCATGGGGTTGATAGGACACAAAGCTGAATGCAGCTTCATAGCACATTGTGCAAGGGGATGATAGGACACAACGCTGAATGCAGCTTCATAGCACATTGTGCAAGGGGATGATAGGACACAACGCTGAATGCAGCTTCACAGCACATTGTGCAAGGGGATGATAGGACACAACGCTGAATGCAGCTTCATAGCACATTGTGCAAGAGGATGATAGGACACAACGCTGAATGCAGCTTTATAGCACATTTTGCATGGGGATTGTCGAACACAACGCTGAATGCAGCTTCATATCACATTGTGCATGAGGATGATAGGACACAACGCTGAATGCAGCTTCATAGCACATTGTGCAAGGGGATGATAGGACACAACGCTGAATGCAGCTTCATAGCACATTGTGCAAGGGGATGATATTACACAACGCTGAATGCAGCTTCATAGCACATTGTGCATGGGGATGATAGGACACAACGCTGAATGCAGCTTCATAGCACATTGTGCATGGGGATGATAGGACACAACGCTGAATGCAGCTTCATAGCACATTGTGCATGGGGATGGTCGGACACAACGCTGAATGCAGCTTCATAGCACATTGTGCATGGGAAGGGTCGGACAACACGCTGAATGCAGCTTCATAGCACATTGTGCATGGGGATGATAGGACACAACGCTGAATGCAGCTTCATAGCACATTGTGCATGGGGAGGGTCGGACACAACGCTGAATGCAGCTTCATAGCACACTGTGCATGGGGATGGTCGGACACAACGCTGAATGCAGCTTCATAGCACATTGTGCAAGGGGATGATAGGACAAAACGCTGAATGCAGCTTCATAGCACATTGTACATAGGGATGGTCGGACACAACGCTGAATGCAGCTTCATAGCACATTGTGAAAGGGGATGCTAGCACACAACGCTGAATGCAGCTTCATAGCACATTGTGCATGGGGTGATAGGACACAACACAGAATGCAGCTTCATAGCATATTGTGCAAGGGGATGATATGACACAACGCTGAATGCAGCTTCATAGCACATTGTGCATGGGGATGATAGGACACAACGCTGAATGCAGCTTCATAGCACATTGTGCAAGGAGATGATAGGACAAAACGCTGAATGCAGCTTCATAGCACATTGTGCAAGGGGATGATAGGACACAACGCTGAATGCAGCTTCATAGCACATTGTGCATGGGGATGATAGGACACAACGCTGAATGCAGCTTCATAGCACATTGTGCAAGGGGATGATAGGATACAACGCTGAATGCAGCTTCATAGCACATTGTGCATGGGGATGATAGGACACAACGCTGAATGCAGCTTCGTAGCACATTGTGCATGGGGATGGTCATACACAACGCTCAATGCAGCTTCATAGCACATTGTGCAAGGGGATGATAGGACACAACGTTGAATGCAGCTTCATAGCACATTGTGCAAGGGGATTATAGGACACAACGCTGAATGCAGCTTCATAACACATTGTGCAAGAGGATGATAGGACCCAACGCTGAATGCAGCTTCATAGCACATTGTGCAAGGGGATGATAGGACACAACGATGAATGCAGCTTCATAGCACATTGTGCAAGGGGATGATAGGACAAAACGCTGAATGCAGCTTCATAGCACATTGTGCAAGGGGATGATAGGACACAACACAGAATGCAGCTTCATAGCATATTGTGCAAGGGGATGATAGGACACAACGCTGAATGCAGCTTCATAGCACATTGTGCAAGGGGATGATAACACACAACGCTGAATGCAGCTTCATAGCACATTGTGCAAGGGGATGATAGGACACAACGCTGAATGCAGCTTCATAGCACATTGTGCATGGGGTTGATAGGACACAACGCTGAATGCAGCTTCATAGCACATTGTGCAAGGGGATGATAGGACACAACGCTGAATGCAGCTTCATAGCACATTGTGCAAGGGGATGATAGGACACAACGCTGAATGCAGCTTCATAGCACATTGTGCAAGGGGATGATAGGACACAACGCTGAATGCAGCTTCATAGCACATTGTGCAAGGGGATGATAGGACACAACGCTGAATGCAGCTTTATAGCACATTTTGCATGGGGATGGTCGAACACAACGCTGAATGCAGCTTCATATCACATTGTGCATGAGGATGATAGGACACAACGCTGAATGCAGCTTCATAGCACATTGTGCAAGGGGATGATAGGACACAACGCTGAATGCAGCTTCATAGCACATTGTGCAAGGGGATGATAGGACACAACGCTGAATGCAGCTTCATAGCACATTGTGCAAGGGGATGATAGGACACAACGCTGAATGCAGCTTCATAGCACATTGTGCATGGGGATGATAGGACACAACGCTGAATGCAGCTTCATAGCACATTGTGCATGGGGATGATAGGACACAGCGCTGAATGCAGCTTCATAGCACATTGTGCATGGGGATGGTCGGACACAACGCTGAATGCAGCTTCATAGCACATTGAGCATGGGGAGGGTCGGACACAACGCTGAATGCAGCTTCATAGCACATTGTGCATGGGGAGGGTCAAACACAACGCTGAATGCAGCTTCATAGCACATTGTGCATGGGGATGGTCGGACACAACGCTGAATGCAGCTTCATAGCACATTGTGCAAGGGGATGATAGGACAAAACGCTGAATGCAGCTTCATAGCACATTGTGCATGGGGATGGTCGGACACAACGCTGAATGCAGCTTCATAGCACATTGTGCAAGGGGATGATAGGACACAACGCTGAATGCAGCTTCAATGCACATTGTGCAAGGGGATGCTGGCACACAACGCTGAATGCAGCTTCATAGCACATTGTGCATGGGGATGATAGGACACAACACAGAATGCAGCTTCATAGCACATTGTGCAAGGGGATGATAGGACACAACGCTGAATGCAGCTTCATAGCACATTGTGCATGGGGATGATAGGACACAACGCTGAATGCAGCTTCATAGCACATTGTGCAAGGGGATGATAGGATACAACGCTGAATGCAGCTTCATAGCACATTGTGCATGGGGATGATAGGACACAACGCTGAATGCAGCTTCATAGCACATTATGCATGGGGATGGTCATACACAATGCTGAATGCAGCTTTATAGCACATTGTGCATGGGGATGGTCGGACACAACGCTGAATGCAGCTTCATAGCACATTGTGCATGGGGATGATAGGACACAACGCTGAATGCAGCTTTATAGCACATTGTGCAAGGGGATGATAGGACACAACGCTGAATGCAGCTTCATAGCACATTGTGCATGGGGATGGTCGGACACAACGCTGAATGCAGCTTCATAGCACATTGTGCAAGGGGATGATAGGACACAACGCTGAATGCAGCTTCATAGCACATTGTGCAAGGGGATTATAGGACACAACGCTGAATGCAGCTTCATAGCACATTGTGCAAGGGGATGATTGGACAAAACGCTGAATGCAGCTTCATAGCACATTGTGCAAGGGGATGGTCGGACACAACGCTGAATGCAGCTTCATAGCACATTGTGCAAGGGGATGATAGGACACAACGCTGAATGCAGCTTCATAGCACATTGTGCAAGGGGATGATAGGACACAACGCTGAATGCAGCTTCATAGCACATTGTGCAAGGGGATGATAGGACAAAACGCTGAATGCAGCTTCATTGCACATTGTGCAAGGGGATGCTAGCACACAACGCTGAATGCAGCTTCATAGCACATTGTGCATGGGGATGATAGGACACAACACAGAATGCAGCTTCATAGCATATTGTGCAAGGGGATGATAGGACACAACGCTGAATGCAGCTTCATAGCACATTGTGCATGGGGATGATAGAACACAACGCTGAATGCAGCTTCATAGCACATTGTTTAAGGGGATGATAGGACACAACCCTGAATGCAGCTTCATAGCACATTGTGCAAGGGGATGATAGGACACAACGCTGAATGCAGCTTCATAGCACGTTGTGCATGGGGATGATAGGACACAACGCTGAATGCAGCTTCATAGCACATTGTGCAAGGGGATGATAGGACACAACGCTGAATGCAGCTTCATAGCACATTGTGCAAGGGGATGATAGGATACAACGCTGAATGCAGCTTCATAGCACATTGTGCATGGGGATGATAGGACACAACGCTGAATGCAGCTTCATAGCACATTGTGCATGGGGATTTTCAGACACAACGCTGAATGCAGCTTCATAGCACATTGTGCATGGGGATGGTCGGACACAACGCTGAATGCAGCTTCATAGCACATTGTGCAAGGGGATGATAGGACACAACGCTGAATGCAGCTTCATAGCACATTGAGCAAGGGGATGATAGGACACAACGCTGAATGCAGCTTCATAGCACATTGTGCAAGGGGATGATAGGACACAACGCTGAATGCAGCTTTATAGAGAATTGTGCATGGGGATGGTCGAACACAACGCTGAATGCAGCTTCATATCACATTGTGCATGAGGATGATAGGACACAACGCTGAATGCAGCTTCATAGCACATTGTGCAAGGGGATGATAGGACACAACGCTGAATGCAGCTTCATTGCACATTGTGCAAGGGGATGCTAGCACACAACGCTGAATGCAGCTTCATAGGACATTGTGCATAGGGATGATAGGACACAACACAGAATGCAGCTTCATAGCATATTGTGCAAGGGGATGATAGGACACAACGCTGAATGCAGCTTCATAGCACATTGTGCATGGGGATGATAGGACACAAGGCTGAAGCAGCTTCATAGCACATTGAGCAAGGGGATGATAGGACACAACCCTGAATGCAGCTTCATAGCACATTGTGCAAGGGGATGATAGGACACAACGCTGAATGCAGCTTCATAGCACATTGAGCATGGGGATGATAGGACACAACGCTGAATGCAGCTTCATAGCACATTGTGCAAGGGGATGATAGGACACAACTCTGAATGCAGCTTCATAGCACATTGTGCAAGGGGATGATAGGATACAACGCTGAATGCAGCTTCATAGCACATTGTGCATGGGGATGATAGGACACAACGCTGAATGCAGCTTCATAGCACATTGTGCATAGGGATGGTCATACACAACGCTGAATGCAGCTTTATAGCACATTGTGCATGGGGATGGTCGAACACAACGCTGAATGCAGCTTCATATCACATTGTGCATGAGGATGATAGGACACAACGCTGAATGCAGCTTCATAGCACATTGTGCAAGGGGATGATAGGACACAACGCTGAATGCAGCTTCATTGCACATTGTGCAAGGGGATGCTAGCACACAACGCTGAATGCAGCTTCATAGGACATTGTGCATAGGGATGATAGGACACAACACAGAATGCAGCTTCATAGCATATTGTGCAAGGGGATGATAGGACACAACGCTGAATGCAGCTTCATAGCACATTGTGCATGGGGATGATAGGACACAAGGCTGAAGCAGCTTCATAGCACATTGAGCAAGGGGATGATAGGACACAACCCTGAATGCAGCTTCATAGCACATTGTGCAAGGGGATGATAGGACACAACGCTGAATGCAGCTTCATAGCACATTGAGCATGGGGATGATAGGACACAACGCTGAATGCAGCTTCATAGCACATTGTGCAAGGGGATGATAGGACACAACTCTGAATGCAGCTTCATAGCACATTGTGCAAGGGGATGATAGGATACAACGCTGAATGCAGCTTCATAGCACATTGTGCATGGGGATGATAGGACACAACGCTGAATGCAGCTTCATAGCACATTGTGCATAGGGATGGTCATACACAACGCTGAATGCAGCTTTATAGCACATTGTGCATGGGGATGGTCGGACACAACCCTGAATGCAGCTTCATAGCACATTGTGCATGGGGATGATAGGACACAACGCTGAATGCAGCTTCATAGCACATTGTGCATGGGGATGGTCGGACACAACGCTGAATGCAGCTTCATAGCACATTGTGCAAGGGGATGATAGGACACAACGCTGAATGCAGCTTCATAGCACATTGTGCAAGGGGATGATAGGACACAACGCTGAATGCAGCTTCATAGCACATTGTGCAAGGGGATGATAGGACACAACGCTGAATGCAGCTTTATAGCACATTTTGCATGGGGATGGTCGAACACAACGCTGAATGCAGCTTCATATCACATTGTGCATGAGGATGTTCGGACACAACGCTGAATGCAGCTTCATAGCACATTGTGCATGGGGATGATAGGACACAACGCTGACTGCAGCTTCATAGCACATTGTGCATGGGGATGTAAGGACACAACGCTGAATGCAGCTTCATAGCACATTGTGCATGGGGATGATAGGACACAACGCTGAATGCAGCTTCATAGCACATTGTGCATGAGGATGATAGGACACAACGCTGACTGCAGCTTCATAGCACATTGTGCATGGGGATGTTCGGACACAACGCTGAATGCAGCTTCATAGCACATTGTGCATGGGGATGATAGGACACAACGCTGACTGCAGCTTCATAGCACATTGTGCATGGGGATGTTCGGACACAACGCTGAATGCAGCTTCATAGCACATTGTGCATGGGGATGATAGGACACAACGCTGAATGCAGCTTCATAGCACATTGTGCATGGGGATGATAGGACACAACGCTGACTGCAGCTTCATAGCACATTGTGCATGGGGATGTTCGGACACAACGCTGAATGCAGCTTCATAGCACATTGTGCATGGGGATGATAGGACACAACGCTGAATGCAGCTTCATAGCACATTGTGCATGAGGATGATAGGACACAACACTGAATGCAGCTTCATAGCACATTGTGCAAGGGGATGATAGGACACAACGCTGAATGAAGCTTCATAGCACATTGTGCAAGGGGATGATAGGACACAACGTTGAATGCAGCTTCATAGCACATTGTGCATGGGGATGATAGGACACAACGCTGAATGCAGCTTCATAGCACATTGTGCATGGGGATGATAGGACACAACGCTGAATACAGCTTCATAGCACATTGTGCATGGGGATGGTCGGACACAACGCTGAATGCAGCTTCATAGCACATTGTGCATGGGGAGGGTCGGACACAACGCTGAATGCAGCTTCATAGCACATTGTGCATTGGGATGATAGGACACAACGCTGAATGCAGCTTCATAGCACATTGTGCATGGGGAGGGTCGGACACAACGCTGAATGCAGCTTCATAGCACATTGTGCAAGGGGATGATAGGACAAAACGCTGAATGCAGCTTCATAGCACATTGTGCATGGGGATGGTCGGACACAACGCTGAATGCAGCTTCATAGCACATTGTGCAAGGGGATGATAGGACACAACGCTGAATGCAGCTTCAATGCACATTGTGCAAGAGGATGCTAGCACACAACGCTGAATGCAGCTTCATAGCACATTGTGCAAGGGGATGATAGGACACAACGCTGAATGCAGCTTCATAGCACATTGTGCAAGGGGATGATAGGACACAACGCTGAATGCAGCTTCATAGCACATTGTGCATGGGGATGATAGGACACAACGCTGAATGCAGCTTCATAGCACATTGTGCAAGGGGATGATAGGATACAACGCTGAATGCAGCTTCATAGCACATTGTGCATGGGGATGATAGGACACAACGCTGAATGCAGCTTCATAGCACATTGTGCATGGGGATGGTCATACACAACGCTGAATGCAGCTTTATAGCACATTGTGCATGGGGATGGTCGGACACAACGCTGAATGCAGCTTCATAGCACATTGTGCATGGGGATGATAGGACACAACGCTGAATGCAGCTTCATAGCACATTGTGCATGGGGATGGTCGGACACAACGCTGAATGCAGCTTCATAGCACATTGTGCATGGGGATGATAGGACACAACGCTGAATGCAGCTTCATAGCACATTGTGCATGGGGATGATAGGACACAACGCTGAATGCAGCTTCATAGCACATTGTGCAAGGGGATGATAGGACACAACGCTGAATGCAGCTTTATAGCACATTGTGCAAGGGGATGATAGGACACAACGCTGAAAGCAGCTTTATAGCACATTGTGCATGGGGATGATTGGACACAACGCTGAATGCAGCTTCATAGCACATTGTGCAAGGGGATGCTAGCACACAACGCTGAATGCAGCTTCATAGCACATTGTGCAAGGGGATGATAGGACACAACGCTGAATGCAGCTTCATAGCACATTGTGCAAGGGTATGATAGGACACAACGCTGAATGCAGCTTTATAGCACATTGTGCATGGGGATGATAGGACACAACGCTGAATGCAGCTTCATAGCACATTGTGCATGGGGATGATAGGACACAACGCTGAATGCAGCTTTATAGCACATTGTGCATGGGGATGATAGGACACAACGCTGAATGCAGCTTTATAGCACATTGTACATGGGGATGATAGGACACAACGCTGAATGCAGCTTCATAGCACATTGTGCATGGGGATGGTCAGACACAACGCTGAATGCAGCTTCATAGCACATTGTGCATGGGGATGGTCAGACACAACGCTGAATGCAGCTTCATAGCACATTGTGCATGGGGATGGTCAGACACAACGCTGAATGCAGCTTCATAGCACATTGTGCATGGGGATGATAGGACACAACGCTGAATGCAGCTTCATAGCACATTGTGCATGGGGATGGTCAGACACAACGCTGAATGCAGCTTCATAGCACATTGTGCATGGGGATGGTCAGACACAACGCTGAATGCAGCTTCATAGCACATTGTGCATGGGGATGGTCAGACACAACGCTGAATGCAGCTTCATAGCACATTGTGCATGGGGATGATAGGACACAACGCTGAATGCAGCTTTATAGCACATTGTGCATGGGGATGATAGGACACAACGCTGAATGCAGCTTTATAGCACATTGTGCATGGGGATGGTCATACACAACGCTGAATGCAGCTTCATAGCACAATGTGCATGGGGATGATAGGACACAACGCTGAATGCAGCTTTATAGCACATTGTGCATGGGGATGATAGGACACAACGCTGAATGCAGCTTTATAGCACATTGTGCATGGGGATGGTCATACACAACGCTGAATGCAGCTTTATAGCACATTGTGCATGGGGATGATAGGACACAACGCTGAATGCAGCTTTATAGCACATTGTGCATGGGGATGGTCAGACACAACGCTGAATGCAGCTTCATAGCACATTGTGCATGGGGATGATAGGACACAACGCTGAATGCAGCTTTATAGCACATTGTGCATGGGGATGATAGGACACAACGCTGAATGCAGCTTTATAGCACATTGTGCATGGGGATGGTCAGACACAACGCTGAATGCAGCTTCATAGCACATTGTGCATGGGGATGATAGGACACAACGCTGAATGCAGCTTTATAGCACATTGTGCATGGGGATGATAGGACACAACGCTGAATGCAGCTTTATAGCACATTGTGCATGGGGATGATAGGACACAACGCTGAATACAGCTTCATAGCACATTGTGCATGGGGATGGTCAGACACAACGTTGAATGCAGCTTCATAGCACATTGTGCATGGGGATGATAGGACACAACGCTGAATGCAGCTTTATAGCACATTGTGCATGGGGATGATAGGACACAACGCTGAATGCAGCTTTATAGCACATTGTGCATGGGGATGGTCAGACACAACGCTGAATGCAGCTTTATAGCACATTGTGCATGGGGATGATAGGACACAACGCTGAATGCAGCTTTATAGCACATTGTGCATGGGGATGATAGGACACAACGCTGAATGTAGCTTTATAGCACATTGTGCATGGGGATGATAGGACACAACGCTGAATGCAGCTTTATAGCACATTGTGCATGGGGATGATAGGACACAACGCTGAATGCAGCTTTATAGCACATTGTGCATGGGGATGATAGGACACAACGCTGAATGCAGCTTTATAGCACATTGTGCATGGGGATGATAGGACACAACGCTGAATGCAGCTTTATAGCACATTGTGCATGGGGATGATAGGACACAACGCTGAATGCAGCTTTATAGCACATTGTGCATGGGGATGATAGGACACAACGCTGAATGCAGCTTTATAGCACATTGTGCATGGGGATGATAGGACACAACGCTGAATGCAGCTTTATAGCACATTGTGCATGGGGATGATAGGACACAACGCTGAATGCAGCTTTATAGCACATTGTGCATGGGGATGATAGGACACAACGCTGAATGCAGCTTTATAGCACATTGTGCATGGGGATGATAGGACACAACGCTGAATGCAGCTTTATAGCACATTGTGCATGGGATGATAGGACACAACGCTGAATGCAGCTTTATAGCACATTGTGCATGGGGATGATAGGACACAACGCTGAATGCAGCTTTATAGCACATTGTGCATGGGGATGATAGGACACAACGCTGAATGCAGCTTTATAGCACATTGTGCATGGGGATGATAGGACACAACGCTGAATGCAGCTTTATAGCACATTGTGCATGGGGATTGTCAGACACAACGCTGAATGCAGCTTTATAGCACATTGTGCATGGGGATGATAGGACACAACGCTGAATGCAGCTTTATAGCACATTGTGCATGGGGATGATAGGACACAACGCTGAATGCAGCTTCATAGCACATTGTGCATGGGGATGGTCAGACACAACGCTGAATGCAGCTTCATAGCACATTGTGCATGGGGATGATAGGACACAACGCTGAATGCAGCTTTATAGCACATTGTGCATGGGGATGATAGGACACAACGCTGAATGCAGCTTTATAGCACATTGTGCATGGGGATGGTCAGACACAACGCTGAATGCAGCTTCATAGCACATTGTGCATGGGGATGATAGGACACAACGCTGAATGCAGCTTTGTAGCACATTGTGCATATGGATGATAGGACACAACGCTGAATGCAGCTTTATAGCACATTGTGCATGGGGATGGTCATACACAACGCTGAATGCAGCTTTATAGCACATTGTGCATGGGGATGATAGGACACAACGCTGAATGCAGCTTTATAGCACATTGTGCATGGGGATGATAGGACACAACGCTGAATGCAGCTTTATAGCACATTGTGCATGGGGATGATAGGACACAACGCTGAATGCAGCTTTATAGCACATTGTGCATGGGGATGATAAGACACAACGCTGAATGCAGCTTTATAGCACATTGTGCATGGGGATGGTCAGACACAACGCTGAATGCAGCTTTATAGCACATTGTGCATGGGGATGATAGGACACAACGCTGAATGCAGCTTTATATCACATTGTGCATGGGGATGATAGGACACAACGCTGAATGCAGCTTCATAGCACATTGTGCATGGGGATGGTCAGACACAACGCTGAATGCAGCTTCATAGCACATTGTGCATGGGGATGATAGGACACAACGCTGAATGCAGCTTTATAGCACATTGTGCATGGGGATGATAGGACACAACGCTGAATGCAGCTTTATAGCACATTGTGCATGGGGATGGTCAGACACAACGCTGAATGCAGCTTCATAGCACATTGTGCATGGGGATGATAGGACACAACGCTGAATGCAGCTTTATAGCACATTGTGCATGGGGATGATAGGACACAACGCTGAATGCAGCTTTATAGCACATTGTGCATGGGGATGATAGGACACAACGCTGAATGCAGCTTTATAGCACATTGTGCATGGGGATGATAGGACACAACGCTGAATGCAGCTTTATAGCACATTGTGCATGGGGATGATAGGACACAACGCTGAATGCAGCTTTATAGCACATTGTGCATGGGGATGGTCATACACAACGCTGAATGCAGCTTCATAGCACATTGTGCATGGGGATGGTCAGACACAACGCTGAATGCAGCTTCATAGCACATTGTGCATGGGGATGATAGGACACAACGCTGAATGCAGCTTTATAGCACATTGTGCATGGGGATGATAGGACACAACGCTGAATGCAGCTTTATAGCACATTGTGCATGGGGATGATAGGACACAACGCTGAATGCAGCTTTATAGCACATTGTGCATGGGGATGATAGGACACAACGCTGAATGCAGCTTTATAGCACATTGTGCATGGGGATTGTCAGACACAACGCTGAATGCAGCTTTATAGCACATTGTGCATGGGGATGATAGGACACAACGCTGAATGCAGCTTTATAGCACATTGTGCATGGGGATGATAGGACACAACGCTGAATGCAGCTTCATAGCACATTGTGCATGGGGATGGTCAGACACAACGCTGAATGCAGCTTCATAGCACATTGTGCATGGGGATGATAGGACACAACGCTGAATGCAGCTTTATAGCACATTGTGCATGGGGATGATAGGACACAACGCTGAATGCAGCTTTATAGCACATTGTGCATGGGGATGGTCAGACACAACGCTGAATGCAGCTTCATAGCACATTGTGCATGAGGATGATAGGACACAACACTGAATGCAGCTTCATAGCACATTGTGCAAGGGGATGATAGGACACAACGCTGAATGAAGCTTCATAGCACATTGTGCAAGGGGATGATAGGACACAACGTTGAATGCAGCTTCATAGCACATTGTGCATGGGGATGATAGGACACAACGCTGAATGCAGCTTCATAGCACATTGTGCATGGGGATGATAGGACACAACGCTGAATACAGCTTCATAGCACATTGTGCATGGGGATGGTCGGACACAACGCTGAATGCAGCTTCATAGCACATTGTGCATGGGGAGGGTCGGACACAACGCTGAATGCAGCTTCATAGCACATTGTGCATTGGGATGATAGGACACAACGCTGAATGCAGCTTCATAGCACATTGTGCATGGGGAGGGTCGGACACAACGCTGAATGCAGCTTCATAGCACATTGTGCAAGGGGATGATAGGACAAAACGCTGAATGCAGCTTCATAGCACATTGTGCATGGGGATGGTCGGACACAACGCTGAATGCAGCTTCATAGCACATTGTGCAAGGGGATGATAGGACACAACGCTGAATGCAGCTTCAATGCACATTGTGCAAGAGGATGCTAGCACACAACGCTGAATGCAGCTTCATAGCACATTGTGCAAGGGGATGATAGGACACAACGCTGAATGCAGCTTCATAGCACATTGTGCAAGGGGATGATAGGACACAACGCTGAATGCAGCTTCATAGCACATTGTGCATGGGGATGATAGGACACAACGCTGAATGCAGCTTCATAGCACATTGTGCAAGGGGATGATAGGATACAACGCTGAATGCAGCTTCATAGCACATTGTGCATGGGGATGATAGGACACAACGCTGAATGCAGCTTCATAGCACATTGTGCATGGGGATGGTCATACACAACGCTGAATGCAGCTTTATAGCACATTGTGCATGGGGATGGTCGGACACAACGCTGAATGCAGCTTCATAGCACATTGTGCATGGGGATGATAGGACACAACGCTGAATGCAGCTTCATAGCACATTGTGCATGGGGATGGTCGGACACAACGCTGAATGCAGCTTCATAGCACATTGTGCATGGGGATGATAGGACACAACGCTGAATGCAGCTTCATAGCACATTGTGCATGGGGATGATAGGACACAACGCTGAATGCAGCTTCATAGCACATTGTGCAAGGGGATGATAGGACACAACGCTGAATGCAGCTTTATAGCACATTGTGCAAGGGGATGATAGGACACAACGCTGAAAGCAGCTTTATAGCACATTGTGCATGGGGATGATTGGACACAACGCTGAATGCAGCTTCATAGCACATTGTGCAAGGGGATGCTAGCACACAACGCTGAATGCAGCTTCATAGCACATTGTGCAAGGGGATGATAGGACACAACGCTGAATGCAGCTTCATAGCACATTGTGCAAGGGTATGATAGGACACAACGCTGAATGCAGCTTTATAGCACATTGTGCATGGGGATGATAGGACACAACGCTGAATGCAGCTTCATAGCACATTGTGCATGGGGATGATAGGACACAACGCTGAATGCAGCTTTATAGCACATTGTGCATGGGGATGATAGGACACAACGCTGAATGCAGCTTTATAGCACATTGTACATGGGGATGATAGGACACAACGCTGAATGCAGCTTCATAGCACATTGTGCATGGGGATGGTCAGACACAACGCTGAATGCAGCTTCATAGCACATTGTGCATGGGGATGGTCAGACACAACGCTGAATGCAGCTTCATAGCACATTGTGCATGGGGATGGTCAGACACAACGCTGAATGCAGCTTCATAGCACATTGTGCATGGGGATGATAGGACACAACGCTGAATGCAGCTTCATAGCACATTGTGCATGGGGATGGTCAGACACAACGCTGAATGCAGCTTCATAGCACATTGTGCATGGGGATGGTCAGACACAACGCTGAATGCAGCTTCATAGCACATTGTGCATGGGGATGGTCAGACACAACGCTGAATGCAGCTTCATAGCACATTGTGCATGGGGATGATAGGACACAACGCTGAATGCAGCTTTATAGCACATTGTGCATGGGGATGATAGGACACAACGCTGAATGCAGCTTTATAGCACATTGTGCATGGGGATGGTCATACACAACGCTGAATGCAGCTTCATAGCACAATGTGCATGGGGATGATAGGACACAACGCTGAATGCAGCTTTATAGCACATTGTGCATGGGGATGATAGGACACAACGCTGAATGCAGCTTTATAGCACATTGTGCATGGGGATGGTCATACACAACGCTGAATGCAGCTTTATAGCACATTGTGCATGGGGATGATAGGACACAACGCTGAATGCAGCTTTATAGCACATTGTGCATGGGGATGGTCAGACACAACGCTGAATGCAGCTTCATAGCACATTGTGCATGGGGATGATAGGACACAACGCTGAATGCAGCTTTATAGCACATTGTGCATGGGGATGATAGGACACAACGCTGAATGCAGCTTTATAGCACATTGTGCATGGGGATGGTCAGACACAACGCTGAATGCAGCTTCATAGCACATTGTGCATGGGGATGATAGGACACAACGCTGAATGCAGCTTTATAGCACATTGTGCATGGGGATGATAGGACACAACGCTGAATGCAGCTTTATAGCACATTGTGCATGGGGATGATAGGACACAACGCTGAATACAGCTTCATAGCACATTGTGCATGGGGATGGTCAGACACAACGTTGAATGCAGCTTCATAGCACATTGTGCATGGGGATGATAGGACACAACGCTGAATGCAGCTTTATAGCACATTGTGCATGGGGATGATAGGACACAACGCTGAATGCAGCTTTATAGCACATTGTGCATGGGGATGGTCAGACACAACGCTGAATGCAGCTTTATAGCACATTGTGCATGGGGATGATAGGACACAACGCTGAATGCAGCTTTATAGCACATTGTGCATGGGGATGATAGGACACAACGCTGAATGTAGCTTTATAGCACATTGTGCATGGGGATGATAGGACACAACGCTGAATGCAGCTTTATAGCACATTGTGCATGGGGATGATAGGACACAACGCTGAATGCAGCTTTATAGCACATTGTGCATGGGGATGATAGGACACAACGCTGAATGCAGCTTTATAGCACATTGTGCATGGGGATGATAGGACACAACGCTGAATGCAGCTTTATAGCACATTGTGCATGGGGATGATAGGACACAACGCTGAATGCAGCTTTATAGCACATTGTGCATGGGGATGATAGGACACAACGCTGAATGCAGCTTTATAGCACATTGTGCATGGGGATGATAGGACACAACGCTGAATGCAGCTTTATAGCACATTGTGCATGGGGATGATAGGACACAACGCTGAATGCAGCTTTATAGCACATTGTGCATGGGGATGATAGGACACAACGCTGAATGCAGCTTTATAGCACATTGTGCATGGGGATGATAGGACACAACGCTGAATGCAGCTTTATAGCACATTGTGCATGGGATGATAGGACACAACGCTGAATGCAGCTTTATAGCACATTGTGCATGGGGATGATAGGACACAACGCTGAATGCAGCTTTATAGCACATTGTGCATGGGGATGATAGGACACAACGCTGAATGCAGCTTTATAGCACATTGTGCATGGGGATGATAGGACACAACGCTGAATGCAGCTTTATAGCACATTGTGCATGGGGATTGTCAGACACAACGCTGAATGCAGCTTTATAGCACATTGTGCATGGGGATGATAGGACACAACGCTGAATGCAGCTTTATAGCACATTGTGCATGGGGATGATAGGACACAACGCTGAATGCAGCTTCATAGCACATTGTGCATGGGGATGGTCAGACACAACGCTGAATGCAGCTTCATAGCACATTGTGCATGGGGATGATAGGACACAACGCTGAATGCAGCTTTATAGCACATTGTGCATGGGGATGATAGGACACAACGCTGAATGCAGCTTTATAGCACATTGTGCATGGGGATGGTCAGACACAACGCTGAATGCAGCTTCATAGCACATTGTGCATGGGGATGATAGGACACAACGCTGAATGCAGCTTTGTAGCACATTGTGCATATGGATGATAGGACACAACGCTGAATGCAGCTTTATAGCACATTGTGCATGGGGATGGTCATACACAACGCTGAATGCAGCTTTATAGCACATTGTGCATGGGGATGATAGGACACAACGCTGAATGCAGCTTTATAGCACATTGTGCATGGGGATGATAGGACACAACGCTGAATGCAGCTTTATAGCACATTGTGCATGGGGATGATAGGACACAACGCTGAATGCAGCTTTATAGCACATTGTGCATGGGGATGATAAGACACAACGCTGAATGCAGCTTTATAGCACATTGTGCATGGGGATGGTCAGACACAACGCTGAATGCAGCTTTATAGCACATTGTGCATGGGGATGATAGGACACAACGCTGAATGCAGCTTTATATCACATTGTGCATGGGGATGATAGGACACAACGCTGAATGCAGCTTCATAGCACATTGTGCATGGGGATGGTCAGACACAACGCTGAATGCAGCTTCATAGCACATTGTGCATGGGGATGATAGGACACAACGCTGAATGCAGCTTTATAGCACATTGTGCATGGGGATGATAGGACACAACGCTGAATGCAGCTTTATAGCACATTGTGCATGGGGATGGTCAGACACAACGCTGAATGCAGCTTCATAGCACATTGTGCATGGGGATGATAGGACACAACGCTGAATGCAGCTTTATAGCACATTGTGCATGGGGATGATAGGACACAACGCTGAATGCAGCTTTATAGCACATTGTGCATGGGGATGATAGGACACAACGCTGAATGCAGCTTTATAGCACATTGTGCATGGGGATGATAGGACACAACGCTGAATGCAGCTTTATAGCACATTGTGCATGGGGATGATAGGACACAACGCTGAATGCAGCTTTATAGCACATTGTGCATGGGGATGGTCATACACAACGCTGAATGCAGCTTCATAGCACATTGTGCATGGGGATGGTCAGACACAACGCTGAATGCAGCTTCATAGCACATTGTGCATGGGGATGATAGGACACAACGCTGAATGCAGCTTTATAGCACATTGTGCATGGGGATGATAGGACACAACGCTGAATGCAGCTTTATAGCACATTGTGCATGGGGATGATAGGACACAACGCTGAATGCAGCTTTATAGCACATTGTGCATGGGGATGATAGGACACAACGCTGAATGCAGCTTTATAGCACATTGTGCATGGGGATTGTCAGACACAACGCTGAATGCAGCTTTATAGCACATTGTGCATGGGGATGATAGGACACAACGCTGAATGCAGCTTTATAGCACATTGTGCATGGGGATGATAGGACACAACGCTGAATGCAGCTTCATAGCACATTGTGCATGGGGATGGTCAGACACAACGCTGAATGCAGCTTCATAGCACATTGTGCATGGGGATGATAGGACACAACGCTGAATGCAGCTTTATAGCACATTGTGCATGGGGATGATAGGACACAACGCTGAATGCAGCTTTATAGCACATTGTGCATGGGGATGGTCAGACACAACGCTGAATGCAGCTTCATAGCACATTGTGCATGGGGATGATAGGACACAACGCTGAATGCAGCTTTGTAGCACATTGTGCATATGGATGATAGGACACAACGCTGAATGCAGCTTTATAGCACATTGTGCATGGGGATGGTCATACACAACGCTGAATGCAGCTTTATAGCACATTGTGCATGGGGATGATAGGACACAACGCTGAATGCAGCTTTATAGCACATTGTGCATGGGGATGATAGGACACAACGCTGAATGCAGCTTTATAGCACATTGTGCATGGGGATGATAGGACACAACGCTGAATGCAGCTTTATAGCACATTGTGCATGGGGATGATAGGACACAACGCTGAATGCAGCTTTATAGCACATTGTGCATGGGGATGGTCAGACACAACGCTGAATGCAGCTTTATAGCACATTGTGCATGGGGATGATAGGACACAACGCTGAATGCAGCTTTATATCACATTGTGCATGGGGATGATAGGACACAACGCTGAATGCAGCTTCATAGCACATTGTGCATGGGGATGGTCAGACACAACGCTGAATGCAGCTTCATAGCACATTGTGCATGGGGATGATAGGACACAACGCTGAATGCAGCTTTATAGCACATTGTGCATGGGGATGATAGGACACAACGCTGAATGCAGCTTTATAGCACATTGTGCATGGGGATGGTCAGACACAACGCTGAATGCAGCTTCATAGCACATTGTGCATGGGGATGATAGGACACAACGCTGAATGCAGCTTTATAGCACATTGTGCATGGGGATGATAGGACACAACGCTGAATGCAGCTTTATAGCACATTGTGCATGGGGATGATAGGACACAACGCTGAATGCAGCTTTATAGCACATTGTGCATGGGGATGATAGGACACAACGCTGAATGCAGCTTTATAGCACATTGTGCATGGGGATGATAGGACACAACGCTGAATGCAGCTTTATAGCACATTGTGCATGGGGATGGTCATACACAACGCTGAATGCAGCTTCATAGCACATTGTGCATGGGGATGGTCAGACACAACGCTGAATGCAGCTTCATAGCACATTGTGCATGGGGATGATAGGACACAACGCTGAATGCAGCTTTATAGCACATTGTGCATGGGGATGATAGGACACAACGCTGAATGCAGCTTTATAGCACATTGTGCATGGGGATGATAGGACACAACGCTGAATGCAGCTTTATAGCACATTGTGCATGGGGATGATAGGACACAACGCTGAATGCAGCTTCATAGCACATTGTGCATGGGGATGGTCAGACACAACGCTGAATGCAGCTTCATAGCACATTGTGCATGGGGATGATAGGACACAACGCTGAATGCAGCTTTATAGCACATTGTGCATGGGGATGATAGGACACAACGCTGAATGCAGCTTTATAGCACATTGTGCATGGGGATGGTCAGACACAACGCTGAATGCAGCTTCATAGCACATTGTGCATGGGGATGATAGGACACAACGCTGAATGCAGCTTTATAGCACATTATGCATGGGGATGATAGGACACAACGCTGAATGCAGCTTTATAGCACATTGTGCATGGGGATGATAGGACACAACGCTGAATGCAGCTTTATAGCACATTGTGCATGGGGATGATAGGACACAACGCTGAATGCAGCTTTATAGCACATTGTGCATGGGGATGGTCAGACACAACGCTGAATGCAGCTTCATAGCACATTGTGCATGGGGATGATAGGACACAACGCTGAATGCAGCTTTATAGCACATTATGCATGGGGATGATAGGACACAACGCTGAATGCAGCTTTATAGCACATTGTGCATGGGGATGATAGGACACAACGCTGAATGCAGCTTTATAGCACATTGTGCATGGGGATGATAGGACACAACGCTGAATGCAGCTTTATAGCACATTGTGCATGGGGATGATAGGACACAACGCTGAATGCAGCTTTATAGCACATTGTGCATGGGGATGATAGGACACAACGCTGAATGCAGCTTTATAGCACATTGTGCATTGGGATGGTCGGACACAACGCTGAATGCAGCTTCATAGCACATTGTGCATGGGGATGGTCAGACACAACGCTGAATGCAGCTTCATAGCACATTGTGCATGGGGATGATAGGACACAACGCTCAATGCAGCTTTATAGTAAAATAAACCCGCCATCGTCTTGTCGATTAGTTCAGGTTAAACCTTAGGATTTCTCGATTCACCTAATATCGACATTTTACTCCATCATAATACCATTACCTCGTCACTCTATACAAAAGCAATATCCAATAGCCTTTATATGAAAACACACTGTTAGACAAATATTCTTCGCTTGTCAAAGCATAAAGAAAGAAAATATTCCTTGCTTGTTAGAAAAAAAATTAAACTATTTATAAGGAATGTTATAAAAGGAAGAAATACCTTTCTCTCACTTGCGGTTATAATTTTTATACGTGTTTCGGTGACACATTTATTAACTCTGAGGAAGGCAATTTGTAATGTCGAAACATGTGTATCGTGTTGAGAGTGGCTAGTTTACAACTTTTTTCTCACAAGATTAACTCAGGCATTGAAAATATAATATGATGTAAGTTTAATTCTGCAAAGTATTATTAGAGAAAGATTGGTGTTTGGACAGAGAACTTTTGTGATTTAAGAATTTATTTAAGAATTTATTCAATCCTTCAATCACCAACACTGGGAAAACATATATCTGTGATGTAAACTTTACAAAACCTTTTATCGTACGTATCACAGAATTGTACCAACTTGAGCATTTTGCTCTATTCTAGTGGAAACAAATCGACAAACTTTTGTAGAGTTCCAAAGATTTCTTTAGCCAACAGACAGCGTGCAACGTATAATACGAGTTTCAGGCCAGATAATGGGTTTCTTTAGCCAATAGACAGCGTGCAACGTATAATACGAGTTTCAGGCCAGATAATGGATTTCTTTATAATTTTAGATAGGTTTAAAGTTTCCCCGTCTGAATCAACAAAGGGGAAACCAATTCCGATTTCAGCCACGTTGTGTCTAAAGTTTTGTTTTGTCCAATTTTACTAAGAAAACTACCTGAACTAGGCGTCCTTGTTCTGACCCTTTGGCCCTGCAGACTTTATGTAGAGGCTTTAGTCTTCCTTAAGAGAACAGATTCTCTAGCAAATTGATTAAATGTTTTATCTTGTTCAGGCAACAAATGCCCGAAGGAAGTCCAGTGAGAATAAGACGGTGACCTGTATAAAACCAGAGCACTAAATCTGCTGTTAATGTAATCAACGTCGAGTCCCGGGCTTCACAACTGGGGAAGGGCGGGGGAGATTGTTTAGGTTGAAGAAATATAACTCGTATGATGTACGGGAGCCATTTCCCCAACATTCTGGGTTTTTTCAATATTTTTTTATTAATTATTTTTAGAGCGAAAAGCTATTATGTTTATTGTAGGCCATGTATGGCAATGTATACTTTATATATATGTGTGAGTCGACTTTCGAGAACTATTAAACACGTGTTCTCATTTTCAAGTAACAAAATAAGCTCGAAAATGAGAAAGCGTAATTATTTCCATTTGTTGATTCCATCTTCGCTTGAGCTACTAGTTATCACTAAACACTTTTAAATGTTTTAAACTTGCCTATAGTAGCACTTACATTGTTTGTTGAGGACGGCTGTTTCGGGAGATGTGTCCCATTGTCACATGACTACATAAACATAACATCTAACCTACAAATTCTTCATAAACAACACAGAAAAAACCAACGCTACACAACCGAACAATACGAAATATACAGACACTTCAAACTACACACTACATACATACTCAAAACTCAATTACATTACAACTCATACGCACTTTTTGACATCATAACTCCTAATACACACAAAATACACCTACATCACCAAAATATCCCACCCCCACCCTAACCTACGTAAACCTTGAGATCAGTTACGGCCTGAGTTGACAATGGGACACATCTCCCGAAACGGTCGTCCTCAACAAGCAGAGTAAGTGCTACTATAGGCAAGTTTATAAACATTTACAAGTGTTTTGTAATTAATAGTTTTCGAAAGTCGACTCGCATATGTACCAAGTAAGATTCTTGCTTAAGTACATTATAGTGTAAGCGATAAGTGAATTCAAGAAAACAGCATTGCAAAGTTTATATATATATATATATATATATATATAACCTAATAAACATTACATTGGCAAAAAATATTTATAAAAAATAGAGTGTTTAATATATTGACATGATCAAGAGCCTTTTCACCAATCAACAGTCAAATATCACATTTGCTTGTACAAACTGTTGATTTGGATAATGTGAAGCTATTAAATTCATGAAAAGCTTCAACGCATTAACTTCAGTAGATTAGCGCGCACATCCATTAAAAAATAGTAAACATAAACTATTAATAGCGTATGTTTTGTTTTTTATTAAAAATATTTCCTTGATACAGGCGACAGAAATTTAGTTTTCTTTTAATATATTAAACATTACTTCACTAAAATTAATTTATTGCCATCAGCGTCCGGAAAACGTTTGTGTTTCTGTTATAATTAAACTAAAAAAACTTATAAGAATTCATTTATAAATCAATTATAACATCAACCTGCGCAACAGAATTTATTAGTGACCACACATATTCCAACAACCATATTCTCTTTATTAGAGATTCTTCTATAAATGTATTATTGTCACTAATGACGACAAAATTGCTGCCGAAACGTGTATTACTATAAATATTTTACTTCTAAGTATTTATATTTGTAAGTTGTTTATAAGTGTTTTTCACTTTTAAATATTTTTGGGTTTGTGTTTCCGAAGCAGAAACTCATTTCATTTCTTTTTAGGATTTCTAGGATCACTTACCTCATCTCCTTACACAGTCAGAAAATAAGCAATTACGACCAGTGACGAAATGCAAGAATAAAATAAATGTGTAGTTTTATATAATTCATAATTTAATAGAGTTATAATAAACTGCCTAAATATTATAATTTTAATACCGCACACATTGGCCATAAGTTCTTATATTACACTTACTCGTATATTTGAAACAAAAATATTATACACAGCATTGTAAAGCTCTTACCCCTTCTTATTCTACATTTGCGCCAAGCAACCGCGCTAGCTTTATGTTGTTACTTAACGTTACATAGATTTACGTTACGCCAGCGTAACGTTTAAGCCAACTTCCTGCAAGATCTAAACATACACATTTGTAAGCTAAATAACGTTATCACAGAAACTCTCACAATGCACATTTATAGCGTACAGCCGGTTACATTGAAACACACACAGAATTATAAGAGTTTAGTTTAGTGACGTTTAATCGTGAGGTTTATTAGTGTGGTTTAGAGAGCAGACAAGCTTGATACAGTTTAATTGATTTGATTAATTGTCACAGTTTAAATGTTTTTTTATCGCTAAATTCTATTTAAAACACACAGAACCAGCATCCTGTCGTTCATGCAGACACAAATGCTAAAAAAAGGTAGCAGAAACGAGTTTTTAAAGAGAAACATTACGTGATTAATACGGTATAAGCTTGGTTGAGATGTCCTGATGTGGCAGGCGCTAAGCTAGCAACAAACATAGAGAGAAAGATAGAAAGACAGAAAGCAGGCACGTCTAGACAGAAGAGAAAGAGTTAAATGATGTACAGCAATGATTTGTAAAGCACGCAGACAGCACCTTAACGTTGCTTCCTCAAGGGGAGTACACTTGCGGATAATGAATGAGCATTCCGTCTTAAAGCTATTATATCCCTCAAGGAAAGACTTTGGTAACCTTTCAATACAAAGTTTTACAATTAACATGAACATCAGAATCTCATTATTAATGGGTTTAGATAAATGAGAATAATTTTAAAATTTTTATTTTAATGAAAATAAAACTTATTGTAGCCTACTTGGTACGTTTAAACATAAAAAGTTAGAAATAAGAAAATAAACTTGACATTATTTTTATACGATTCAAAGTTTAGGAGACATTTACAAACCGTGGAATGTTTTTTATAACAGCCCCTAAAACACTGGGAATATTTTCCAATAATTAATATTTTATACGATTAATAGATACGACAAAGTTTTAATTTAACAATGAAAATTTGTGGTGTATTACTCCATTTGGAAATCATTTATGTATTTATTTAGATTATTCTTTTAAAATAAAGATTTGAAAAATATTTTTAGTATGGCGGAGATACACAAATTTTTTTGAACGTCGCTCTTTAGGCTAAATTCACTAAAATAAGAAATGTATAAAACCAAACCAAATGTATAATATTGTAAATTTCTAATATAAATACTCATCACTGAATTTATTGTGAGTTTTATAACGTTCAGTGTTTTACGTTTTTAAAATCACTTCTTGAATGAAAATGCAAAGAAAGAAACTTTTTTTAAACAATCTGAGACCTAAAACGCATTGATAAAAGTAGATTCCAATATTTTGTCTTTATATATTTTTTTCTAATTATAAGAGTCAGGTAAGTCTAAAAACAAATTAAATTGCAATGAAAAATTTACTTGTCTTTGGAGATAAAATGATTTAAACTCCCAAAAGCATCAAGTTAAAATAATTTGAGCTTAGCTTTTGGACAAAGGTAATGTCAGTAAACAAACCCCGACTCAAAATAAATAATTTATTTTCTCAAACGCGTTTCAGTGACACGGTCGTCATTATTGCGGATGGAGTGCGTTACACTAAGTCTAGACTGAAACTTGACAGAAATACTTTAGAGTTTGTTGGTTCTCATACTCATTGATGATGATGATTACTTATAAAATTGAAACGCGTACAAAAAAATAAATTAAAGAATACGAGTTGGTGATGTTTATTATTTAGATAAAAATTAACTACCGACAAAACACACTTCTGTTGAGGCAAGTTAATTTTTGTATTTAAAAATACTTCAAATATTTCATTAATTTTTTCTAATTACTCAATAAGTTATCTCCATCTTTTAAATGAGTCATTCTTTGAGTTTTTTTTATAAAATAAGATATTTAATTAAAATATAACGTTGGAGAGTAAATACGAAGTACAATTTTTATTTCTTTTCATAAACTTTGTTTATTTTTTTAAATATGTATAACCAACAAAGGTGAATGTAAATAATAATTGAAAATTATATTTACCAGGGAAACGCGTTAAAAAAAAATTAACCAAGTACGATTTTTTACGTTTCCAAGAAAGTTTCTAAAAACATTATTTTATAATTTGTTAGAATTTATCGTTTGACTTTGTGTTGTAATTATTATTCTCAGGATTTTAATGACATAAGTCACACTGAGCATTAAAATCACCCCTCATTTAAAACACGACTCATTGCGCGTTTAAATCTCTCAACCCTTATCGCATTTGCTCAGTTTCAATTAATCATAAAGCGAGTAAACTGGCACGATAATGGCGTTAAAACTCTCGGCGACCATGTTTGTTACTCTTTATTGTATGCAAATGTGTACAGCATCGAGATAGGTTTTACGCAATCGGTTTCAATCACTTGGGAGGATTTTTAGTGAGAGCAAACACAAAGCTAATTATCAAACCTCGGAATTAAAATTACTTCAAACAGCGAAGCCTTAGTACCTGCTTGAAATGTTTCCACAGAGTTAATTACTTTGACTGGATCAAAAGGAAATCTCGCCAAATTACGTCCTTTCACTTTGTCTGTGTAAAGGTAAGTAAAGGTAAATTGAATGTAGAGTCAATTAACCTGTTTTTGTAATAAAGCTAAGTGTAAAAAAAACCTTTGTCCAGGGTCAGCTATTAGTTAGAAAAAATATTTAAACAAATATGTATGATAAATATTAAAATCATAGATTTTTGTCATAATTATTAGTGATGTAAAAATGGTTTATTCCTGATTAAATACATCGTGCCCAGGAAGAAATTGCTAAGCAAAGGACCCTTCCCTAATGGCAGTAGGTACTTTATCCGGTTAAATAGCTAGTATCAATTTAATCCTGAATAAACATTTTGCATAATTTTTGGTAATTTTGTTTTTATCAAAAAGAACTCATAAAATTTCAAGATAAGAAGATATTAATTTCGATTGGTATTATAAAATCTATTACATTTATATAATTGACATTCGCAAATATATTTATACAGAATATATTTTTGGAATTTATTTTATGAAATACAAACTATGTGGGCAATACAAATGTGTTTTTGCAAGTTTGTAATGGACAGCTGACGTAACGTCAGGTTATAAAAGTGAGGTTAGGTGTTACGGAACGAAACGTGAGAGAATCTTCACGTTACGGATTCATGAATATGGAGTGAATAATTAAGTCCATACAACCGAAGGTCAGTATATATATATATATTTAATTCAAAGTCTTATATAACATTCAAAGTTCGCAACTGTATCAAAGCTCAGGACTGTATCGAAGCTCAGGCCTGTAACGAAGCTCAGTACTGTATCGAAGCTCAGCAATGTATCGAAGCTCACGACTGTATCGAAGCTCACAACTGTATCGAATCTCAGGACTGTATCGAAGCTCAGGATTGTATCGAAGCTCAGGAATGTATCGAAGCTCACGACTGTATCGAAGCTCACAACTGTATCGAATCTCAAGACTGTATCGTAGCTCAGGATTGTATCGAAGCTCAGGACTGTATCGAAGCTCACGACTGTGTCGAAGCTCAGGACTGTATCGAAGCTCAGGACTGTATCGAAGCTAATGACTGTATTGAAGCTCACGACTGTATCGAAGCTCAGGACGGTATCGAAGCTCACGACTGTGTCGAAGCTCAGGACTGTATCGAAGCTCTGGACTGTATCGAAGCTCAGGATTGAATCGAAGCTCACGACTGTATCGAAGCTCAGGACTGTATCAAAGCTCAGGACTGTATCGAAGCTCACGACTGTGTCGAAGCTCAGGTCTGTGTCGAAGCTCACAACTGTATCGAAGCTCAGGACTGTGTCGAAGCTCTTAACTGTATCGAAGCTCAAGACTCTGTCGAAGCTCACGACTGTGTCGAAGCTCAGGACTGTATCGAAGCTCACGACTGTGTCGAAGCTCACGACTGTGTCGAAGCTCATAACTGTATCAAAGCACAGAACTATATCAAAGTACAGGACTGTGTCAAAGCTCAGGACTGTGTCGAAGCTCACAACTGTATCAAAGCACAGAACTGTATCGAAGCTCACAACTTTATCAAAGCTCAGGACTGTGTCGAACCTCAGGACTGTGTCGAAGCTCACGACTGTGTCGAAGCTCATAACTGCATCAAAGCACAGAACTATATCAAAGCACAGGACTGTGTCGAAGCTCAGGACTGTATCGAAGCTCACGACTGTGTCGAAGCTCACGACTGTGTCGAATCTCATAACTGTATCAAAGCACAGAACTATATCAAAGCACAGGACTGTGTCAAAGCTCAGGACTGTGTCGAAGCTCACAACTGTATCAAAGCACAGGACTGTATCGAAGCTCACAACTTTATCAAAGCTCAGGACTGTGTCGAAGCTCACGACTGTGTCGAAGCTCAGGACTGTGCCGAAGCTCACGACTGTGTCGAAGCTCATAACTGTATCAAAGCACAGAACTATATCAAAGCACAGGACTGTGTCGAAGCTCAGGACTGTATCGAAGCTCACGACTGTGTCGAAGCTCACGACTGTGTCGAAGCTCATAACTGTATCAAAGCACAGAACTATATCAAAGCACAGGACTGTGTCAAAGCTCAGGACTGTGTCGAAGCTCACAACTGTATCAAAGCACAGGACTGTATCGAAGCTCACAACTTTATCAAAGCTCAGGACTGTGTCGAAGCTCACGACTGTGTCGAAGCTCAGGACTGTGCCGAAGCTCACGACTGTGTCGAAGCTCATAACTGTATCAACGCACAGAACTGTATCAAAGCACAAGACTGTGTCGAAGCTCAGGACTGTATCGAAGCTCACGACTTTGTCGAAGCTCAGGACTGTGTCGAAGCTCAGGACTGTGTCGAAGCTCAGGACTGTGTCACAGACACCTTGTACCAATATAACGGTCCTTCTAACGTCAAAAATTTTCATCTCTCGTAACAAACATGGTCGTAATGCCGACGTGTTATTAACCTGCATTACATTATCTGGGATTCCGTGAGATTCCAGAATTACGAATGGAAGATTGCTAAACTTTTCTATATTTTAGTTCTTAATAGGAAAATGACATAGGCCTACTACTAGGATAAAATAATTTTGTCTAGGGTAAAATATGTTTCATTTCAAAAAGAAAAAGGTTAACTTGCTTTAAAATATTGCATGCGCGTTATCGGAATGATTTATTACGTAAATTAATAAATGAAATAAAAGGGAATAAAACAAAAGAGCAACTTGATTTGTTTTTATAGAGAGGGTAGTGATGGCGGCCTACCATTACGAGAATGCTAAACTCGAGTTCAATGTTTAAATTATGATTATATTAGAAAGTGTTTTTCCCATGTTAAAAAAGCTTTGAGAGTTTGCAACGTTAAGGTGCTGTTGGGCTGCCACCCTGCCTAACCTTCACACTTCATCCCTTGGTGGATGACGCCGTACAGCAGAGACCCGCAGTGGTCACAGAAGGTAGGGCTGCCATAGGTGTGCACCTTGAACCGGTGCTTGGTTCTCGTCGCCTGTTCAAGAATTATAAAAACATCATCAACACAAGACCTTTACATTACAGTGCAAAGCCTGGATAAACTTATTGAGTTTTGTTTAAACAACAATATTTAGTGTAATAATACGTCTAATATAACAACGTTAAAAGAAATCGTTTTCTAATTGTATAGAATCAATATAGTACTTGAATAACTGTTATTACACAGAGTGTCCGCAAATTATTTGAAAAGACCTCACCAATTGATTTTGCAGGTCAAAATAAGCTAAAGATGTCATGTGAAGCATAATTTTAATAACTTCACATAAACTATATTTAAAAAGTGCCTAGCTAAGTGAACACGTAATGGCTTACTTGATGTCACGTTTCAAAACAATCGTTCCTTTTACGAAGCTAACCCTCTACTGGCGGCATCGTGCTACATACAAAGGCAGTGGGGTGGGGTATTTTGGTTATGACCTCTTTTACAGTCACAAATACATCCCATTACAGCCTTTGTACCTTGCACGATGCCGCCAGTAGAGGGTTAGCTTCGTAAAAGGAACGATTGTTTTGAAACGCGTCAGCAAGTAAGCCATTACGTGTTCACTTAGCTAGGTACTTTTTAACTATAGTGTATTCAGTGAATTCAAGAAGATTACACCAAGAAACTTTACATTAGTTCACGATTATCTGAATTTTAATTTTTTAATAAATTTGTTAAAATTTATTAATTAAATTTTAATTTTGTAAAATGGAATCTCCTCAGAGAGGTAAGTACTTTTATATATAAAAATAAAAATTCTTAATTAAATTTTCAATTTTTACAAATTTTGATTTAAAATACGATTAACCTTTGCGAAAGGTACAGTTTAATTAATCCAAAGTCTAGGGATCCGGTTTAAAATGTTACATAGAGGGATAGATCCAAAGTCTAGGGATCCGGTTTAAAATGTTACATAGAGGGATAGATTCAAAGTATAGAGATCCGGTTTAAAATGTTACATAGAGGGATAGATCCAAAATATAGAGATCCGGTTTAAAATGTTACATAGAGGGATAGATCCAAAATATAGAGATCCGGTTTAAAATGTTACATAGAGGGATAGATCCAAAGTATAGAGATCCGGTTTAAAATGTTACATAGAGGGATAGATCCAAAATATAGAGATCCGGTTTAAAATGTTACATAGAGGGATAGATCCAAAGTCTAGGGATCCGGTTTAAAATGTTACATAGAGGGATAGATTCAAAGTATAGAGATCCGGTTTAAAATGTTACATAGAGGGATAGATCCAAAGTCTAGGGATCCGGTTTAAAATGTTACATAGAGGGATAGATCCAAAATATAGAGATCCGGTTTAAAATGTTACATAGAGGGATAGATCCAAAGTATAGAGATCCGGTTTAAAATGTTACATAGAGGGATAGATCCAAAATATAGAGATCCGGTTTAAAATGTTACATAGAGGGATAGATCCAAAATATAGAGATCCGGTTTAAAATGTTACATAGAGGGATAGATCCAAAATATAGAGATCCGGTTTAAAATGTTACATAGAGTGATAGATCCAAAGTCTAGGGATCCGGTTTAAAATGTTACATAGAGAGATAGATCCAAAGTATAGAGATCCGGTTTAAAATGTTACATAGAGGGATAGATCCAAAATAAAGAGATCCGGTTTAAAATGTTACATAGAGGAATAGATAAGTAATTAGGGTCCTGAAAACACCACAATCATCCGTTTTAAAAAAGTATTAATAAAAAGTTATTAATTTCATGATTTTAATGTTTTTGTACATTAAAAAATGTGTTTATGTTTTTGTATTATTTCATCTAGGTGGTAGATTGTGAACAAAAATTTAAGTCACAAAATGTTTACACTTGATTGCAATATTTAATTACTTTGGCATCATATTCTTGATCAGCAACTTCAAAAACATATAAATAATTAATTTTGTAATGATTGCTAACACAGTTTTTGCAAGCCTAGTACACATTTTAGCAAACTGTGTGCACTAAGAAAATTGTTTATTTTATATTATTACTTCAACTATGTGGTCAATAGTTTAAAAAAAAAAAAATACTTTTTCTAAAGCTAATGCGAACAAAATATTTTAAATTGAAAAGTTCAAATATTTTGGCGTTATATTCCTACTCAGTGACCCAAAAAACATATCTATACAAATTTTCATCTGAATCTAACAAAATGTTTTTACCATGTTCGACCTTCCAATATACAGAAACCAGTCTGCAGCCACCCTACATACAAAAATATAGGTTATATTGGGCTAAACCTGGAATTTATGCTGTTTGTGTTCACCAACGGAATCATCTGGTTGCCTTTTTTTCAAGTGTTTCGACGCAGCTTGTATAGTTTTTTCGGCCGTTTTATTTACTTCTAGTTGATTGGTTACATTACATTTATGTGTAGAAAAGTTTACTCTATTAGCAATAGTAAAAAAATAAATACATTTATAAATATATCCGTTAATTCAATCCAGATCATAGCGTTTGGTCATACATCGCATACGAAATATGGAAATACTTTTCATTAGTTACAGGAAACTAGAAGCGTTTCTGTAATTAATTGACAAAACCAGTAGATGTTACCGAGGGATGAATGTAAGTAATTAAGGGTGGTTCTAATGGATACCGTATTACCTCTATGACATTCAGTTTTATCTATCAAATGAATGTTTTATTTTCATTTTGAAAATTTCGAGGCGTTAGATATTGTTTTATTTTTGGTTCATCATTGTATTTAAAATAAATATTCATTGTTTGATACCATTTATAATTTTGAAACAAACAGTCGGATTTATGCATACAAATAGGTTTACATTTAAAATTTCAAGAAATAAAATTACCGGTCTGTTTTTACAAAAATAATTACTTTTTCAACAATTAAATAATTGGTCAATTTTTACAAAACACAAATACTTTTTCAATAAATACATTACCTTTTCGTTTTACAAAAACAATAAACTTTTCAACAATTAAATCACTGGTCAAATTTTACAAAGAACTACCTTTTCAACAATTAAATTACCTTTCCGTTTTACAAAAACAATAACATTTTCAACAATTAAATTATTGTTCAATGTTTACAAAAAAAACTACTACCTTTTCAACAATTAAATTACCTTTCCGTTTTACAAAAACAATAAACTTTTCAACAATTAAATCACTGGTCAAATTTTACAAAAAAAACTACCTTTTCAACAATTAAATTACCTTTCCATTTTACAAAAGCAATAAACTTTTCAACAATTAAATCACTGGTCAAATTTTACAAAAAAAACTACCTTTTCAACAATTAAATTACCTTTCCATTTTACAAAAGCAATAAACTTTTCAACAATTAAATCACTGGTCAAATTTTACAAAAAAATTACCTTTTCAACAATTAAATTACCTTTCCGTTTTACAAAAACAATAACATTTTCAACAATTAAATTATTGTTCAATTTTTACAAAAAAAACTACTACCTTTTCAACAATTAAATTACTTTTACGTTTTACAAAAACAATAAACTTTTCAACAATTAAATTATTGGTCAATTTTTACAAAAAAATACGTTTTCAACAATTAAACTATTAAATAATATTTGCATGTGATATAAATTTTAAAGCTTAAATTAAACTTTACGTTTACAATTGTCTCATCAATCAATAAATTTATCCAGACTTTCAGTTATAATAAAGGATAAAATAACAATATTTATTCTACATAACTGCCTCTAGACTACGGTTGCACTCAAATGCCATCTGTAAGGAAGTAGTTAGTATTATCTTATCTAAGCATGAACTACAACTAGCTAAAGCACTAGGTAAACCAGACAGCTTATACAGGTTCTGTAAGAAGTTTTATTAAAATGTAGAGAAATTACTTTTAAAAATTTTGTAAATATATAATAAATTATATTTTATAAATTGCTTGCCTAGGGTAGTCAGATAGAAATTGGGATTTATAAAACAATCTAAATTACAAACTATACTTACTATAGTAGATAAAAGTAAGATACGAGAGAAAGTTTAACAGCTACGGAACTAGTCCCATGCACTAACCTGTCTTCGAACCTAGTATCTGTACCTTAATTATTTATTGTCGCTGCATTCCCATGCACAATCTAAACAAGCTTTTCAGTCAATTAAAGATTGCTCACATCGTTTCCCTAAATTTCACAAATTTTCCCACAGTAAACCTTCCTGTTGTAAAGAGAGTCCTTCAGGAACATGTTGCACTACCTTGGGAACCTGATGATTCTGCTTAGCTATTTCAAATTTGTATAAATTTTTTATTGAATAAATATTTGAAAAAACTGTATTAACATCAATTGTCATTAACTATAGGTTGAAGCAAATGTATTTGAACTTGATTGGATGAATAAAAACGTATTTTATTAACGATTGAAAATTTGTACAAGATATATTCCAGGAGAGTGTGAGCTAATAGAAGGAATTTAATAAAAACACTACGCAAATAAATATTGTACAACAAATTCTTCTTATTTTAAAATCCATTCTTGTCTTAAAACAGAACTAAATCGTTTTCTAGAAAATTTACACAACTATAGAAGATTTTCACGGCGTGACATCTCTTATTTATAAGAACTTATTAAATTCCTTCTATTACCCCACACTGTCTTGGGTTATATCTTGTAACAAATTTCAATCGTTAATAAAATACGGGTTTTTCCATCCAAACCAGTTCAAATACATTCCCCCCCCCCTATAGTGGATGACAATTAATGTTAATATAGTTTATTCAAATACTAATTCATTAATTGATTTGTAAAATTTATAGGGTTCAGCCGGATTCGAACTGAGAATCTTCATGTTCTAAGTCTAGCGCGCCTTGGCACTGCGCCAACTTTCCAATTTCTAGAAACAATTGTCAAAAGTGTGAATGTTTTTCCCCTCGATCTGGCTACCTTCAGTCTGCAACCCTATCTGTTGTCATGGTTACCACACAATATCATAAATAGTGCTCTAGGAGGGTAACTAAAATAAAATTTTGCTTTGTTAACCTTAGAAGGAATTTACTTTAAATTTTTTTTCATATTACTTGTCTACTATAAGCTCGTTACACACTATAAGATTCGGATTTTCTGGGCGAACTACAAGATACAGCTGTAATAGTATCGAATCAAGGCCAGAAGAAAAACGTTTTTAGCGAATCCTCAATCCGTCCGAATAAAACAGCTGGAATAAAGCCAAACCCTCCCAGGCGAGCAACGGAATCTAACACTGAATGTACGAAAACCTGCCCGCTCGGAAGGTTCTGCAGGTCCCGAGTAGTTCTGGAAAAGCGGGCGAAACCTTAATGTCGCTGTGTCCAGTGGAGGTTTTCTAGAAAGGCCTTTGGACTCCCATCTCGGTGACGTCATCTACCCGGTAGAGAGTCAAGAGTTAAAGCATGGTAATGGGTTTACACGCTGGACTGTAGAGTCTCGAAAAAAGGGTTGGCTCCTGGAAGCCCTTTGTCTACATTCTTCATGCTTCACCATCTTTACCTTCTACATTATTTCACAAACCAACAAAACATTTGAGGTTAGATTGGTGTGTGTAATACATGAGCTTTAAATAATACATCACTTATTTATCTTTGTGCTCTATTGAGCAAATGAGGACAAGAGGACATCCTTAGGTGGCCTGCATTTTTCAATTTTTTTTTTTTTCATCTAGCACAGTGGCAAACGTCCTCATTAGGGACGGAGGGCCCTTATAAAATTAACGATATTATTATCTTTTTATTCTAAAATATTTTGTATATCTTAATGATAATTTTTTTAAAAAATCATAAATGTTTTTTCTAATGAAAGAACAAATTAAATGTACACAAATTGGAGAATGACGTCATTTTGAGTATAAAGTATAACTACTTGACGTATACAAACTGTTTACTAACTTGTAAATATAAAAAATGTAAATAAATGTATCATTTTAAAATAAATTTTATATACTTTTCAATAGACATAGACTATATGCCTCACTAAACCACACAAATCGAGCTCAGTATCGATTAAACGATAATCGATTCATCCGTAATTAACTCATTTAAAATTTCACCTTACTTATGTAAAAACTGAAACTTGGAAGATAGAGGGCGCATTGCACAACTGAAATTGTTGAATAAATCTGTGACAAAACACTGACATAGATTCAGTACACGTGACAGGTGTAAATGCCCTTTGTGGAGATTGCACAACTGTAAATGGCGCGGTTGGTATTTGCAAATGTCATATCATTTTCGCCAGTGTGTTACGGAGGTACTGCCCTGAAAGTGTAGCTCGTATTTACACGAGTCATTTTATTAAGATCGAAAAACATATAATTATGAATAATTTTAATAACAACTAGGTAAATCTGATAAATGCAGTACAAACGTAACCGTCTCATGAGACAAAATCAAAAGAAGGTTAATAGACTTATATTGCACTAATATTAATTGCTAGAACTTTCTCCAAGAGAGATAAATGGATAAAGAGATACGTAAAGAAAGAGGGAGATATATAAATAGACAGGTAGGGAGATAGATAGATAGGTAGAGAAATATTTATGTAGAGATGTAGATACATAGGTAAAGATATACGTAGAGAGAGAGGGAGATATATAAATAGACAGGTAGGGAGATAGATAGATAGGTAGAGAAATATTTATGTAGAGATGTAGATACATAGGTAAAGATATACGTAGAGAGAGAGGGAGATATATAAATAGACAGGTAGGGAGATAGATAGGTAGAGAAATATTTATGTAGAGATGTAGATACATAGGTAAAGATATACGTAGAGAGAGAGGGAGATATATAAATAGACAGGTAGGGAGATAGATAGATAGGTAGAGAAATATTTATGTAGAGATGTAGATACATAGGTAAAGATATACGTAGAGAGAGAGGGAGATATATAAATAGACAGGTAGGGAGATAGATAGATAGGTAGAGAAATATTTATTTAGAGATGTAGATACATAGGTAAAGATATACGTAGAGAGAGAGGGAGATATATAAATAGACAGGTAGGGAGATAGATAGATAGGTAGAGAAATATTTATGTAGAGATGTAGATACATATGTAAAGATATACGTAGAGAGAGAGGGAGATATATAAATAGACAGGTAGGGAGATAGATAGATAGGTAGAGAAATATTTATGTAGAGATGTAGATACATATGTAAAGATATACGTAGAGAGAGAGGGAGATATATAAATAGACAGGTAGGGAGATAGATAGATAGGTAGAGAAATATTTATTTAGAGATGTAGATACATAGGTAAAGATATACGTAGAGAGAGAGGGAGATATATAAATAGACAGGTAGGGAGATAGATAGATAGGTAGAGAAATATTTATGTAGAGATGTAGATACATATGTAAAGATATACGTAGAGAGAGAGGGAGATATATAAATAGACAGGTAGGGAGATAGATAGATAGGTAGAGAAATATTTATTTAGAGATGTAGATACATAGGTAAAGATATACGTAGAGAGAGAGGGAGATATATAAATAGACAGGTAGGGAGATAGATAGATAGGTAGAGAAATATTTATGTAGAGATGTAGATACATATGTAAAGATATACGTAGAGAGAGAGGGAGATATATAAATAGACAGGTAGGGAGATAGATAGATAGGTAGAGAAATATTTATGTAGAGATGTAGATACATAGGTAAAGATATACGTAGAGAGAGAGGGAGATATATAAATAGACAGGTAGGGAGATAGATAGGTAGAGAAATATTTATGTAGAGATGTAGATACATAGGTAAAGATATACGTAGAGAGAGAGGGAGATATATAAATAGACAGGTAGGGAGATAGATAGATAGGTAGAGAAATATTTATGTAGAGATGTAGATACATAGGTAAAGATATACGTAGAGAGAGAGGGAGATATATAAATAGACAGGTAGGGAGATAGATAGATAGGTAGAGAAATATTTATTTAGAGATGTAGATACATAGGTAAAGATATACGTAGAGAGAGAGGGAGATATATAAATAGACAGGTAGGGAGATAGATAGATAGGTAGAGAAATATTTATGTAGAGATGTAGATAAATAGATAAAGATATACGTAGAGAGAGAGGGAGATATATAAATAGACAGGTAGGGAGATAGATAGATAGGTAGAGAAATATTTATGTAGAGATGTAGATACATAGGTAAAGATATACGTAGAGAGAGAGGGAGATATATAAATAGACAGGTAGGGAGATAGATAGATAGGTAGAGAAATATTTATGTAGAGATGTAGATACATAGGTAAAGATATACGTAGAGAGAGAGGGAGATATATAAATAGACAGGTAGGGAGATAGATAGATAGGTAGAGAAATATTGATGTAGAGAGATAGATACATAGGTAAAGAGATACGTAGAGAGCGAGAGGGAGATATATAGATACATAGGTAGAGAGATAGGTAGAGAAATATATAGGTAGAGAGAGAGATAAAGAGGTAAAGAGATACGTAGAGAGAGAGGGAGATATATAGATAGACAGGTAGAGAGAGAGATAGGTAGGTAAAGAGATACGTAGAGAGAGAGAGGGAGATATATAGATGGACAGGTAGAGAGATAGATAAATAGGTAAAGAGATACATAGAGGAAGAAGGAGATATATAGATAAACAAGTAGAGAAATATATAGGTAGAGAGGAAAGAGAGAGAGAGAGAGAATGAACGTTTAAAATTTGACTGTTTCATGCTAACGACACCTATTGTATAAAACCATGTCATGTTAAGAAATTATCATAAATTGCCAATTTATATCTGCAGTTAAAAAAGAGTATTTTTTAAACAAAACATTAAAATGATTTTAAAAAATACAAAAACAGGGTTTACATAGCTTTGTAAATTATTGCATAAAATAAAGAAAATTTAGGTATTTAAAATTTGTGATCTCGTTTCTGTTAAAATATTTTGTGTAAATTTTCATTCAGATCTTAAAATTTAGAGGTTGGCATTAACAATTTTTAATTAAAGAGAGGTTTGACCTTAAATTTCAGAAGTCTAAATTTAGATCTTAGAATTCAGATCATAGAATTAATGTCTTAGAATTAAAATCAGAATTTAAATCTTAAAATTTATATTTTATACTTCAGACGTTAGAAATAAAATATTAGACCCTAAACTTCCGATCTTTTAACTCAGATCTTAGGATTTAGTTCAAAGAATTCACCTTTCATTATATAGATTTTGAAATCTTCAAATCGTCATCTGAGATTCAGACCTCGAACTCAAAACTTCTAAACATATCCCCTAAAAATTAATTTTTTAAACAGCTTTTATTAAATACGTTACAGGCGTGTTCCGAGAAGACAATACGGCCTTTATGTCCTTGATTAGATAATGATGATGATGATGGCACAGCGGAACGTAAATGAGGAGGAACTTTTCAGCTCCGAGTGGCTCGAGATTTTGGCGCCCAACACAAAGCCGGAATGTATATGGTGAGCTTGTAACAGGAATACTTGCAGGGTTAACTACAAAGTTTGACTAAGTGACACGTTTTTCTACGTACTGAAACATCATCTGATCAAAATATAGATATTAAAACTTCCATCATTTCCTTAAAAACGATTCGGTCTGATGAAAACCTTTGAGAGAATAATATTAATATCAATTTTACTTGTTATAATATCTTAAATATTCCGCCCTAAGTTTGTATTTCTTCATTTCCTGTGAAATCCAGATAAATTTAGATTTCCGGAAATAACCGTGGATGAGAGATAATTTGATTGCTGAGGTTTTACATTTTTTAAATTTACTTCAAAGTATTATGAGTGTTATAATCACTTCTAAGTTTCAGAAAAACACGTCCAATTCTCACAGAATATTACAACATTGGATAACTTTACAAGGCGAATGATATAAACATACATATTTAAAAATTAACATTTACGAGTATTACAAAAGATTCTGTCAATCTAGTAATTTCTTTTGTATCTAGATTGTAATTTTGTAATAAGACCCTCTGATGATGATCATCCTCGAAACGTTCATAAGGGTTTAATCTTAGATAACTTCTATTATTTGTTATTTTTTATTATTTTTGTAGTATTAGGGTTGTTTTCATTATTTTCATTGTAATATATTGTACCACTCCTAATATTGTATAGTAAACTTTATGTCATTTATTGTAAAATATATGTTATACAATACCACCCTATGTGCTCAGTAGGAATTAATTAAATACTACGTCATTACAAGGTAAAATCATATCTAGTAAAGGCACTCAATTTGTTACAATTTAATTTAAATGTTTGACTTTTTTAGAATGTTTAAGGGCTGTGGTATCACTTGTAAAGTCAAACCAATCTAACCTATTTGGAGTACATATATCTTTCTTCTTAAAGGCATAAAAAACACACACACACACACACACGCGCGCGCACACACACATACACACACACACACACACACACACACAACACACCTTAATTTAACGTTCTGTTTGTAATCCTTTTACAAGATCGTATTTGGAATGCATTCTAGTTCATGGTTCATGATTACTTTTAATTGCATACACTGCGCCTGGTTTTCCGTTTGGGTCTGCTTCGTTTCTGTCACGTTTACCACTGAATGTTATATAAAACCTAAATTTTTCAACAGTGAATGCTTACCGTAATAAGTTTAAAATTTTAAATAAATAAATAAATACAATTATTTTATTTAAATCTAAATAAATATCTGAACAAATAGAACTAACACAAGTGTTAACACCATAGATGATCTAACTTGTTTCTTTTTTATAAAATAGGTAAATAAAATAAGGTAATAAACTAATTCCTCAAGAGATAACAATATAACAAATTGGAAGTTCTAATTTTGGATCTAGTTGTAAACGTGCGGATATTTACATGACAATTATATAAATATTAGATTTTATTTATAAAATTGACAAAATAAAAGTAGAACCATAAGAAAGTATGTCTGGACTATGGCGCCACTCGGTCGCCTGTCTATACCAGACATGTTTAATGACGTGGAAAGCTTGTGTTGTAAAGCTTAAATAAAACTATTTTAAAATTTGAATGCCTGATTACTCCAATAGGAGACGGTGTTTAGGAAATGTCCCCTTATATCCACTAATGGAGTACCTTATCGCGGAGCACATTTATATATGTTAACTCATATACACAACGTCTGTTCTAACCATTACAATGAACGGAGAAAACACCCCAGAATATATCGTTCTGTGAGAAAACATTTTTAACACCCTCGCACGAGCTTTGCCCTAGTAAGTATATAAATTAATAAAACGTATCTGGGCGAGTGTTTGAAAATATTAAAAATAATAACTCTCTTTTAGAAGCCAGACGGTGACCACTCTACAATAATTCAAAGAAAAGTAATGATGAATTACTTTACGACAACATCAGGGGTAGCTTTCGCTTTAAGGGTTGAAAAGAAACCACGTAGAAGGTAGATGAATTGGTGGTAGAGTTATGTTTTTCTGAATCCCTTTTTCAAACACACTAATATTAGTACATAATAGTTCAAAAACAAATTTATATATTTTGAAATTGTACCACACATATTTTATACTCCTTCACATGCACGCAAACACACGGACACACAATTAATCAAAGGTTATTAGGAAAAATCTTTCTTGGAGTTTTTAGTGATTAAATGTCACTGAATTGTGAACAAATATCTGCCTTATAAGGTACAGACATGAACATATTGGTCTAGTTATAGATATAAATTTAGAAGTTGGCACTTGGGGGCTGCGGGCCTTGGCGAGGGGAGGGTGGAGGTGCTCGCAGGTCATTTTCAAAAACATCGACCCTTGGACCTCCGCTGACGCATATGGTTGACTCATTATTTTGTTACTTATTAATAGATTTAAATGTATAATATGAATAACAATCAATGAAAATAAGGGGTTCAGGAAGCATGCAAATAGGATTGGTTAAGGGTTGGGACGGCAAGGCCGCGATTCACGTCCCCGATGAGGGATGACGACAGTGCCTGATGTTTTTCTAGACAATGAATAAACCATTTCTACCTAAGAGCCAAGTGCCACCTGGTAAATTTAACCTACACTCACAAACCCAACTCGCTAAAAAGAAAGAGAGAGACAGTGGCAGAGAAAGAGGAAAACAGTGGCAGAGGAAGCGAGGGACAGTGACAGAGAAAGAGAGAGACAGTGGCAGAGGAAGAGGAATACAATGGCAGAGAAAGCGGTGGATAGTGGCAGAGGAAGAGAGGGGCAGTGGCAGAGGAAGAGGGGGACATTGGCAGAGGAAGGTGGGGACAGTGGCAGAGGAAGATGGGGACAGTGGCAGAGGAAGAGAGAGACAGTGGCAGAAGAAGAGGGGGACATTGGCAGAGGAAGGTGGGGACAGTGGCAGAGGAAGATGGGGACAGTGGCAGAGGAAGATGGGGACAGTGGCAGAGAAAGCGGTGGATAGTGGCAGAGGAAGAGAGGGGCAGTGGCAGAGGAAGAGGGGGACATTGGCAGAGGAATGTGGGGACAGTGGCAGAGGAAGATGGGGACAGTGGCAGAGGAAGAGAGAGACAGTGGCAGAGGAAGAGAAAAACAATGGCAGAGGAAGCGGTGGATAGTGGCAGAGGAAGAGAGGGACAGTGGCAGAGGAAGATGGGGACAGTGGCAGAGGAAGAGGAGGCAGTGGCAGAGGAAGAAGTGGACGAAGAGAAAAAAGAAATCATTACCCTCTCTCTCTTCCAATTAGATGATACCAACTAATTTACGTAAACCAACTGGTTCTTCTTTCTTGATGTTCCAAAAACGTATAAAATACAGTACTACAAGCATTTATCGAACAACTTAAGACGAGAAACAAGTCTTGCAAAGGACGTAAAAGCAAAAAACAGTTTCGACCCTTCCGAATTTGTAATTTGTTGTAATACTGAAATAAACGATGAAAAATAATTGAACTCATTTTGTGAGGGTGTGATAGACTATACTTGACATTCGCCGTAAATTTATATCAGAATTGTCCTCAACGCACTTCCGGTTGTAGATACGAAAATAAAGTGACATAACTACAAAAACCTATTTCATCCTTTGTGAATAGTTACAGAAACTTAGTTTGAAATATAAAAAAAAAACAAGACATCCCTTATATAGTTATATAAAGTTTTCATTAAAAAAAGAGGGCGCTAGTACATCAAAGAATTTATATTAGCAATTTAAGATTATTTAAACATCTGGTAAATGTTCAGATTAATTAATTTTTTTAATTACATTAAATTATTTAAAAAATATTTATAAAAAGAAACTATAAAATATTAATTATGATTTAAAATGCTTTTCTTGTCTTTATATTTTCATTTACATATTCTAATTTAAAACTAAACTTAAAGTTATACGTCGCTAGCGACATCTGTAGCCACAAAAACAAACTACCACTACAAAGCTTTATTGAATATAAAAGCAGATATAAATCGTTTTACTAAATTTGTAGCTTTACCTTAGCTTCGCCCAGGGACAGGATTTCATCTAAGAAGAAAGGATAATGAATTTTAGATTTCTTTGGCATTGTTATAAATAATTAAGGTATTAGTCTCGATTGAGACT
>JBAIZL010000005.1:131959184-131979184 GCA_036971475.1 Prosapia bicincta
GGACCCTTCTTGATGTTTTTCATGATGTCGGAGCAAATTTCTAATTGTGAGACTTTTTGTTTATTCGTTAGGTTTTTGGACGCCATTTTGGCACAGTTTTTTCTCATGTTGAAATGTTCATGAGAAATTCGAACTGACTCCTTATCGATATACACAGTTTCTGACAATGCACGAATACTTTATTGGTAATCTTGACGGATAAGGTTGGCCATTTTCTCATTGGTTTTTGTAAACATTTAGAACTATTTACGACGAATCTGCGCTAAATCGAGACTTTAAAGGTTCAGAAATGAACAAATAAGTAACGAAATAAAATGGATAAAAAGGTAAGAGATGATATAAAAATAATACAATCAGCACGGTTTGGACAAGTACAGAAGACGACATAAAACATGTGGCCCGAAAACGTACTAGAGTGGGTTCCAACGAAAAAGTCGGCGTGATGACACCGACTAAGCAATGACTGCAAGAAACCTAAAAGAAGGATTAACGTATGACAGAAGAAATTGGAATTTGGGGACGGAGAAGCGTCGACAACTCACAAAGCAAGCTTTCATAAGGGACAGCTCACTTCCCTATTTAGGCCATATTTACGGGGGAGGGGGAGATAATTTTCGCAAGGAAAACTCATCGCACGGATTACAGGAGACATTTATGATCTTTGTAACTAAAGGGATTAAACGAGAAAGGAAGGGAAGTTAATAAACCCTTAAATACCTTTATAATACAAACTTAATCTACGGCCTAATTTAAAACTTTGTTATGTTAATTAAACTGAGGCCGTTGCTGGATATGGTGGCATGTAATAAAAATCAAACCGCCTTTAATAATTTGGACTTACGTTGGTCACTATTGGGTAATAATTTATAATACCTGTATGGTTAAAGAGATGTAGTGCAGGGATGTCTTACTCAAGACATTTAGAAATAAGAGCAGGGTTGGCTCGCTGCGCTTCAACTACCACCCAAGGTGATACCCCAGGGGCTGAAAAGCTATTTAGAAATAGTTTAATGCCCCTCCCCTGGATCTCCTTCCTACATCTGTGTTTCTTACTATAGCTCTGCGTGACTATCAATTCACTTCAGGATCTTCAGTCCTATTAGGAGCAATCTCTTTATCCGCTGTCTGGTCGTGTTTCGGGAGCATATGCCATTATCGGTCTAACAACTGCTTTTCCTATCTTTCCGCATGTTTTTCTCCCTCCCTACTGAATTATTCACACCCAGCGTGTTCGCTTCCCCTTGTCCTTCTACTTCCGTCTCCAACCTTCCGTTAAAAGAGGGATCGATGACCAGCCACTTGAATCCCATTACCCGTTCTATTATCTTACCCTCTGCCTCTAATTTTCCTCTCAAGAGGCCGTTCGTCACACATCCATGCGCTTTGTCTTGTCTGGCGAGATGGTCATGTTATACTTCGCGGTGAAGATTATGTTGTGTTCACCTTGGGTAACTAATACTGAAGAAAAATCATTCTATGTGGTATGATAATGTTATCAATGAAAAGATTGATGGAGACCTGGGGGTTGATTTTGATGGTGCCACTCAACAGTTAAATATGACAAAACTAGATCTCAAATCCTAAGATGAATCGAGCAAACACGATGTTTAAATGATCTGCACATTGTTTAAAAATAGGTAAGGATCCATTTCGTAGCCAGAAACAATATTTTAACGTCTGATAGATAAGACTGTACTTATGCAACGATCGTTCCTCAAGCTCCACAGGATAAGGGTAATGACTCAGGTCGCCATGGCTACGTCCCTGGACAATATTTTTCCCATTACAAGCGCTGCAGGATTTCGTAGTTATGCAACGATCGTCCCTCAAGCTCCACAGGATCAGGGCAATGACTCCGGCAGCCATGGCTACACCCCTGGACAACATTTTTCCCATTACTGGCACTGTAGGATTTCGTAGTTATGCAACGATCATCCCTCAAGCTCCACAGGATCAGGTCAATGACTCCGGTAGCCATGGCTACGCCCCTGGACAACATTTTTCCCATTACAGGCGCTGCAGGGATGAACCTTGGCGTTGATCCCCCGAGCGCCATAAATCGTTTCAAGTTTCAAAGTGGGTTTGAGTTTATTCCCTAAAGAGGGTTTTGATTTGTGGTCGACGCTGTAAAGCCGCTTTATTAAATAAAGCTTACACGCAAATTGCGGAGATATAAAATCGTAATTGAAAATACATTTTAACGTTTACAAGTGATTTATATACTTCTCGAAAAACATTGGTTTAGAAATTTAATTTTTTTAATTATATAGATTTGCTAAGTTCAAATGTAAGATGTAAAAGCTTGTTATTTGTGTTGTCCTTGATAAATTTAATGAGCTTAAACATTTACCTAAACCCTTGTATTTCACACTGTAACGTTTTTTTTTGCATTGCCGCCAAACAGCCGGTAATTAGCGCAAGTAGCTACTAATGGTTCGATTGAGGGCATGGTCCCGTGTATGATCAGCTGATCCCTACGTATTTGATTTTGCCGGACCTTTAAATTTAAAATAGCGTCAGGTAGAGGAGTAGAATAACAGAAGCGAAAGGGCGCGAGTCGTAGGAGACCAGGCAGGAACAGGCCAGAGCTAGCGGTGACCATGGAATCAATCTCCGAACGATCGGATTTACCCCAAGGGATCCAGCTAGGGGGGTAACCCTTTCATTTTCATACGACAAAAATGGTTAGGTTTTCAATATATTATAAGTACGCGAACAGCCCACGGCACTAAGAAGGCTGTTAAAGGAAATTTCTAAGGGACTTTCTAAATTTTATTACTGTGTTATTCAGCCTTCCTACGACGATGTGATAGCACGTAAACGCTATTCCACCTTCTACATAAAGCCTACGACTATATTTTAAAAATTTTATACACAGTTTAAACAAGTAAATATATAGTTTTTATTTAAAGGTCGGATTTCTAAATTTTTATCTCCAGTTTTATCAATTCGTTTTAGCCTGTAATTTTGTGATTCGAGAAACAGAAAATGTTTTCAAACAATAAGTGCTTTCCTTCATCATAGAGTCGGTTTTATTCTTAGCAAATAGGTAAAATGTTATATATAGATATAAAATATAAATCTTGTCCTACTGTCGCATTATAATGTAAGGCCTCCAAACTTTCCTGATCTGGGCTTAAAAGTCACTGGCCTTAATCAGTCGTTTGGTCTGGATGTAGTGATATTTTGGTCTGCAAGTATTTTTCTGTCTAACATTAATTTTATTTATTTCTACTGCGTCAAGTCTGCGTTCAAGTCTCTTTTCAGTTCCAAGCCCTGCCCCAAAACTCGCTTTTCTTATTAATCAACGTGGGCACGTTCCATCAATAACATATCAATATGTGAAGTGGACTACTTACTTCTTATGTAATGTGTAATATCTAACACATATGTAATATGTAATGTGAAATATATGTAATAGATAATACGTAACTCGTATGTAATATGTAATTGTTATACATATGTAATGTGTAATATCTAACACACATGTAATATATAATGTGAAATATATGTAATAGATAGTATGTAACTTATACGTAATGTGTAATTGTTACACATATGTAATGTGTAATATCTAACACATATGTAATATATAATGTGAAATATATGTAATAGATAGTATGTAACTCATACGTAATGTGTAATTGTTACACATATGTAATGTGTAATATCTAACACATATGTAATATATAATGTGCAATACTGTATATGTAATAGATAATATGTACCTCATACGTAATGTGTAATTGTTACACATATGTAATGTGTAATATCTAACACATATGTAATATATAATGTGCAATATATGTAATAGATAATATGTAACGCATACGTAATGTGTAATTGTTATACATATGTAATGTGTAATTGTTATACATATGCAATGTGCAATATCTAACACATATGTAATATATAATGTGCAATATATGTAATAGATAATATGTAACTCATACGTAATGTGTAATTGTTATACATATGTAATGTGTAATTGTTATAGATATGTAATGTGTAATATCTAACACATATGTAATATATAATGTGTAATATATGTAATAGATAATATGTAACTCATACGTAATGTGTAATTGTTATACATATGTAATGTGTAATTGTTATACATATGTAATGTGTAATATCTAACACATATGTAATATATAATGTGCAATATATGTAATAGATAATATGTAACTCATACGTAATGTGTAATTGTTATACATACGTAATGTGTAATTGTTATACATATGTAATGTGTAATATCTAACACATATGTAATATATAATGTGCAATATATGTAATAGATAATATGTAACTCATACGTAATGTGTAATTGTTGCACATATGTAATGTGTAATATCTAACACATATGTAATATATAATGTGAAATATATGTAATAGATAATATGTAACTCATACGTAATGTGTAATTGTTACACATATGTAATGTGTAATATCTAACACATATGTAATATATAATGTGCAATATATGTAATAGATAATATGTAACTCATACGTAATGTGTAATTGTTACACATATGTAATGTGTAATATCTAACACATATGTAATATATAATGTGAAATATATGTAATAGATAATATGTACCTCATACGTAATGTGTAATTGTTACACATATGTAATGTGTAATATCTAACACATATGTAATATATAATGTGCAATATATGTAATAGATAATATGTAACGCATACGTAATGTGTAATTGTTATACATATGTAATGTGTAATTGTTATACATATGCAATGTGCAATATCTAACACATATGTAATATATAATGTGCAATATATGTAATAGATAATATGTAACTCATACGTAATGTGTAATTGTTATACATATGTAATGTGTAATTGTTATACATATGTAATGTGTAATATCTAACACATATGTAATATATAATGTGTAATATATGTAATAGATAATATGTAACTCATACGTAATGTGTAATTGTTATACATATGTAATGTGTAATTGTTATACATATGTAATGTGTAATATCTAACACATATGTAATATATAATGTGCAATATATGTAATAGATAATATGTAACTCATACGTAATGTGTAATTGTTATACATACGTAATGTGTAATTGTTATACATATGTAATGTGTAATATCTAACACATATGTAATATATAATGTGCAATATATGTAATAGATAATATGTAACTCATACGTAATGTGTAATTGTTACACATATGTAATGTGTAATATCTAACACATATGTAATATATAATGTGAAATATATGTAATAGATAATATGTAACTCATACGTAATGTGTAATTGTTACACATATGTAATGTGTAATATCTAACACATATGTAATATATAATGTGCAATATATGTAATAGATAATATGTAACTCATACGTAATGTGTAATTGTTACACATATGTAATGTGTAATATCTAACACATATGTAATATATAATGTGAAATATATGTAATAGATAATATGTAACTCATACGTAATGTGTAATTGTTACACATATGTAATGTGTAATATCTAACACATATGTAATATATAATGTGAAATATATGTAATAGATAATACGTAACCCATATGTAATAACAATAATGTAACACATATGCACGCAAAGGAACTGTAAAGTTTTCTATTCGGTTACTCATAAACCAGGATTTTAGGTCTACATTGTACGAACAGTGGCTTTATTAACGTCTAAGCAAACGGTGGTGGTTCTAAAGGTAAATTACCCTCTTCACATTGCCCCAAGGGTGGGCCATAATGAAGGGATTAATTAGAAGGGTAAATGCGCTTTTTACACAAAAACCGAAACTGAATAATAGAAAAACTTTTCTAAAGAAAATTACCTGTAGTAAATATAACCCACTCTATCTTTTTGGTTTATAGGTATATAGACATATTATATATATATATATAAAACTAAGTCAAAATGCAATTGAATTTACAATTCAAAGCTTTTCGTTGGCTAACAGTACCAACATCATCAGGAATATTAAACAATTGATTAATATTCCTGACGATGTTGATACTGTTAGCCAACGAAAAGCTTTGAATTGTAAATTCAATTAAAATTCTTGTATTTGTATTTTGACTTAGTTCTTTATCAATTCACAAGAATACATATTGCGATATATATATATATATGTGTGTGTGTGTGTGTATTTATTTATTGTACAAATTTTCAATCGTTAATAAACTACTTTTTATTCATCCACTCAACTTCAAATACACTTTTTTTTAACTTGTAATGATGACAGTTGATGTTAATATAGTTTTTTTCTATAATAATTCATTAATTAAATTTAATGATTTAGTTTTTACGTGGTAAAAAAACTTTTCATAAAGGGGGCAAGGAATGCAATGTAGTTACACTATCCCATTAGGCTGAAATTAAGTCATAACATGATTATGATTTTATAAAACAGCTGATTTTATAGCTTATATAGGTGGTTGATTATAGGTTATATAGATGGTTGATTATAGGTTATATAGCGGATTTTATAGGAGGTAGAACACTTGTTTTTAACGCAAAGGTTATGTTATTTTATTTATACTAATTGTATTTATTCAATAAAAAATTACTAAAATAAAATATTTCTTTGTTAACCCAAGTGGGAACTGACTTTAAAATCTTTGTTTATATTATTTGTTTACTAAATGTGTTCATAAATATTACAGTTAGTATTTGTGAGAAATCCCACAAACTCATTAAAATTGTAAAAGAATAGAAATGTGTGCACAAGCCATCTTCAGAGGTTTCTGCTTTAAAGCCCATTACGAGATTTGTAGAAACTTTCTAGACAAAATTACTAAGAAAGGAATGCACATCTTACTTTACGAAATGCAAAGCTATTTTGGTTTTTCAAGTTGGAGTTTTTTAAAATTTTATGTAAATTTAAAAATAGAGTAAAATGGGGATCTTTTTCATTATGAAACATGAAGTTTGAATAGTTTTGTGCATGCGGGTGGGTACCGTGAGGTGTTTAAAAATTTTCTATTTTGACGATTATTTAAATCTATATTTGACGATTCTTAAATTATTTTGGATCACTTAAAATCACTTGATTGAAATTTAATTTCAAGTAAAATACACGAAAAGAAAAAACCGAAGTATTCTTATATTTTATATATTTTTACATTTTTTTTTTTTTTTTTTTTTTTTTGTTATTTGTCTACAGCACCTTAACCCGTTGTTTAAATCAGCTGGTGAAGTCTTGTTTGAAATACTTATTTTAGAGAAAAATATTCTTTAAGAAATTTACGAAAAAACCTTTTAACGAATTTCTATGAAAGTTTAAGCGATATATTACAGCCAATTACCCGCTGCAATGATTAATGCCTATAGCATGGGGCGGACAGGTGACGCCTCCGAATTCAATTAGCGATATACTGAGCCTTGTCCCAAAAATTATTTTACAGCGAGCCTATTGTTTCAAAACGTTATTGTGAGAGTTTGCGGTGAAACGGTCGTAAAAATATTAGTCTTTCTCTTTAATTTTAGAGAGAATTTAATTTTAGAAAACACTAAAGCAATTATAGGGCATAGTCCCATAATAATTATAATTAACAATTAATTGTAACTTATATTCGGTTATAAACAATTGTAACCGATGCTAAATGTATTAAAGAAACATAAATTAATGTTTAAATGTAATTATTTATCTTTATCTTAATAAATACCATTCAATAATGTATCCTATATGTAATACAATTTCTTACGAAAATACCTACGTATAAAATACTATATATTATTACAAAATTATATTTAATAATATATAATAGTTTTACTTACTTAAAAGCTGGTATTTATTAAAATATTAGATGAGTTTTTATATTGCTCTTTACACTTCCCATTTAATGTAAAGTAAGTAAATGTATAAATCGCGTTGTTTGTAACGTCTGGTTTAGGCTGGCGATGGATGTCATAATCTTCTCTACCCACAACAATGCAAGCTGCTTTCCTTAGGCATTGCTTTTGTGGCTAGCCATCCCCGTAACGACTGGTTTAGGCTGGCGATGGATGTTATATTCTTCTCTACCCACAACAATGCAAGCTGCTTTCCTTAGGCATTGCTTTTGTGGCTAGCCATCCCCGTAACGACTGGTTTAGGCTGGCGATGGATGTTATATTCTTCTCTACCCACAACAATGCAAGCTGATTTCCTTAGGCATTGCTTTTGTGGCTAGCCATCCCCGTAACGACTGGTTTAGGCTGGCGATGATGTTATATTCTTCTCTACCCACAACAATGCAAGCTGCTTTCCTTAGGCATTGCTTTTGTGGCTAGCCATCCCCGTAACGACTGGTTTAGGCTGGCGATGGATGTTATATTCTTCTCTACCCACAACAATGCAAGCTGCTTTCCTTAGGCATTGCTTTTGTGGCTAGCCATCCCCATAACGACTGGTTTAGGCTGGCGATGGATGTTATATTCTTCTCTACCCACAACAATGCAAGCTGCTTTCCTTAGGCATTGATTTTTTGGCCAGCCATTCCCGTAACTTCTGGTTTAGGCTGGCGATGGATGTTATATTCTTCTCTACCCACAACAATGCAAGCTGCTTTCCTTAGGCATTGCTTTTGTGGCTAGCCATCCCCGTAACGACTGGTTTAGGCTGGCGATGGATGTTATATTCTTCTCTACCCACAACAATGCAAGCTGCTTTCCTTAGGCATTGATTTTTTGGCCAGCCATTCCCGTAACTTCTGGTTTAGGCTGGCGATGGATGTTATATTCTTCTCTACCCACAACAATGCAAGCTGCTTTCCTTAGGCATTGCTTTTGTGGCTAGCCATCCCCGTAACGACTGGTTTAGGCTGGCGATGGATGTTATATTCTTCTCTACCCACAACAATGCAAGCTGCTTTCCTTAGGCATTGCTTTTGTGGCTAGCCATCCCCGTAACGACTGGTTTAGGCTGGCGATGGATGTTATATTCTTCTCTACCCACAACAATGCAAGCTGCTTTCCTTAGGCATTGGTTTTGTGGCTAGCCATCCCCGTAACGACTGGTTTAGGCTGGCGATGGATGTTATATTCTTCTCTACCCACAACAATGCAAGCTGATTTCCTTAGGCATTGATTTTTTTGGCCAGCCATCCCCGTAACGACTGGTTTAGGCTGGCGATGGATGTTATATTCTTCTCTACCCACAACAATGCAAGCTGCTTTCCTTAGGCATTGCTTTTGTGGCTAGCCATCCCCGTAACGACTGGTTTAGGCTGGCGATGGATGTTATATTCTTCTCTACCCACAACAATGCAAGCTGCTTTCCTTAGGCATTGCTTTTGTGGCTAGCCATCCCCATAACGACTGGTTTAGGCTGGCGATGGATGTTATATTCTTCTCTACCCACAACAATGCAAGCTGCTTTCCTTAGGCATTGATTTTTTGGCCAGCCATTCCCGTAACTTCTGGTTTAGGCTGGCGATGGATGTTATATTCTTCTCTACCCACAACAATGCAAGCTGCTTTCCTTAGGCATTGCTTTTGTGGCTAGCCATCCCCGTAACGACTGGTTTAGGCTGGCGATGGATGTTATATTCTTCTCTACCCACAACAATGCAAGCTGCTTTCCTTAGGCATTGATTTTTTGGCCAGCCATTCCCGTAACTTCTGGTTTAGGCTGGCGATGGATGTTATATTCTTCTCTACCCACAACAATGCAAGCTGCTTTCCTTAGGCATTGCTTTTGTGGCTAGCCATCCCCGTAACGACTGGTTTAGGCTGGCGATGGATGTTATATTCTTCTCTACCCACAACAATGCAAGCTGCTTTCCTTAGGCATTGCTTTTGTGGCTAGCCATCCCCGTAACGACTGGTTTAGGCTGGCGATGGATGTTATATTCTTCTCTACCCACAACAATGCAAGCTGCTTTCCTTAGGCATTGGTTTTGTGGCTAGCCATCCCCGTAACGACTGGTTTAGGCTGGCGATGGATGTTATATTCTTCTCTACCCACAACAATGCAAGCTGATTTCCTTAGGCATTGATTTTTTTGGCCAGCCATCCCCGTAACGACTGGTTTAGGCTGGCGATGGATGTTATATTCTTCTCTACCCACAACAATGCAAGCTGATTTCCTTAGGCATTGATTTTTTTGGCCAGCCATCCCCGTAACGACTGGTTTAGGCTGGCGATGGATGTTATATTCTTCTCTACCCACAACAATGCAAGCTGCTTTCCTTAGGCATTGCTTTTGTGGCTAGCCATCCCCGTAACGACTGGTTTAGGCTGGCGATGGATGTTATATTCTTCTCTACCCACAACAATGCAAGCTGCTTTCCTTAGGCATTGCTTTTGTGGCTAGCCATCCCCATAACGACTGGTTTAGGCTGGCGATGGATGTTATATTCTTCTCTACCCACAACAATGCAAGCTGCTTTCCTTAGGCATTGATTTTTTGGCCAGCCATTCCCGTAACTTCTGGTTTAGGCTGGCGATGGATGTTATATTCTTCTCTACCCACAACAATGCAAGCTGCTTTCCTTAGGCATTGCTTTTGTGGCTAGCCATCCCCGTAACGACTGGTTTAGGCTGGCGATGGATGTTATATTCTTCTCTACCCACAACAATGCAAGCTGCTTTCCTTAGGCATTGATTTTTTGGCCAGCCATTCCCGTAACTTCTGGTTTAGGCTGGCGATGGATGTTATATTCTTCTCTACCCACAACAATGCAAGCTGCTTTCCTTAGGCATTGCTTTTGTGGCTAGCCATCCCCGTAACGACTGGTTTAGGCTGGCGATGGATGTTATATTCTTCTCTACCCACAACAATGCAAGCTGCTTTCCTTAGGCATTGCTTTTGTGGCTAGCCATCCCCGTAACGACTGGTTTAGGCTGGCGATGGATGTTATATTCTTCTCTACCCACAACAATGCAAGCTGCTTTCCTTAGGCATTGGTTTTGTGGCTAGCCATCCCCGTAACGACTGGTTTAGGCTGGCGATGGATGTTATATTCTTCTCTACCCACAACAATGCAAGCTGATTTCCTTAGGCATTGATTTTTTTGGCCAGCCATCCCCGTAACGACTGGTTTAGGCTGGCGATGGATGTTATATTCTTCTCTACCCACAACAATGCAAGCTGCTTTCCTTAGGCATTGGTTTTGTGGCCAGCCATGGCGCCCCCTCATCCCCGAGTTTCGCTTGAAAACTCATTATACATTCAATACAAATATTATAAAAATACGACCCGTATAATTAGTATTAGAATACCACTGCGAATTAAACAATCGGCGTGGTTTAGTAGAAATAAATCTGTATTATTTAAAATTTAAATTTTACTGTTTTTTAAATTTCACAAATTTACGAAGTATCATTATTTATACAGCAAACATAGTGGTAAACATGGCGAAGAAAGAATTATCGCACTGCAGAATCAAGCTGAGTTAACACGGCGCAGTGTAGGCAATCTAACATCAGTGGTAACGGTGAAGAGATAACTGAAGTAAGTTTAAGAAAAAATGAAAATAAAACAAATTTTGTCTGGCTTCTGGAGGAGTCCCGACAGAAGTGATGAAATAGAGCTAATAGTCTCGCAAACGTTTCAACAAAAATCATTCAGTTTTTACTTCTTTATTTAAGGAGTGTGTTTAATAAAAACTAATATTTATTGTCGTAATGAATAAAATAACGGGGTAACCAATAAAATATTAACATTTAGGTTGGGGCTCTCACTATTACTATTATCTTATTAGTAAATACAATAAATGTTAGTAAGCCTGTTTATTAAAGGCATTTAATCCTCAAATAAAGTTGTATGTACATTTTATTACATTTTTCATTCAATTTTTACATCTTTATTTGAGGAATGTATGCAGAGGCCGTTGATATATATAACATTCTGAAAATCTAAATGTTTTCACAAGTGGTAGTACACAAGAAAGCGGGAGAGAGCAAGTACACGGTTAGCTGATGGAGCTATAGTTGTGATATGATGCTGCTTACTTGAACTAGGCCAGCCCTGAGCTCACAAACAGTTAAACAATAGATACCTGCCTGCTACAGGCGCTTTAAGAAATATTGCAAATAAAACTAACTGTCTAACTCATGAATGAACTTTATAAACTAACAAATTATTTAATTTGTGTTAATGCAACCTGTCGTTTATCTTGAAAATTAAATGTGACTTTATATAAATTTGTAATGTTCTATAATCTTAGTTTTATTTTTATTTCTCTTCTCCGGGCTTTCCGCCATTGATTTATCGATCATTTTCAATACGTAGCATGTTTTCAGAAGTGGTAGTACACGCAAGGCCAAGTGCACGGTTACGTGGCCTGCACTTTACCACAGGGTTTTATGTCCTATTATTATTACCTTCGTAGATGGCATTATTCGACATGGCGTATCACCACTAATCTACCAACTGAATTAAAAATCTATTCATTACAGTTTCCCTTTGTTCTTCATATAGTTTATTTTGCATTAATATTTACGCTTTTCTCATGCAAAACATTTTAAAATTCTGAAGGTATGGAAATTTATTGTTTTCAATGTATTAAAAAAATTCTCAGGGTCGAAAAAGAGCGAATCCCTATTTATATTTCTCCTAAATATACTACATTATTGAGCGTTCAAAAAGTCTCTCCGTAACAAACGTAAAATAGGCCTTGATTTGTTGTAACAATAGTAATTTGAAATACATTAATTTTTAATGACGATTCAGCAAGCATGTTGCACAAACTTCAAAAATGTGACGCCTTCAGGAACTAATAAGTAGACCAGAACACGTTGGTCCTACATTTATTAAAAAAATGCTACTTATATATTTTTATAAGATTAGTTTCCTTTCTTCATATAAGAAACAGTCTTAAACAATAAATTAATCTGAACGGGGGCATTGAAATCAATAAACGAGCTGTAAACGAAAACGCGCAGCTTTTCCTACGAAAGCGTTAAATTTCCCCACCCGATCTGTGCTAATGTGTTTGTAGTCAGCGTTTGGACACCGGAAGTAAAGTACTAGACTTCGTTTGCGCAAATATTAAACCTTAATTGCGTTTGCATGTTTTTGCATCACTTACGGCGGAAAGGTGATTCGCTTGAGTACAGCTATAGAATCCCCTCTGGCAACGATCTCTGTTAAACGTTTAAAACAATCACATTTTTATATTATAGTACAATACTTTTATTCGTCATTGTATATCAAAACATAGGTATAGATAAATAGATTAGAATTATTAATACAGCCCATTTTATTTGTAACTTTAACGTTGGATGAGAGAGTAACAAGTGTTATTCTGTCTTTCTTGGACAGAATTGTTATATATAATAAGGGTCGTTGTTCAGCATCCCAAGTGTTATAAATTGGGGAAAAGCTTTCACAAATGTTAAATAGTTTATTCATATTTATGGTAGGTCTGTATTTAATGAAAATAAATATTTAGGAAGAAAATGGCAGCATTTATTACATAAAGTTTTTTCATTTACAAATAAAATGGTAGACTTGCCTATTTCTAATTTTTAATATATATTTTTTTGACCTATATTTTGATTTATATGTATATATATATATATATATATATATATATATATATATATATATATATACATATATATTATAATATATATTTGATGTAGGTTATCCATAAAGTTGGTGCTACTAAATTCACAACAAGAATAAACGCTAAATACGAGTATATACTGATTATAAATAATGATTATAATTTAATGTAACGATGCTTAGGTGAAACCACGAGGAACCGATTGTATTATCTATTTTTATAGGAAAATCAAAGTATTAAATCCACAGTTCGGTGTGTAAAACTTTAACTTCACTGATTGATATGAATACGACAAAAACACACAAAAGCCTTCAAGATATTTTACCTTCTAATTGCATAAAATATTTTCTAACATTTTTTAAACAAAATCATATTGTTTGTTTTCAAATCCAGGTGTTTTATGAGTTATTATTAAATAAAGTCACAACCCTCTAGGCAATAACAACCGCCTATACAGTAATACCCTCTATACAGTAACACCCTCCATAGAGTAACACTCTCTATAAAGTAACACACTCTATACAGTAACACCTTCTATACAGTAACAACCGCCTATACAGTAATACCCTCTATACAGTAACAACCCTCTATACAGTAACACCCTCCATAGAGTAACACTCTCTATACAGTAATACCCTCTATACAGTAACACCTTCTATACAGTAACAACCGCCTATACAGTAATACCCTCTATACAGTAACAACCCTCTATACAGTAACACCCTCCATAGAGTAACACTCTCTATACAGTAATACCCTCTATACAGTAACACCTTCTATACAGTAACAACCGCCTATACAGTAATACCCTCTATACAGTAACAACCCTCTATACAGTAACACCCTCCATAGAGTAACACTCTCTATACAGTAATACCCTCTATACAGTAACACCTTCTATACAGTAACAACCGCCTATACAGTAATACCCTCTATACAGTAACAACCCTCTATACAGTAACACTCTCCATAGAGTAACACTCTCTATACAGTAATACCCTCTATACAGTAACACCTTCTATACAGTAACAACCGCCTATACAGTAATACCCTCTATACAGTAACACCCTCCATAAAGTAACACTCTCTATACAGTAATACCCTCTATACAGTAACACCTTCTATACAGTAACAACCGCCTATACAGTAATACCCTCTATACAGTAACAACCCTCTATACAGTAACACCCTCCATAGAGTAACACTCTCTATACAGTAACCCCTTCTATACAGTAACAACCCTCTATTCAGGAACATCCTCCATAGAGTAACACTCTCTATACAGTAATACCCTCTATACAGTAACACCTTCTATACAGTAACAACCGCCTATACAGTAATACCCTCTATACAGTAACACCCTCCATAAAGTAACACTCTCTATACAGTAATACCCTCTATACAGTAACACCTTCTATACAGTAACAACCGCCTATACAGTAATACCCTCTATACAGTAACAACCCTCTATACAGTAACACCCTCCATAGAGTAACACTCTCTATACAGTAACCCCTTCTATACAGTAACAACCCTCTATTCAGGAACATCCTCCATAGAGTAAACCCTTTATATAGTAACACTCACTATACAGTAACAACCGCCTATACAGTAATACCCTCTATACAGTAACAGCCCTCAATACAGTAACACCCTCCATAGAGTAACACCCTCTACACCGTATCTGCCTCTTTACAATAGTACCCTGGATGCAGCAACAACCCCTTTATAAAGTAAAACCCTTCTATATAGTAAGATCCTCTATAGAGTATCACCTTCTATAAAGTAACCACCCTCTATACAGTAACAACCCTTTGTATAGTAACAGCCATCTATACAGGAACAATTCTCTATACAATAACTAATCCCTATTTATTAGACTTTTTTTTAATATAGATGTTATTTCTAAAAGTTAAGCTGTCTGGTTCAAACTTAAAGATGTAAACATTTTATATTAACACAATATTATATAAACAGTCTGTTATGTTAATTTTTCAAAGAGGCAGGACTAGAGAAACATTATATATAATTATAAACATATTCCTAAATGCGTAGTCTTCCACTTCTAGCTAATTTGTACATTCGTTGAGAAACTGAAAACAAAGCTTTTAGAGAAATAATTAACTTATTGCAGAGGTACGTAAATAAATAAATAAGTAATGTTATTATCTATACAATCATGATATACTTAAATAGATGCATATTTATTTTAATCTTATTTATATAAATTTACCAAATAAATTTAATATGTATCACACTACTATCATTGAAAAATCTTTAAGATATTATAAATAATGACGTTATATTAGTTGAAATTAAGAAATACATCTCTGAATATTGGGCGCCCCGCCGAGTAACATTTACCCAATGCAATCACAGTGTTGGATAAAAAACGTTTTAATGAGATTTCCACAATCATAAAGCCTTCATCAGGCGAATAATTCTGTTAAACATTCGTGATAAACAACGGAACACGAACCTTATCTTAATGAATGTTTCATGTTGTAAAGTAAATATATATTTCTTGTATCAAAGTTGTGCGAACAAAAAAACATTTATTTTGAGAGTAACCGTGAGATAAATAATTAAAATAGTTTTAAAATTAGTAACAATATCTGGCTTTTATTAAAAACTTGAAATCTGTTACGCCTTGAGAGAATAACATAAATATCCTGGCTTTCTTACATTTGGGTGATTTTCTATAAAAGCGTTTAAAATATTCAAGTTATTTTCTTTAAGAAAGTTATTACTGCTCATAACTTATCTAGACATAAAAACAACCAATAAACCCCAATATTAAACAAGCTAAAGCGTACATTAAATAAATAAATTTTACAAACCTATTAACTTGTATTATTTAAATGAAAAAAAAATTAAATACAAAATACATTGTGTTAGAAACTTTAAGGTAATATTGTTCTGTAATTAACGTTCTAAAGGAAACTTATTACCTTCGCCTATAAAGGATGTATCCTTCAAACCTGGTGTTCTGAATGCTTCAAGCTTTAACTAATTAAATATCCTGGCAAAATTTAAACTAAGCCCAGACAAATTGTTAATTTAAATTCGCCCGTGTTTACAGCCACAGTGGGGTGAAAGTATCCGATTACATATTTATAGAGTAAGTTAATAAACTGAAGGGCAATTACAGCTAGCATACATAATCCAACGCTATCTAAGTGGCATAGAATTGATACTTACATCGGAGTCTGGCCCTTTATCCGCCCCCGGGCAGGTGAACGAGACGAATTCATGGCAGCGTTTGTGGACAACGAAACTGCACACTGTAACAAACATCGAAATATCAATTTGTACACTCATACAGTTATAACTTTCAACATTTGTAAAAATTATTGTACATATTTTTTAAGTAAATAGTTCGAGTAGGTGAGAAGCTGAAATCGCAACGCAAGCACACCCATATGCTATGTACAACTATTATAGCTTAAATCTGTGGCATGTGATTCCATACAACAGCTGATTTTAACAATATGTTATGGTATAGAACAGGTGATTCAACGCATAGGCTATGTTATTTTGTTTATTGTATATTATTAATTTAAAATGCTATTAAATATTTTTATCGGTTAATAAAGAATTTTATTATATTTCAATAATTCTCACTACAATTAAATTTTAATGAGTTTTACATTTTTATTGTAATTTTTTGATTCAAAATGTTTTTTTGGTGCGTATTAAAATTTAACAAATAAAATTTCTATTCCCTAAATTTTTAAACATCCAGGAAAGGCAACTATTTCTTTGAGCTTAGCTTATGAGGCTATGTTTAAACAGCTAAAATGCATACACAAGACTCACAAATTAATCATTTATTTCCTCATACGCGTTTCAATAACAAAGCCATCATCACTAGTGAGTATTGCTACTACAAACTCTAACTTACAAATCGGCAACAACTTACAACTGTTGTAAGTTAGAGTTTGTGGTAGAGGAACTCACTGATGATGACGATTTTGTCATTGAAACGCGTATGAGCCGATAAATGATTAATTTGTGAGTCTTGTGTTTGCATTTTAGTTGTTTACTTGGTAAAGGGTCTCTAATAACTTTATTAACTAGATTTTATTGAATCCTCTATTAAGTGGGTTACATTCTTTTATTTAGAGACCCATTTTCAAATAAAAAGAGAAATGTTTAGCCAAAATTTAAACTGTTTTTTGTTTGTATTTTAAATGTATGTATTTCTAATAAGTGATAAAATAAAATACAAAGAGAAGGAAACAAACTAAACTGCAAGGATGTGCATTGCTATTGATTGTGAAGGAGCTGGCTATAAATTTAAGGGAAAAGCAATTACCGACTGCCCATTGGCTATTTATAGTCTTGCTCTCCACCAGCGCTGGGTGTACATTGCAAATACGGTTTCCAATTAACGTGGATCCTACTTTATTAAAAGCTATAGTATTTAACCGGTTGCTTAGATGTAAATAAATCTTTATATATAGTGAAGCGCTAGAATATATAGACACACGTCTCAGTTGTGATTTTAATGCCAAGAAAGAAGGTTAAATAAACTGAAATATTAAAATACAGGTTATAAAACAATATTTGTAACAGTGTGAAATGGAAAAAACCTGTATAATTTCATAGATTTACAAACATATTTTATATTTAACATTTTATAAGTTTAAATAAAACGAGTACTAACTTGAGAACATGTTATATTTAAACAAACGTCGGTTTTGAAATACAAAAACCTATATTATCTTATGTTTAATACTAGGCCTACCCATTCGGAGATTCATTTGCTAAAATTCTATAAAATTAAATCTATATTTTTAAATAACATGTTTATGTTTTTACAGTTTTAAATTTAAATTAATTAATCATAATCAATGGTACTTAAGTTAATCACATTTCAAATTGCTAAATTAATTCTTATAGTCATTTAATGTAATCATGCAATAGGTTTTGTATCTTTTCCTTATTATATGTATATATAGTCTATAACTTTGTAGCACTGTTTTCGTGTACTCACTTATCACTTTCACTATATGTACTTAAACAAGAATCATACTTGGTATTTATGCGAGTTAACTTTCGAAGATTAGTGGTATCTTCATTGTCGAGCATGAACTGAAATAGTGACAATGAAGATACCACATATATAGAGAGAAAGAGAGAGAGAGAAAGAGAGAGAGAGAAAGAGAGAGAGAGAGAGAGAAATTGTTTTCGGAATGTCCAGTATTTTCATTTTCGAGCAGTAAACATGATGAAAATATTAGAGATTTTAACGCCTATAGAAGGAAAGACCACCTTACTAAATCCGATTAATAACATATTATCATTTAAGATATTTGTTTATGTATATTTACTGTATAAGTAATCTACACTTTTTAATATTTCCTTTACGTTGATTAATAATTCCTAAAATAGCCTAAATTTTTACCGAAATCACTCCATCGTTTACATTTAAACATTAAACATTGGACAATTCCTGAGTAGCAGTTACATTAGAAATACAAGTACTGACAAAATTTCTAGTCTATGTTATAGTGTAAGTTTTGACTTCTAAACCAATCAGCTAGCGATTTTCGTATCTACTATACTATTTTTGAAAATATTATCTTTATGGGGATAGAAATTGAGAAAATATAACTAAGCTATCAAGTCTATGACTACTATAGCTTATATCCTGCGCACATGAATAAGTCGGGACTTTCTTTTTATAAATATAGACTTAATTTTATTTGAGGAAAAGTGCAAAGGTTTTCAACATTTACGATTGTACAAAGAAACTACGCATAGGTTTTACAATGACTTCCAGTATTTTATTACTTACCCACGCACAAATTACCAAGGAACTTGCAAATAAATTCAAACAACTCTCAGAGCCTGCGTAGGAAGCAAAGGGCGACTCCGTCTTACATAGCTCCCATTATATTCCTTGGAGTTTCCCACGGGACTCTATATAGCTCGGCGCCTTAAATCACGCTACAGAGTGGCTTTTCGTCGTAAAATACGTCAATAAATACACTTATTGAAAATTAAATGTGATTGAACATTGTTCCAAAAATTTTAAAAAAATGAAAAGTTTGATTTTTAATTTTAGCTTTTCTCAGTAAGCTTATTATAATTCAAGGGTAAATACAAACATAAACTTGATTGTCGGAAAAACATTTAAATACAATATATTCAGTAACTTTCAAATTAGTTTTCTATACTGAAAAATTTTGTCAACGTATGTAAGGTTACATACAAATTCATTAATAGACAAAAATGTCTAGCCATGCAAATCGAATTCGACACGTTTGTGGCATGTTTATTGGTTTAACGCTTTCTGTGATATATATTTTACAGTACAGGCCCTATATGTTTACTATTTTTTAGTTTATTATATTCTTTCCTTCGTTTACAATTGTCTATGATTCGATCGTTTTTAAAAATTTACTATATTGTAGAATGTTTTTTACAATTATTATAAATTGAGTACATTACTTAATATGTACGAGTGTGAAACTTGTACGCCTTAT
>JBAIZL010000005.1:131986684-131994184 GCA_036971475.1 Prosapia bicincta
TCAAATTCCATCTAATCGTAATATATATTTAGAAAAGAGGGGCAAATCCCTTATTGTGTTGAACCCTATGTCCATTTCATCGCAAATGGACACCACACGCTGCATATATAAAGAGAAAGGGCGTTTTATCTTGTGTACACTATTTCTTTACATTTCGCTTCGGTTTCATATTAAATTTCTTATTATCAGAAATATGAAACTTTAAGCCTCAAAAAGTTAGACGAAATTTGTAACTCGATAAAAGGCTTTGAGGACTAGACGTAAAACCAATATCTCTCATTTCCATGTAAAACGTTTTTACAGGAATAATTTACGCGAGGGCTATTTGCAAACGTTTATTGGCCATATTTAGTATGATTGACTATAAGCACGTATTTTGTGCAGAAGATTTTCTAAATATGTTGTGGGGATGGCTATTTCATTTTGTGATTTCATACAATAAATGTATATATTTTAAATACATTATCATCTGTCTATAACCATGGCTCCATAAATACTGTTGTAACTCTTCAAGAAATGTTACGCTGAACTAAAGACATCGTAAAAAACAAACCGTCACTAGCCTCGTGGAATTTACTTCAATTGCGATAGCTCGACACTGTCGAAGACGTCTAACCACTTAGTGCGGTCTAAGCCGCCGTGTCTTATTGAGCTTTTCATACACTCTGCTAAATTAAAATTCAACAGCATTTCAATAACAATTATTTACTTTAATAAGAACATAAATATCCTCCAATCGTCAATAAATTTTACGAGAACAATAAAGATTTATTTAAACCATATGTTTACAAAGTTATTTGAATTTTAATTTATAATATTCCCCTGGAAGGATAAGAAACCTTGAATAAAGAATAAAATAGGATTTAAATGAAGGTATAAAAAGGAATTTATATCTCCTGTCCAATCCTTCAATCCACCCCGCAGTAAAAACATATTATAACATCCGGAACGGCGAAGAACAACCCCACTTCCAGAAGTCCCAAGCGGCACCACGTGACTCCATGACGTGAGGTGAGCCAACAGTTAGTTGTACTATGCTATGCTATTTAATGTAACCTATTTCTAACAAGTTTCAAATTATATACCTCTTCCTCGCAATATCTTCAATAACAGAAGACGGGATCTTCGTCAGGTCTAAACCTGAAAATATAACCCGCTTCCGTCTCCATTTTTATACGCTGAAGTGCTTATTGGATTTGCACAGCCTCCATCATCAACTCAACCAAATAATCAAGGAAATCATGTGACCCAACCATGAAATCAGCAACTGGAGTGAACTGAAGAACGAGTGGAGCAATATCTGTTTATAGTTCCCAATGGAGAAACCAGAGGTTGCTAATAACGTTTTGAGAATGGAGCTATTCCGAAATGTGTCAACAGAGAAAATATTAAATGTTAGGAAAGGCATAAACGTGTACTAAAATGTATACAAATATTCCCAACAGATGTGAAAATAAGTATTAGGAATTTTAATTTTTATTTGATTACTAGAATAACGAAGGAGCATATATAATATAAATTTATTATAGCTTATAAAGAGTTAGACTGGGGGAGGGTTGGGTTTCTTAGCGGATAGACACTTATTTATAGTTCCAGGAGAATACATCTATTTCAGGTACGCGAAACTAACATCTCTCCCTAACCTCTGTTGTTATTTCCTTTAACTTGACTTACCTTAACCAAACCTTCAGGGGAAAGGTTAAAATCGTATTAAAATTACAACATATTTGCTGACAACGCGTGTTTTATATATTTATAAATCATTAGGGTTTTATTGTATTTTAAAAGAATAATCTTTTTTGAAATATGTAAGGAAATATTTCAAGTATATTTTCGGCGAGACTCTGTAAGCCCCACAGATATTGTGCAGTTGTAAATATTTTGTAAAGAGGTTAACAACAAGATATCTGTGTGCCCGAAAAGTTGTATTGAAATTAATGATTGAAAATTAACTCCAAAAACACGGAAAGGTAAAAGCGCAAACTAAGGCTCCGCGGAATTTGTATTAATTTCAAGTAACTAGTCTATCTTTGCTTCATAGAACAGGGCCAGACAAGTGCACATTAAGAGGGGTGGGGCTGCAACCCTCTACATTCCAAAGTAAATTGGCGCCACTAAACATGTCACGTTTATAATACGCTCACGTGACTGTAATAAAGTAACATTAAAGTTTTATTGTAACTTTAACATCACGTGAGCATTGTTACATGAACAAATGGGGAAATGAAAAATTCACTTAACTTAATAACATTACTTTACAACCTTTACTTACCTGCTTTGTAAAAATAAGGAGAGTTATTTATGTCTTTCTATTAGTTCACTATCTCCTTATATAGATATACATATATCTTTGTGTGTGTGTGTGTGTCTGTGTGTGTGTGTGTGTGTGTGTGTCTGTGTGTCTGTCTGTGTGTGTGTAAATGTGTATGTATGTGTGTGTGTGTGTGTGTGTCTGTGTGTGTGTCTCTGTGTGTGTCTCTCTCTCTCTCTCTCTCTCTCTCTCTGTGTGTGTGTGTGTGTGTGTGTGTGTGTGTGTGTGTGTGTGTGTGTGTGTGTGTGTGTGTGATTGTGAGTGTGTGTGTGGTATGTGTGATTGTGTGTGTCTGTGTGTGTGTGTGTGTGTGTGTGTGTGTGTGTGTGTGTGTGTGTGTGTGTGTGTGTGTGTGTGTGAGTGTGTGTGTGTGTGTGTGTGTGTGTGTGTGTGTGTGTGTGTGTGTGTGTGTGTGTGTGTGTGTGTGTGTGTGTGTGTGAGTGTGTGTGTGTGTGTGTGTGTGTGTGTGTGTGTGTGTGTGTGTGTGTGTGTGTGTGTGTGTGTGTGTGTGTGTGTGTGTGTGTGTGTGTGTGTGTGTGTGTGTGTGTGTGATTGTGAGTGTGTGTGTGTATGTGTGATTGTGAGTGTGTGTGTGTGTGTGTGTGTGTGTGTGTGTGTGTGTGTGTGTGTGTGTGTGATTGTGAGTGAGTGTGTGTGTGTATGTGTGATTGTGAGTGTGTGTGTATGTTTGATTGTGAGTGTGTGTGTGTGTATGTGTGTGTGTGTGTGTCTGTGTGTGTGTTTGCGTGTGTGTGTGTGTGTGTCTGTGTGTGTGATTGTGAGTGTGTGTGTGTATGTGTGATTGTGAGTGTGTGTGTGTGTGTGTGTGTGTGTGTGTGTGTGTGTGTGTGTGTGTGTGTGTGTGTGTGTGTGATTGTGAGTGAGTGTGTGTGTGTATGTGTGATTGTGAGTGTGTGTGTGTATGTGTGATTGTGAGTGTGTGTGTATGTTTGATTGTGAGTGTGTGTGTGTGTGTGTATTGTACAACTTTTCAGTCGTTAATAAAATACTTTTTATTCATCCACTCGAGTTCAAATACATTTTTTTAAATTTGCAGTGAAGGGCAATTGAGGTTAATAGAGTTTTCTCAAATATTAATTTATTAAATCAATTTAATTAAACAATTTGAGTTTTATATGGGAGGAAAACCTTTCATAAAAAGGGGCAAGGTGAGCAATATAGTTATTTCGTCCAATTTGGCTTGTGATTTCATAAAATAGCATATAATTTTATAAAGCAGCTGATTTTATGTTATAGGTTATGTGGTAGAACAGCTGTTTTTGCGCATAGATTATGTTGCTTCATTGCACATTATTAACTTAAAATGTTAATATTCAATAATTTTTATGAATTAAAAGTACATTAATAGTAATTAATTAATAATTAGGAACTAAAATTAAAATTTTTCATGTTAACCCAAGTAGGAATTTACTTTATAAAGTTTTGTTTATATTACTTTCATTTACTAAATGACAACTTTTTTTGGCGCTTAAACGTCAAAGCCAAAAGCAATAGATTAAATAGATGTACGTAATTGATAGGTTTATATACATTTTCAAAATGTACCAATACAAAATTATATATCTGTGCTCTTACTCTTCAGTCGTTGTGTTTGGTTGAAACTTTGAAGAAGAGAGAAAGATATTGAAAAGAAGAATGGCGACATGGAGGCCAAGTCTCACAACCTAACCTTCACCAGCAAACTCATTGCAAGATAAAACAAATATTTTAAAAACCTATTGTAAATTTAGATTTAAGATATCTGGGAGGATTAATTTGCATTTCATATTTTTCCTAGTAAGAATTTGGTTGTAAATTTGAAAACTTTGTGTAAAAGTATTTTTACGATGTTAAAATGGAATATATTATCACGTATATAATACGAGGTGGACGAAATATTTCTCAATACAACGCCTTCGGTGGTAGTCTACTCTTCGCATTACATGCACCAGGGAAAATGTGAGGATAATTATATACTATGTAATGTTAATATTAAATTAATAAATTACTTTAGCTATTCAAATAAATATAGAATTATTTCTCAATATTCAATTATTTCCTAATTACTCAATATATAATATAATATTATTAACCGAAGAGAATATTGTAATATATATATATATATATATATATGAATGTTTGTATGTATGAACCTTATGCATTACTAAACCACTGATCCGATCACCATGAAACTTTGGGAAATTGTTTAGTACGATCCAGAGAAAGTTGCTCGCATAGTACGTCTCAGATCGGACAGGGGCAAATGACCCCCAGAGCAATTAATTTGAGCAGATAAATATTAACCTATAAAACGGCGCTAGATTTTAGCAAAACTACGACAATATATTTTCAAACATGTAATTTTTAAGTTATTAATATTGTTAATTTTGGTTGCTAGGCAACACTTAACAATATTTAAAATTAATTTACAATACATGTCAAACAATATACAAAAAAATGTTTTACACCCAATTGCACTTCAATAAATAACATTCAATCAAGAGCTTATACCGACACACTTTTTAAGTTAATAAAATACTAAATTAGGTTTAGCTAATGTTAACACGCCATTCATTGACTTTTAGGCGATACGAAGTTCGCCGGGTCACCTAGTAAATACTGTCACCAGCGCACGAGGAGAACCCTGGCCCAAGGCAGGTCAAAACGTAAAGTCTTTCCCAAAAACATTTCTAAACCCAAAACGTTCGATTTACAGAAAATTAAAATGCAGAAACGGGATCATATATAATTTATTTTGTGCACTCTTTTTAATAAAATTAGTACTTTTACCTATCTGTAAATACTTATATTACTTACTAAAATATAACTACTAAAAAACTACCGTAGCGTTAGGGTATGTTTGTAGGCCAGGAATACATCAACAGCGCATGCGCAGAACTGAAAATGTAGCGTGGCTCATTACTACACCAGGGCTCATCTCGTGCGCCGGTAACAGTACATAAATATGAAAACGTATGTATAGAATGCATTAGCTCAATGTGGCGTCATAAATTATATTATACAGATAACTCAACCCTTTTAACAAAGCCGGCCTTTTTTCATTTTCCACATCGCAAAAGATATCGCCTTCTTTTCTACCTTAAAATGAAAAACTAAGATAAAAGACAAAGAGGATCATATTTATAGCCAAAGCTCATGAAATTATACGTCATTTTCTTTTTACATAATAAAACGTGACATAAAAAACAGCATTCTCCGAAGTAGAATACGAGAGATGAGGGTTTATAGCCACCCCCAAGTAAACCCTACTTCCCTGCATTCAATAAAACAACATGTTTAAATCTGTAAAGTTTTCCAAAGGCAACCGCATTTATGAATTAATAAAACACAACAAACCATTCGAACTTTGCTCGCTCCGGAAAATATGGTCGGATAAAAACGTTTAACTTTAATAAAGAAGTTCTTGTTTCGAATGCATTGAAGCATTTATTCGAAAAGTTTTAATTTTGTCCTGTAAAGTGGTACTATTGGATTCCTTCAAGTGTAAAACGTAGGATTGAACAGAATATTAAGTATTAAAAAGCAACGTTCATACGTATAGAATTTCTTTCGAGTCACATGTAGTCGGTTAATTTTTAACTCCTATTTGCTCACCACACACCCGTAATGTATAGACTAGTAAATGTCGATGTTATTACTGTTTATTTCATATAACTATTAAATAATAAAGTTATAAAAATTTGCTGTTCTAGCTCAGATTTGAACTGATTATCTTCATGTTCGAAGTCTAGTGCTTTTGGCACTGAACCAACTTTCCCATAGATAGAAATGTATTTCTCAAAGATGTAAATGAATTTTTCATTTGTCCTCATTTGGTTGTCGTCGAAGCCTCCATTTAAATTACTGCCATGGTTACCACACAATATCATAAATAATGTTCTAAGATTCAAAATGTATGAAAAACTAAACTAACAATCTGGATTAACTGTATCGAAACTTGTTTCACAAACGGATAATGCTAAAGAAAAGCGGAAAAACTCAATGCAAGCGATGAAAATTAATAAAGAAAGCGTATAAATAATAACAAACAAAAATAATAGTACAATACCATACATAGAGTGGAAAATGGAAAATTGTAAGTAAATTTGCTTTCTATTTTCCACTTAATTTTTTTATTCTGACATATGTGGGCTATATACATATTTATATTAATTGTAATTATAGAATAAAAAGAAACTAAAATAGTTTTTTCGTTGTTGATTTAAGCCGGAATTGACTTTAACAAAATTTGTTTCGTATAGATTCATCCTTTTGAACCACGTGATCGACTGAAGACCCTTAATCTGAGAGATTAGGAGAAATAAATAGTACAACCTAAATGGCGTGTCCATGCTGCCAAGGGTATTGTTTCACTGCGTGGGGAACTTACAGCATGATAAATTCACAACATGGTTTGGCTGTGTGAGGCATTAGACAGGCACTGCAACATCTTGGAAAACCGCCAACAAATACAAACATAATAGCACCAATCAATCTATTATATGACTTCAACATCACTCTCTACTGCTTTAATATGCACTCCCGAGACATAGAAAGGGACGTGGCGAACCGATTTTCTGCTTTCTACTTCAGATTTAGAATAGTGGAGGGGACTTCAGTGTTTGTCAATATTTGCTGCTATAAGTATCGGTCCCCTACAATTACGGTGTCTCCATACCTCTGCTTAGATGCAAGGAAGGGGTGACAGCTGACTGGACCCACTGAGCATCTCAGGTCCCTTGCTATGTCTTGGGAGCTATATTTGCAAATCACACTATTAATTTTGTTAATGATGTATTAGATTTTAATGGAACAAACATAGCTGCCCTCTCTTACATTTAATGGTAATTTAAAAGTACTGTCAAATTGAAAATATTGAAGTCCGGCTATAGTTTATAAAGGTATTTGGGAAGAAATACAACGCTGCATTCTGTATGTGTCTCAAGGATATTAAGAGCTGTAGATTTTGTTCCAACGCGCACTTCTAACATCTCGCTGTCTCTCTCATCCGTTATTATTCATTGGTGACGTTACAAGATACTGCAGCAAAATTATCCCCCGTCACTGGTCACGTGACAGAGTAACTAACACATCTCTAGCGTTCCGTATAGCCGAAAAAAGTTTTAAAATGGTGCTCGAAATAACGTTTTTTATTTCACCAAAATTTCAATAACTCTATTTGGGTCCCA
>JBAIZL010000005.1:131999184-132014184 GCA_036971475.1 Prosapia bicincta
TGAGGATTTCAGTACGATGACTTGATTGTATCACTGCCTAGCTTGATTGTATCACAGCCTAGCTTGATTGTACCATTGCCTAGCTTGATTGTATCACTGCCTAGCTTGATTGTATCACTGCCTAGCTTGATTGTATCACTGCCTAGATTGATTGTATCACTGCCTAGCTTGATTGTATCACTGCCTAGCTTGATTGTATCACTGTCTAGCTTGATTGTATCACTGCCTAGCTTGATTGTATCACTGCCTAGCTTGATTGTATCACTGTCTAGCTTGATTGTATCACTGCCTAGCTTGATTGTATCACTGCCTAGCTTGATTGTATCATTGCCTAGCTTGATTGTATCACTGCCTAGCTTGATTGTATCACTGCCTAGCTTGATTGTATCACAGCCTAGCTTGATTGTATCACAGCCTAGCTTGATTGTATCACTGCCTAGCTTGATTGTATCACTGCCTAGCTTGATTGTATCACAGCCTAGCTTGATTGTATCACAGCCTAGCTTGATTGTATCACTGCCTAGCTTGATTGTATCACTGCCTAGCTTGATTGTATCACAGCCTAGCTTGATTGTATCACAGCCTAGCTTGATTGTATCACTGCCTAGATTGATTGTATCACTGCCTAGATTGATTGTATCACTGCCTAGCTTGATTGTATCACTGCCTAGCTTGATTGTATCCCTGTCTAGCTTGATTGTATCACTGCCTAGCTTGATTGTATCACTGCCTAGCTTGATTGTATCACTGTCTAGCTTGATTGTATCACTGCCTAGCTTGATTGTATCACTGCCTAGCTTGATTGTATCATTGCCTAGCTTGATTGTATCACTGCCTAGCTTGATTGTATCACTGCCTAGCTTGATTGTATCACTACCTAGCTTGATTGTATCACTACCTAGCTTGATTGTATCACTACCTGTTTTGATTGTATCACTACCTAGCTTGATTGTATCACTGCCTAGCTTGATTGTATCACTACCTAGCTTGATTTTATCACTACCTAGCTACACTTTGTTACCAACCTAATTAACTGGAAGTCGCGAATACATAAAACTAGTAGACTTAATACGTCCATAAAGGTACCCATCCCCCATTACGCTAAATGTATTGTACGTCTTATCCGAGAATGTATGAGCAAAATGAGATGTAAATTTTGCCAACATTTTCTTAACAAAGACCAGATAAAGTACGCATGGCTGGTCATATTGTATTGAACTTCTCCGATCTGAATAAAGTTTCCGGAAGATAATTAAGTCGCTTCCGTTCGCGTCGTTTAATCTTATTGGAGAAGATATGAAGTTATTAGGAATTATCCTGAAGTTAGCTACGTTGTAGCCCTGGTAGCTTTATGTACATTCATAAAGGCTTATAGCTTTATGCTTAAAGGTTGTTTATGAATAGGAGAAGGGAACATTGTAGGGTTATTGCTGTTATTGTAAGGGATTAACTAAGGGTTCTCAACGAATGTTGTGTAAATATTTACATTAAAAGGCCTATTATACGGGTAAAAAGGTTACCTATCAAAATATATACTTGGGTGTGTGTGTGTGTGTCTGTCTGCCTGTCTGTGTCTGTATGTAATCTACTGGCATTCTAAGAGATTAGATAAATTTTGCATCACTAAACTATTATTTATTACAGCAATTGTGTGCTTTTCCTTTCGTAAAAATTATTTTATACAATTGAGGGAAAAATATATATCAAACAAGATCTTATATTCGAAGTGAGACCTCGTATTGCGTATAGAAAGGTTTCTATAGTTAAGAAAACTGTTAGAAAAATATTTGAACTTGTGGGATATACCTAGCTAGCGCTAGTCTATTGCCAGATCTATCGGCAGAAATAAGTTACTGCACGCATCTGGTGAGCCATAAATATTAGTAAACGTCGAAACGTTTAATTGTAAGTAAACCAAGACGTGCCTCGTTCATGGGAGAGAAGCTTTACCTAGACATCCACGGACCAGGGAGATTTATGACTAGGAATCCCTGAGAATACAGAAAAACACATGCACCTGTGGGAAAGTTCAACAAATTCCCACGAAGCCCAAGGGAAGGTGAGGGAAGTGTCAAAATTTCATAGGCTGGCCACAGTTTGAGCGCCATGAGGGAGCCAATCAAATTTGAAGAGGGGATGAAGCACAAACGGATACGATCCAAGAGGATGTTCAGGAAAGACAGTCAATTTTCAGTACTCGAAAGGGTCAAGTGGTAGGACTCGAGGGAGAAGTAATGTTCAGTTTTAGTAAGAAATATCAAATTCAAACAAAGTAACGTGGAAATTTAAAGTAAGGGAGATTAATAGAGGGAGATTAAAGGGTATCCAGGGAGATTATTAAATAGAAAGTGAAGTATAAAGAGGGAGATTAAAGGGTAACAAGTGAGATTAAAATAAGGAAGTGATTAATAAAGTCAGTTAAGGAATAAAAGCATTTCGAGAAATTAAGAAAAGTGAAATTGATAGGAAAATATTACTAAGTGAATTTGTGTCAAGTGAAGTGAAACAAGGAACCACGCTAGTAATAAGCAATACATTTATTTTAACTTAAAGCCAACTCTCTAAAGTAACAAACATGAAGCATCTTTTAAACTTTAGAAATTCCTTAAAAAGTCATAGTTAATTCAAATATAAAATTTATCAAACCAAGTGCAGTAACTTATACACGCCCTTAGATAGCTAAAGAAAGTAAATTTAGAATTGTTAAACAAAAATTAATAGTCAAATAAAAGTCTTGATGCCTATCGGCAAATAATAGAGTTAGTAAAACGAATTATATGAACTACCTGTAAATGCAATATTGATCTCAGGATAAAATAAATCTGTAGTTATAAAAGCAAGTAGCTGGGTTATTAATTTAATTTCCTAAGAGTAAAAATATCCTGTAGAGAAGCATTAAGTGAAGGTACGTTATATAATATTGGCTCCCAACGTGGATGGCTATAGTCCGTTATATTATATATATATATATATATATATATATATATATATATATATATATATATATATATATATATCGCTCTTCTACTGTTGTTGGGTTCACCTCGTCAATGCTGGATGAGATTCTAGCGAAACGTCGGAACTGCGAAATTATGGACTGCAGAATGAACGGATGTACTCCAGATAGTAACAATTCATCGTGAAGGAATACGTATCAGCATATATATATATATATATATATATATATATATATATATATATATATATATATACATATATATATATGTATATATATATATATATATATATAATATATATATATACATATATATATATATATATACATATATATATATATATATACATACATATATATATATATATATATATATATATATATATATATATATATATATACATATATATATATATATATACATATATATACGTATATATACATACATACATATATATATATATATATGTAATTAATAAATTAGAAATATTTCAAAAACAAGAATACTTTTAATGACTATATTTATTCAAAGCTTTTCGAAGCTTTTTTTACGTATATATATATATATATATATATATATATATATATATATACATATATATATATATATACATACATACATATATATATATATATATATATATATATATATATATATATATGTAATTAATAAATTAAAAATATTTCAAAAACAGGAATACTTTTAATGAATATATTTATTCAAAGCTTTTCGCCGATAAAATATTACCAGCATCTTCCTCATGCTGGAAGATGCTGATACTATTTTATCGGCGAAAAGCTTTGAATAAATAAATTCATTAAAAGTATTCTTGTTTTTGAAATATATTTTTAATTTATTAACTATATTACAAGAAAACATATCACCATATCACCATATATATATATATATATATATATATATATATATATATATATATATATATATATACCATATGTTATAATGAATATGTAAGGGAAGTTATATGATTTCCTATAATAGATGTATCCAGTAAAACTGCTCGCGCAAGGTTTTAACTTTATTCAGTAAGACGTCTTTAATAGAACATAAAAGTATAACTGATGAATTGTAAAAATAAAATTTCCAAATGTTATAATAATGAACAGTTTTACGTCACGTGGTATTGTTTTGTGCCTTTCTTACAAACCATAATACAATAAATATTTAAAGACAATCGGACTAATAAGAGCTTTAATAAAGTGATGTCAAAATGTTACTATTCCTAGCTTTAACTAAATTATTTAGTCACCAACAATAACATCATTATCCACTCAGTCAGTTCTAGGAAATTGTTTAGAGTATATATAACTGTAGCTATAAAGAGTCGAGGTTGACTATTTATTAGAAAAAAACTTGTACAACTAATATGGCGTCATTTTCAAGGCATTATTATTGTCAGGCACTTTGTCGATCTTCTTTTTATAATATGTTTAATAATACTTTGAGGGACAAGAGGTTAGTTGTAAAAAGATCCTCTCATTGAATATTTATTACATTTAATTAATAATAAGTATCCGGTTGCTCAGCGATAATTCCATTAGAAGGGGAAGTAAGCACTGCTTTTATTAAATAATCATAGAAACAGTTTCCGTATTTTTACTCCCGTCAGGGCGTGACTAAATACCACCCTCTCTTACTATCTATGCTGTAGTATATAACTTTCCCAACTTTTAACGTGAGAACTGGGTTGCCATTTTGTATAACCCATTTTATCACGTGGGTCATACAAATATATCTGACGGATTTGCATAAAACCTGTGGTAAATGTGGGTGGATTTAAAAAGAGTTGGGATTAAAGGAGATCCTTAAAAGGGGCCGTCAATGGTCGTATAATATAAGACAGCATACACTTGTTGCATTCTACTAGGTTACACATTTTAGCGGTTCCTGTATATTGGACTTTCAGACATTCTAGGAAAAAAAGTAACACAAGTCTTTTAACTATGACAGAGGAATTTAATAAGTTCTGACGTCACATGATTCGAAATCTTCACTATCACAACTGTCACCTGCTACGACATTGATAAGGTAAGAGAACTTACAGATAAGCTATGAGGTTTTTTCTACGCCTCAAATGTTTTTAAACTTTGAAGACGCATAAAGTGAAAACTAGTGAATTGATTTTAATTTTGAAAAATGTATACTCCTCAGGTAGGTAAATACTCTTTATATATTAACACAAACATTTTTGATGAAATGCTCATTTTTACAAATTTTGATTAAAAAAGACTAATTTTTAGGAAAGATATAGTTCCAATTAATACAATATAAAGGGATTCGGTGAAATTCGGTTTAAAATGTTATATAGAGTGATAGATATAAGTAGTAGGGACCTGGAAAATCGCAAAAGAGGTTCATATTCATTCATATTTTAAAAAATAATTGATAAAAAAGTTAATAATTTCATGTTTTTTTCGAATAATGCGAATTTTTGTACATTATAAAATTTGTTTGGGCGAACTAAGTGGTCGATAGTTTGCCCAAAATATTTTTTAAGCCATTGTAAAAAAAAATATTTAATTACAAACTTTTCGCATTTAATTGCAGTATTCAAAGATTTCGGCCCCATAGTCTTGTTCAGCAACCTCAACCACATATAAATAAATAATTTTGTAATTATTGCAAACATAGTTCGTATATTTGCAATTAAAAGCCGTTTTTGCAAGCTTAGTATTCATTTTAGCAAACTTTGTACACAAAAACTTTGTTTATTATTTTGTATTATTTAAGCTATGTGGTCGATAGTTTGTCAAAAAATATTTTTCAAGTAATTGTGAAAAAAATATTTAATTACAAAATTTTCGCACAATTTCAATATTTAATTATTTTTGCTCCATATTCTTATTCAGCAACCTCAAAAACAAATAAATAATTTTTTTGTAATTATTGCTAACATAATTCGTATATTTGCAATTAGCAACCCCTTTTGCAAGCCTAGTATTTATTTTAGTAAACTTTGTGCAATAAAAAATTGTTTATTTTTTAATATTATTTCAGCTATGTGGTCGATAGTTACACACAAATTCTCTTCTTAAAGCTATTGAGAAAAAAAATAAAAATTCAATTATTTTGGCGTTGTAATCTTATTCGCCGACCCCAAAAACCTGTCTATTTTCACCTGAATCTAACAAAAATGTTTTACCCTGTCCGTACTTCCAATATAAAGGGACCACTGTGCGCATGAGCGAGACTGTTAACACATTCTACTCTGATAGGAAAAAACATAAAAATGTATTTAAAACATCAGGTTTTAACTTTTTTTTAAATTCCCTTTAAAAAATATTGGAGATAATTTAAAACGCTGGAATAATGCAGTGTGCAGAATTTTAAAATATCTTTTTAACAAATGTATTCATCACTATCAAGCAACACCCGACGCGATACACGCATGTATTAGCATGCGATTACGTCATCACACCTTGCATCGGACAAGTGACAAGTATCTGTGACTTTATTACTCACATACTTTGATCTTTGCCTGTAGACAGAAGCTAATGTGTAAAGCATTGTTGTCATTGAATGTGGGGAATCTTACGGCTGAGTCTGTGCTTGCCGTCTTCTTGTAAATGTGCTGTATCGATACAAGAATATTTTTATGTTTCCGTTCCTAGAGTCTGCATTCTCTTCCTAATGGAAACCACGAGCTGCGGCTTCAGACCAAAAGGGTATTTTGTGTAATTTTAACTCTGACTGTCATTAAGTAAAAATACGACAAATATAATCAAACTAAAGTAGGGAAGCACTAAGGTTGAGGATGTTGCATCACGTGATCAGGATTGCGGATCTGAAGCTGACCTACTCTCAGTTGGAGTCATAGAGACGTGATGATTTGTTATAGCTAGGGTAGTTATAGTTAGATAGCTAAGGGGTGGTGTGAATAGGGGAAAACTTTGCATTGAGTAGGTAGTGTCGCTTACCTCGCGGAGACTTGCAAGGTTACAACAGATGTTACCCTCTACCGGTCCTGTAAGGGCTATTGAGAAGATTGCGGCAATAATAAGCAGGTCTTTACCGGTTGAGAAGCGTCGTTAACGGTTGGATAACTGAGGGTCTTCCACCTGTAGGAAGGGGAAAAGAAATGACCATACCTCGTGTCAGGGTAAGTTGTGGCAAGCCAGGTAGCTGCGGGACTAGGAACTGCTCGGGCGATGAATAGGCCGGGACGGCCATTAGTGACGCTTCGCCGATTACTTCACGTAAAATCGTTAATATAATAAATACGCATTATTTGAGAAAAACGATGATACTTATTTCCTAATTATTATTAAACAAACAATTACGTTTTGTCTCATGTTAATCGGTCGGCTTGAAGTGTTATAATTGAAGCATATTACAAATTTTAACTACCGACGCGTAGCCGGTAATCGCACTTAAAGACGACCGATTAACCTGAGACAAAACGTAATTGCTTGTATAATAATAATTAAGATAATAGTATCAACGTTTTTCACACATAATACGTATTTATTAGATTAACGTCTTTAAGTGGAGTAATTGGAGATGCGTCACTAATGGGATGTACTCGCCGGGCCGTCCTCGCCTATTCATCGCCATAGTAGTTTCTAATCTCCTAGCTACATGGTTTGCCTCAACGTACCCTGAGACAAAGTATAGAGGGAGGACATAATATTCCCATAGTATCGAGAGTAGGGTGAAAAGCTATTCGAAGGGCGGTACAGCCAACACAAGCAAAAGAGATTAGGAATAGACAAATGTAGTTCGAATAATGCACAAAATAGGTAGTTAATCTAAGATTTCATTATTTTTAAAATTTAATATGGTTTTATAAGCTGTGTGTGTAAGAAGCTACCCTTTTCGACTTTCATGTTCTTACCTGCTGCCTTTAGTCGTTAATTAAGGTGGGAACATACACCCCTGTGGTAGGGGATTAAGGCGAATGCCTGAGGTAAGGCTCAAGTACTCTGTGCAGCAAGGGCATACCGTCACATTTCCTTGAAGGAAGCAGGATAAGGGATTAGGCACGGATTTCCCTTGGTACATTTTAATACGTAACGTATATCAGTTTTGTATCAGATTCAGTTTATATAGTTAAGCGATCCTTCACTAGGTCCTATATAATCAAGATTCTTTGTACTTCTACATTCAAGGAATATATAGGCAACTCTTCACGGCCCTAATACTAGAGGGGAGGTTTTCTTTAGGTACACAAACACGGAGTCGAGAAGAATTAGTCGCCTATATCCTCCGTCCTAGGCTTTGTGTCCATACTTTAATCCTGTATCCCTTCCTACGTAGGGGATACAGTCATGCTGGACGCTGCACAAACGCCTCGAAACACGTATTCTCCTTTTCTATCCGGGACGAGACTTTGCACGCTGATAATCGTTCAGCAAAAAGTGATATAAACCGTAAAACATTGCAACGGTGAAAGAGACCAAAAGAAACCAAAAGATGGTCGTCAAGACACTCCTGGATCGTTACAGACCTCCTGGCACCGAAGATCTCCTGAGAGAGGCTCCTGAGAACGATAATGTGTGATAAACATAATCAATACTTCTATGTTGCGTGACGATACTACAGCTATAGAGAAGCGTGGTGTCGTGTTTCTTCTTAAAACGCTGCAACTAAAGACGACAAACGGGAACATCGAAGTTATGCAAAGAGGTTATGTTTCTGTGTATGGCGTAAAGTATCATTGCGCAAATTTAAGGGGGTTTTGTACATATTTGTAAAAATATTTTATTTATAAGAATACGTCATTGCTATTTCTACATATAAAAAACAACGAACACTATCTTATAATCAATAAATTCTTTGTAATACGCGTTTCTACAAGAAAACAATCATCAGTAGCGTGAAACAATCAAAATTATGATCTTTAACTTCTGAACGACACCTTAATAATTATAATGTAGAATTTGTGGAGATAACCTCACAAATAATAATTATGGTAATAATGATGATTGAAACGCGTAAAGGAAAATAAATTATTGATTTAGTGATTGTTGATTTATTAAGTACTTGGAGTTCCTTTACATTTAGTTACTATATGTGCTCTCAGTTTCGGACCAAAGTTGGGTGTCTTTATTTATTCGTTCTAATACTTCAACTCTGAAGAGAGAGAGTTGATAGTAATTCAATTAAACTATTCTTCTTCACTTACCCGTCAACACAACTCTGATTACATCATACATGCAAAGTGTAGCCCACGATGGAAGAGAGGCAAAATATTAACAGCTGATTAGTGACGTGACAAAGTTAATTAAACCCCGTTTCCCTTTCCACAATCTGGCCTGATTAATTTCCATCAGAAAAGAAGACAGTGAGGCGAAATCAGCGTTTTACTGGCAGAATTAATTGTGTTTGGTTAACGTTGGATCTGTGTTCCTATTATACTTCGATTTAAGAACAAATGTTTTTAATGAAAATAATATTGCAAATATTTGTAGAGAGGTTGTGAAAAATAATGGTTGGATAGAGTACAATTTCTGTAGAAACATTTTTCTATTTTTAAACAATTTTTGTTTTTATTAAACAAACTTTTTATTTGTCAATATTTTATAAATAATAATTCAAGTAGTTCACCTCGTTCGCTACACGTTGGACGTTTTCTTTAATTGTTAGGTTTAGATTAGGTTAGGTTGGCTTACGGTAAGATAATATAAGCTGTAGGTATATATTAATACAGCTAATAATATGGTAATATAAGTTATAACCTCAATCATTGGTGTGTGTGTGTGTGTGTGTGTGTGTGTGTGTGTGTATGTGTGTGTGTGTGTGTGTGTGTGTGTGTGTGTGTGTGTGTGTGTGTGTGTGTGTGTGTGTGTGTGTGTGTGTGTGTGTGTGTGTGTGTGTGTGTGTGTGTGTGTGTGTTTAATCTTCAAAATATTTGTTGTTTTAAAATTCATACCAACAAAAACATGGGAATTTTGTTTTAAAATTATTCATTATTCGTCAGATGATTTTTAAAACTAAAAGTATTCGAAAGGTTTTCATCTTTCAGCAACTTTTCCAATTACAAATCCTGCGACATCTGGTGGCAGGCAACTTGACTATAAATAAATTTCCACCTGATAATGCACATCGACAAGTTACAAATCGACTATCGAGAGCCGCAGCATTGCACGTAACAGCGCGATCGACCGATAAATGAAAACTTTCAGCACGTAGAATTTATTTTGGAGTGCAGATCAAATTACGTCACTGCGGACGCTATCGTTTTAATATTTACTGACTGCCATAAATACTGAATGCCAGCGCAGTCTGCAGGGGTTTGAAACAATTAGGCCAGGCAAATGAATTGCCCTTAGTTATTCACTGGTTTTGAAATGTATCAATTTTTTATAATACACATATTCATAGTAGAACCAATAAAAGTTGGAGAATTTAGTACGAAGCGTGTTAGAGTGTAAATTAAATTTGTTCCGATTAAAACCTGTAAATCACTTAAACAAAAATTTATGACTATTCGAACTTTAAATTTTGTAAATTTGTTAAAACTTACTGAGACAGAACGTTTTCGATCGCTATGTGGCGATCTTCAGTGTCTTCTGCTTGGAGATGTTGAGTCAAGCGGTGACGGTTTTAAAGGCAGGTTTTCTATAGTATCAAAGAGTATGTGTTATTTGTTTTGTGTTTGTTCTTTTAATATGTTTGTACTTTGTATTTTTGTGTGTCTCTAAATTTTATATTGTTCTAGTGTGTTGAGATGTGGTCCTTTTTTATTGATGTGTGGGATTTCTAGGTTATGGTAAATGTCTGTGTATTTGTGTCCTGTTTCTTTTATGTGATTGTAAAATGTTGAGTTGGTGTTCTGTTTGTGTTCCTTGACTCTTTGTTTAACGCTGTAGTCACACAAAAACACAAAGTACAAACATATTAAACGAACAAACACAATACAAATCTCACATACTATTTGATACTATCGAAAACCTACCTTTAAAACCGTCACCGCTTGACCCGACATCTCCAAGCAGAAGACAATGATAAAGATCGGCACATAGCGATAGAAAACGTTCTGTCTCAGTAAGTTTTCATAAATTTACAAAATTTAAAGTTCGGATAGTCGTAAACTATATTAAATTGATTAATTAAGATTCCCCGAACGTAATGGACTACAAAATTCAAGAATAAAACTTGCAGTTTTTGTGTTGTATATCTTGATGCTTTTTCTATTACAAATGAGTACTTTTATTATGATTTGGTAAAAAAAACTACTACTTACTGAAAATTTTCAACAGACGTGTTTCGCACTAGAACAGTCCATTGAGAAGTGACTCGCAGCACTGAACAATGCACTGACCCAGTGCGAAACGCGTCTGGTAAAATATCAGTAACTAGTAGTTTTTTTCGAAATGATACCGAAATTGTAGTGATAATGACAGTGTTTTTAAACACTTTATTTACTTATCTGTAATAAGGGTATAAGCTTATCTGTGAGACGGGTAATTTAAACAGTGGGATAAGAAGGATAGAGAATATTAAATAATTAAAAGGACCAGCCTGTGTGCAAAGTGGAAAGTATGGTGACTTGTAAGTTGGATTACAGATAGGTCTGAAATAATAAATAAAATAACAATAAAACAAATAAGACTCACAAATTTATCATGTATTTACTAATACGCGTTTCAATGACAAAGTCATCATCATCAGCGAGTGTTGCTACTACGAACTCTAACTTACGAGTTTGCAGTAGCAACACTCACTGATGATGATGAACTTGTCATTGAAACGCGTATGAGTAAATAAATGATTAATTTATGAGTCAAATTTATATCTTTTATTTGTTTTAAAATAACCTCACAAGCAAAGCTGAAAAAAAAATTATTTAATAACAATAACAAAATTTGCTTTGTTTTCATATTGCAATTGAGGATAACTATAAGGTTGAAACGTCAAGGTAAACATTGAATAAATTAGATAAATAGTTACAAAACTATCGCGTGCAATTGTTAATAGTCCTAGTTAGTTGTTTCTATAAGCAAAGTGTCAGATCCATTTTATTACATAATGTATTAGATGTGTAATTGTAATTAGTTAATTAAAAGATATAAATTGTGTATTAATTATGTAGGAGCCTAGTTATCACATAAAAAATACGAGGAATAGAAATTTTAAAAAATATTTTCAGTCAAATACTTTTAAGAATTATACTACCAAAGAAAACATACAACGGAAAAATGTCCAAATAATTGATTGATAATCGAATATGGCATGAAATATATAGTGCGTAGATTGACAGGCCAAACCTGACGCTGTACTTGCGTTGTCTGCATTATTTACCTCCATTTCCCCTCCTCTTCCACTGTTTCGTGTTCACCGAACTCAGGTATATTAGACGCTATGTTCAATACCGCGAGTCACGGACAAGCCCCAATGCGCTGACTTAGTACAAAGCGCGACTGTTGAAAAATATTGGCGGTGGTTTTTTTGCCAAGTGATGCCAAAAGTAATCATTTATGACAGAATACGTTTTAATATTTGTCTGTATTAAAAACTATGTTTTGGATGAATCTTGGAAGTGAAAGTCCTTATGGTAAAACAAATAAGGAATGCGTTTAGGTAAAGGAAACCCCCACACGATAACGTACGTGATAATCCGATAATTGACGAATTTTTTCGAAACGCGCCACTCAATGATTACAGTTGATTTTGTCATTAGAGGTTGTTTCGAAATTATGTTTAAAATTGTTTCAAATGTAATTTTTTATTTACTCAGAAATATCCTATATTTAATTTAATAACCCAACCTTATAAGATTACGTAAAACTGCCGTTATGAGACTTAACGTATTGTAGATTACAGATAAGTTAAAATGTACTTCTAAGGAAAATTGCGCTAACGGTATGTATGTTTCTAGTATACTGACGTCATATTGGCTTCAGTTATGCTCATTAAAGGTAGTTTAGTAGTGTCTGTTTAGTTAAATGTATACGTAAAATTTAAAAATTTATAATACTATAGGTTTTAAGTAATAGTGATAAAGAAGTAATATAATTTTTTTTTAAAGTCTATTACTACAAAGAAAACAGAAAAAAATTATGTGTATACACCTCGGAAAAAAAGAAATATTTTAGTGTCGTATATACATATGTCAGAATAACAATATTAAGTGACAAAATAGAAACAAAATTTTCATTTATTTTTGTTTGTCACTTGCAATGTGTTGCACTTTTTTCGCATTGTCCGATTGTGAAGCAAGCTTCGATATCATTAATCTAGTTTGTTTATTCTATTCTTTTCATTCATTTTTATTCCTAGAGCATTATTCATGATATTGTGTGGTAACCATGGCAACAATTTAAGGTTATACAATGGAGGTTTTGACGACAACCAGATGGGAGCAAAAAAAAGGATACACTTTTATGAAAAATAGTTTTCAAACATAAAGATACTCAGTTCGAATCCTGTCTAGCCCCTATGCTTTTATAATTTAATTATTGAATACATATGTAAAAAAACTGTATCCACTAAATTTTTAACAGAAACTTTTAGACTAATAACTTTTAAACACTGGTAATTTTATTTTTTTTAAACTTGTTATTTATTTTACTGCATGTTTTCTAGTTCTTTACACACTTTTGTATATAACGTGGCGGTAGTGCTTGATTAAGTTTTATTTCCCGATCTAAAGGGGAATAAATTTCAAAAACGACTGCAGCTAAGTGTTTCCCTAAACATACATTTCAGTGACAGATTTTAATGTCAACTTGTGCGACAAATTTTTCACGATTCCTTGGTCTTCGTTACTTGACCACAGGTTACTCCAGCTCTTCGCCAAATCTTGCTTAACAATTATTAAAATATTGTCGACACTGTTAACGTGTTTAAATACTTCATCGTAAAATCCATGTGTTATTGAGACCTCAGCCCGCTAGCACTACAGGAGAGTCAAACTAACCTTTGCGGCGTTATTTTCTCCTCCTTAGACAAGAAAGTTTCTGAAGGTATTCTTTTCCAATACAGTCCAGTTTCATCCTTATAAACAAGGAATGCCTAGGCTTCGAGTAGTAGCCCTAGAAGTGTACAGTATAACTGATGTTTTGCGAATAATCAGATTTCTTTGTAAAAAATAGCCAGAGTGCTGTACAAAATAAATAGGACGAAAACACATTACCTTATTGTAATTCCTTGGTATAATATAGTTAATAGAGGTTTTAATAGGATCTAGTTATTAGAAACCTTTATCAAATGAAGTTGCTTGATGTAATCATCTTGTAGTTTAATTCACTGATTAAACTATATTCAAAAAGTACCTAAGTGAATACGTAATGGCTTACTTGCTGACGTGATTCAAAACATTCGTTCCTTTTACGAAGCTGGCCATCTACTGGCGGCATCGTGCTAGGTACAAAGGCTGTAATGGGACGGATTTATGACTGTAGAAGAGGTCACAATCAAAATACCCCACCCCACCGCTTTTGTATGTAGCACGATGCCGCCAGTAGAGGGTTAGCTTCATAAAAGGAACGATTGTTTTGAAACGCGTCAGCAAGTAAGCCAATACATATTCACTTAGTGAAGTACTTTTTAGATATAGTTTAATCAGATGTTGAAAATTTTAGTAAATAAAATATAATTTGACTAATTTAATAGAAACAGCAAAGAAAATTTGCATTAAAAAATCTATAATAGAAATATGTATGTTATTATGATTATATTGAATTTATTGTTAATATATTCGGTATTTGTTTTATTTATAATAATTATTATTATATATTAATAATTATATTAATTTTTTGCTAAAAAATATTGAATAATAATTTAACCATATAATATGCAATATATAAAATAAAATAACCTAAGTGTCGAAACATAACCTATAATATAAAATCAGTTGCTGTATGAAATCACGTGCTATCACTTAATTTAGGCTGAAATAGTTTATAGTCCATATACAAAACTGTATAGATCCATTACGACGTGATCAGGCGCGCTAAAGGATGATCCACTTCAATAATTGCACATTTTATTTGTTGTATTGCAGGCAAAGCGTAATTTAAACGGTTTTGTTTTGCATTTAACAATATCTCTATAACAATAGAACTGTTGTTTTTATTTATAA